>VZTX01004044.1:1031193-1153006 GCA_013400915.1 Pardalotus punctatus | reverse complement strand
GAGTTTTTTTTTGTGTTGGTTTTTTTTTTTTTTTTTTTTTTTTTTTTTTTTAATTATGGCAGGATAGAGAAGAAAGATGAAAAGCAGATTCCTCCCCCCTCCCCTTTCCTGGGAAAGGCAGACAGATTTCTCATTTTGAATGCTCTTTAGCAACAGCACATACATCAACCAGCCTATTTCCTTCAGCTGTTTATGTCTGTGACTAAGATAAGTCAAGGACACCAACTCTCACGCAACAGCCCCATTTTCCCCTGCTCAAGATGCCACCCTTTCTCCAGAGGGGCTCACACCCTGATCTAGCAGATGCCATGCAGAACTGATGGTGCTCCATAACCGCAGCTCCAAGGTCTGGGGCCCTCTGGAACAACCGGAATACACCCCATATTCCAAAGGAACCACAAAACCCACCCCACTCTCCCCTTCAGAAAAGGCTTAGACAAAACCTGGGAGAGCTACCACATACTTCTGTGTCACTGGCACAGATAAGTTGCATTTTTTGCTGTAGTTTCATGCCAGAGACAGCTGTTACATGGTCTGGGATTCTTCCTCTCAAAAACAGCCACACGTACTTCAGACTTCACAGGAACTTCAAGGTGCTCTCATGCCCCAGAATGTTTTCAACCCTGAGGACAGGTACAAGATTTGAAAGCGAGATTGAGCCCTCAGTCAGCAAAACATCCAGGTTTCTAAGGGCACTATCTCATCCTGGGCTGGCTTATGTGGACAGTTGGAGACAGCCAGCATGAGCCACCCTCGGGGTGACAGGTGAGAAGCCCCAACTGCTGCTGCTGGCTCAGGATGCCTCCCCAGGGCTGTACTTAGTGTCAGCACCAGCCAGGCACCCGGCTGCCCCCGGGTAAGCGGATCAGAGATAGTGGGATCCCTCACCGTAAACCCGATGCGCATTGCCACACAGGAGCCTCAGGTCCCAGTTTGTAATTCTGTGCTTCCCCCTTCTTCCCCTGATGTGGGATAAAATGCACAGAGACCGACAGGTTTAAGGTAGTCCTACATACATATTTATGCATGTATTCATGATTCAGGCAAAGCCAAAACATTAAAAAAAGCTCTTTCCCCTGACAGGCTGCACACAAGCACAGCACATTTAAGTGCGCAGTGTATTTGGCAGCCGGGAGACTTGGGCTGTCCTCTTCAATGACAGGCACTGCGGGGGCCATGGATGCGTGGGGCACATCCCCCTGCCACACTCACACGGAAATATCACGGCTTATTCCACAGCTCCTCAACCTCATGCGGCAGGACTGAGTGACCGGCACGCTGCCCCATCACGTTTGGGGAAGGCCAGGGGCAGGTCTCTGGCACGGTGTGCCAGCTCCAGGCACACGGAGTTCAGTGCCATCACGCAGGTTAGGGGTGGGCAGGAAAAAAGTGCAGGAGGTATTCTTCATGTCCCATCACTCACAACAGGACAGTGAACACCTGTTCTAAGAAAAATCCTATTTGTGCCCGTTCCGGGATCTTGACTCCCTCAGTCCTGCTTGTCCTCTCCTAAAAAAAACATAAAGGAGGGGGTAAGGGGGGAAGTCGGCAGACTAGTGGCGGTACTGAGAAATTGTAAAAGGACAAACCGACAGCTGGTTGCACAGAATAGTATTTCATCGATCCCACACCAACATGTTGCCCAAGGGCACATTCCTGCATGCGCCACCAGGCTCACGCAGGCTGGCATCGTTCTGGAGAATTCCTGTAACCTCTTGGAAAGGTTCAGAGCTGGTCCAGGAGCCAACCAGGAGGTGCTTGCTTTGCTGCGCAGCCAGCCTCCTGTGACAGGACCGCGAAAAAGCTGCACACCCTGCCCTGCTTCCTCTGCACAGGCAACTTTGTGAGGTGCTCTGCTGCTGCTCTGTGAGAAGAGCCCTGCCCTGGGACACTGCATGCATGGGATGGGAATCCTGCACAGAGTTTGGGATGGCACCCACCTCAAAGGGTCTTGCTCCCAGCTGTGGCAGCAGCACCCTGCTAGCACTTATGGCATTTTCCTGTTCCAGCCTTCTGCACTGCTTACATGGTGGTATCCCACGTCCACAGCCCGACCTCCAGATCTCTCAGAAAAAGAAAGGCATCACCCTTTGGGTTGCAGCAAACACAGGCTGGCCACACCACCCTCCTTGTGAATTTCAGTTTGTTGCCAAACCAGTGCTAATTACAATTTCTTTGTCTGAGCACTCTCACACGGGCAGCATTTTGCTCCTGAAAAATCAACAGAGCCCAAGTAACTGCAAAAATAGAATCAGATGCAATAACATCTTACATAAGCTTTGGTTAATAATAAACCCAACTTTACTCAAATTCTAGTGACTCTAGTCCTAGTAGTGACAGGATAGGAGACAACTATGAGAACATATTGAACTATTTCCTGTGAAGTGATGAGATTATCCTTCCTATATTTTGTAAATTGTTAATGAAGGAAAGGACATATTTGAAGTTCCGCTCTCCCATTAATTGGTATTGTTCAGGTAGCTTGAATCAAGTATCTGATTTAACAGAAGGATTGTGGGTATTACAGCACAGATTGTTGAACTGTGTTTTACTGGGACCCAAAAGCTGTAAATACATATCAAGTAGAATTCTCAGCTATCTTTAGTTTACCTCCCTCTAAAGTCAATGGTAAGGCTCTATTTAAAAAAAAAAAAAAAAATAAAAAAAAAAAAAAAGGTAGTGTTATTACTATTGTCTGGCTAAATTTGGTCTGTTCTGGCTAGACTCATGCTTCCTTGATTAGACAAACTGGCCTTTATTAAATGTGTTTACCTCTGCCAGAGCACAACCTGCTTGGTCAGAGAATAACCTGAATTTGTGATAAACTGGATTATCCATTTTGGAGCTCTTTGAACTAAGAAAATATTAGTCTTCCCTCCTGCCCCTTAGTGATTGTAAGGGCCTGAAACACTTTCATAGAAGTTTACAAAGCTATCCAAGAACAGGCTGTAGCCTGCCTGTTCCTCCTACTCAGGAGACATTATTTGAGGAAAGCGTTAAATAGATACTATTATCAGAAGAGGATAGGTATATCCTCTCCTGCCATGGAGACAGTAGTGTTCCAGGACAGGTTAGAGACAAAAAGGCACCCAGGTCTTCAATAGCTAAGTGACTAACAACACACATTCCAGGGGCAAACAAAATAAAGGAATTTAGATGCATTGAAATGCAATAGTCCCAACCTCAGTGATATTAACAAAGAACAAGCCCTCTAAAGGAATTCGCAAGGTCATAACCTGGTAAGAAAATTCGTAATCCTTCTAGAACTGCCAAGTAGATTTTCAAGCTTCTCTAAAGCCTGTTCTAAGTTAGACATTGCTTCAAGTTTTGGTGTCTCAATAATAATAATATATGTGTTGGTGGATCAATTACAGCTGCATCTAATGAGAGTTATTTAGATATGTTTGTTAAAAGCAAAAAAGCCCATCCATTTGTATATATCAGATCATCTGTTTTTCCTCAGTTTGATGACAGGAGTCCAACCTAGATGTTGATTACCGAGAATATTTCAAAAGCAAAGGCACTTCTTAGGGTAACTTTGAGGGGAGAAAGCAACACACACTTTTCAATTGCAAGCTGAATTTGCTTTAACATTTCTGACCACATCTCTATTTTTGTCCACTTATAACTTTGCTGTTGTCTGTATACTTGGTGAGGCAAGGAGTATTTGTAGAAAGATAAAATTAAAGGATATGCTGTGACATAATGAGAAACTCCCCTAATACATTAAAATGTTAACATTTATAACCTGTCTTAATAGTGACCTATTTCTTTGACATGTCAGATTTCTTAGCTTTAACAACATCTAGCAATTTTTAAATGCTTTTTTTAAACAAAGGTATGCACATACATACATATCATGGTAAGAGCTACCTTTCCAAAGTCATTGTGGAAGAAGTGTCCAGATCCAGATGTGAGCAGTAGCACTGCTGTGGACAGCCAGCAGAGAGTGGGAGCGGACATCACTGCATCCCAGCATGACCCTGAATAAGATATCTGCTCAGGTCCAGTTTCTCACTTTGTGGAACAGGAATCTTAATGTTAATTAAGTACCTCAATAAACCAACACCTACATATTAATACTGAAAATACCATGGTACTTCCATATTAGAAATACAAGTTAGTACATGGGAGCTCCTTTTACTAAAAGTTTGACCCTTTGACATTCCCACAGAAAAAAAGAAATTGTCTGCAAGAATGACACAAAATGGACACAAGTCCTCACAGTGAGGATGATTTGAGGATTTAATGTATCAAAAGAGAAGGTCAAAAGTTAACTTGATTACAATCTACAGGTACTTTACAAAGACGGTAAGTGTAACCAAAGGGCTCCATCTCCTAGACAAAGGCAAAACAACTACTAGAAATTCTAAATACCCAAGGCTGCAAGGAAGGGGCTGGCAGTAACAATCTTCAGATCAAGGCTGGAGAGCATAATGTTTTGAGACACACACTGGGTCAGTGGGTAACCTGCGGGCATCACTGGTCGTGCTTCCTTTGCAGAGGGGTCAGATTAGACTTAATCTGAATGCATTTGTGCAGCCTCCATCTAGAATATTATTTTTTAAACAGCACAAATTAAATTAAAGATCCGAGAGGGCATCCTTTTCCAAGGGCGGGTAAAAACTCAAAAACTGAGACTGAAGCGCTAGCATTGGCTAGAATATTATTGAAGTTTCTGTAGCAACCACTTAAATTTATACCTTTAAAATATCAGCTCAACTTTCTATAAAAGTTTTTTTGGGGGTGTGTGGGGGAAATAGGGTGGCAATTTTTGCCAAAAAGGGTGGTGAGGAAGGCAAACAGCCAAGGACTACTTCACAGTGCTCCACTTGCTATTAAGGACAGAGGAAGGGACAGGTAGGAAAAAAGTTATTGTGAGTAAAAAATCCTCAGGACTGGGAGGAAAGATTTAATATCAGCTGTCTCATTGTGCAACTCTCTGTGTCTTTCACCTGTAAGTGGCCTGTCTTCTCTCCTGATTTGAAACCTTTGAGTGGGAATACACAAGAGCCTATATGTTTGCCCCTTGTCCTCTCATTCTGGGTAAAGATGGGTAATCAGCACTCACCAAATTTGAGCAGACCAGTCTTTTGAATGATTAATTCAGCTGGAAATAACTGCAGAAATAGTCACAGAAAAAGACAGCTGTTTTGATTTCATGGTTGTTTCAAATTTTACCAAGCCTAGGAAATAAAAGCTCTGTACTGTCAGGCTGCATTTATCCTTCCCCATCTTTATTACTGAGACTCCAGCATCCACAGGCAACATCACTCCATAATGCAGGTAGCTCTGAAAGGGTCTAGAAAAGTTACACTACAGCTGTAAGCAGGGATGAATTTGGATATTTGCACCTTGCCTGTTATTTTTTCACATATTCCAGAACTGCAGCTAAGGACCATCTTCTAATGTATGTCCCCTTCTTCATACAGGCAATAATAATTAAAAAAACCCGAACAGAAAAATCCTGGAAACTAGTGCCTGAATTCCTAAACTCTCATCTTTGAAATTGTATGTCTAGACAGACTGTCTTCCCACAAAAAATAGAAACATTCAGACTTCAAATTAGCCAGGGTTAAAGGAGTGCTCTGTTGGGATACAGGAAACTTGGGTTTAACCCCTCTTCTTCTGTGTGATTTAGAACTTAAAACATGAACCTATGTCTTCTACCTTCTGGAGGCCCAGAAGGAGGCCAGAACAGGCTACTGCATCCTAAAAGTGCTCTGGAGCAAATACCAGTGAGGATTGTGTTGAAATGATGCACTGTCTGCAGTATCACATTCCCAAATGTCACATTATTTACTGTAAGCACCCATGAACTACATGTACTCTTATCTCCTGATTCAAGGGTAGCTGGCTGCAGACAACAGAGACAAACCCACAAATACAACACTGTGATTTGCTGTTTACTTTCCATCATTTACCAACACAGATCCATACCCAACTGGCAAAAGATCCAGTTGGGGTTGAGCCTTTTTTTTTTTGTAATTTGTAAAAAAACTTAAGTTTGCAAAGTCGCATAACTTTATTCTGCTAAGTCAGCAATAAATAAGAACACATTTAAACATTTAAATAAGACCACATTTAAAAGTCCAATCTACTCTATAGCTATAAAAGCAATTAAATCAACATTTTTACATATTGCAATTACAACACCGCTCAATGAAGAGTTTGGATGGAATCCTGGTGAGGGACGTGAGTGCCCCTGCAACATGTTTAGTCCCATTAAAACATTCTGGGAACTATTTCAGATGACATTTATGATCCCAGGCCTCTTGTCAAAAATATCTCTTTCTAAATATTTCACAGAAATCACTAGAACAGCATTTCCAGGAGGTGTGTCAAATTGGCTTCTGTGAAAGCCAAGTGCCTACTGGTCATCAGAAAGACAAATTATTACCCACTTGTGAATCTGTCAAGTACTGGGTATTTTTATTTCTATGACCAAAGGAAAAGGGCTTTCCTCATATTCATGTGTGCTATGAGTTTAGCAAAGTACAGACCAAGTCCTGCATTTTTCACTTTCCTTGTGCAACATACTCAAGACTGCCAGGGCCCTGTAGGAAAATAAATTTCATTCCTTAAAGGTGAAGTATACTTCACCTGAAAAAGGTGTTCTGGTCTGTTAGGGATTATCAAGTGTAAAAAGAGAGCAAGACAGATTGCAGGATTTCCCCCACCCCTCTCCTTAGGCACCCAAGAGATGCTGTTCTGCAGCAGCCTCAGGTCAAAAGAAACCAGGCATCTCTCTCATCTGGCCCCACCTTTCCTGGTTCTGCTTTTCATCCACTCAGATGCCCAGTCCAGCCTTCTTGCACTCCTACACTAATGCAAAACCCCAAAAGAAATGCAGGGTCATTGAGTAAGGGGATGGACCCCCCAGGTTCCCATTGAAATAATTTAACTGCAGGGTTCTGTTCCCATTTATCTTTGTAGTGGCAAGATTTTAACATGCAACACCTGTCAGGAGACACCCAGGGCTTTCTCCTTGGTAGCATGAGATGCCTGTTGGACCCCTGCAACACAGGGATGCAAAGAAACCGGTTTTCATCACTTTATCTGAGGTTATTCCTGATTCCCAACTTCTAAAAATGGATCAGAATCACTTCCACCACTTCTTCCATCATAGACCATTTAGTAAGAGGGCTCTCATCCTATGTATGGATTCTCAATGGATGTCCAAATTTCTTTCCAGCTCTAGCTTTAGTTGACCATATCATGTTATTGGTAGGGTTATGGATATACCCAATACATAGCATTTCTTAGCAAATGGATTCTCCAGGGAGATCACGTTTAACAAGAGTTTGTCTGTTCAGAGCTGAACACTCTCTGTGCTCAGTTGTGGCTACCAAAAGACCTGGCACAGGTATTTGGATTGCAATTGAAAATTACTGAAGGTGGACATTAGAACGTGCAGTGGCCAAGTACCATTGTTACTGAGTTGTTTTCCTTATCTTCCTCATACCTTGACCAGTCCCTAAAACTAGCAGTTATTAGAAGAAATCACTCTCTTACCCTTTAGGGCTACATTTCTGAGAGAGCAATCACATTTTGCAACTCCAAAAACCACTTTAGCCTTCGTCTACTCAGATGAAGATAAAATTCTCATGTTCTTGACAAAGCATGCTAACAAGCCTTGACAAGGGAGGACAGATGCCTTTACAGACTTTCAAGAGACACACACGGTGAGTTTCTAGCATGACACACATTGCTCTGCTGCTGTGATCACACTTCTGCATTCAGATTTGACAGGCATGTCTCTCACAAACTTTAGCAGCCTCTTGTCTCTTTTCCTCACTTTTTCATTTGCTCTTGGGTGCTCTCATTCACATTGCAGGGTGTCAATACGGTACATTTGCCCAAGCAGTTGTGCATTCAGCCAGGTGAGAACTGACTCAGGTTAAAGAGGGCGGATCAGAAAGGTCTGGCTTTAATGTGAGAGTATTTATAGATTGGCCCAGCCACCATGATTCAACTCTGTTCCAGTAAAATGGGAATAGAAAGTAAACGGGAGGATAAACAAGCTATCTCTGGGAAAGGCATGCCCAGCCTCCTTCCACAGCTTGCACCTTGCCCTCACTCTTGCTGGCACCCAGCCTTAAATGGTGATGTCACAAGCCAGACAAGAAGAGAAAGAGGAGCTGTAGATGGTAAATTCTGGGTTATAAAGCTCTCAGCTATACCCATCAAGAGCCCTCTCGCCTCCCAATGCAGCAGACCAGCCAAGAGTGTGAGCAGAGAAGCTCTCTGCCGCCCCTCAGAGCCCCCCTGCCCCACGAAGGCCCCCTGCCCTCTGGTGCCACTCCAACCCTCCTGCTCTGCAGCACCACACAAAGGGGCAATAAAGGCAAACATTTTAAACAACTTCCTACTTCTGAATTTGCTCTCCTCTTTACCTCCTGATATTTTTATAATTCATCAAACAATGGACAAAGTTGGGGAGAGAGGGATGAAGGGGCCCCTGTTCAGAAATGTGTGTACATACCAAAATGAAGACGGCAAGTGACAAACCAAAGGTTCAAATACACAATTAAAGAATGTGATCCCTATAGCTCCGATCACATATGAACTTCCTGGTTTTAAGAGTGTTTCACAATACAAACAAGCCACCCTTGCTCTTAGTCACAGAGATAGCCATGTGACTTGAGACTAAGATAAAAAAGAAAAAAAAAATCCATCACCAAGTGGCCCAAGAATCACAGAGAAAGCTGTTTGGAATTTTAACTTAATTTTTACACTTTTGGTGTTTGGAAAGCAGGGGGTGGGGAAGAAACAAGAGAAAAACTAGGCTGCCTAAAAGATAAAGGAAATAAAAAGATGTAGAATATAAAGCAAAGGACTGAGTAAAAGATGAAACAAGGAACAGAAAAAGACAACTCACAGGCCTTTCAGTAATGCAGCCAAAACCCACAAAGTTGAACAAATATAAGCAATATTAAAAATGCAGTCTAACATTTAGTTTGCATCTGGAATAAGGTTGTCTGCAGAACTTTCTTCCCAAATAAGTTTGAGTAGCCTTATCTTAGGGGACTGGAATGTTTTAAATCTTAAAAAAAATACAGAATTTGAGGTGAAACAAAGAACAACCCAAACCACCAAATGACTAAATAAAAAACAAAAATCCCCAACTAAACAACAAAAAGGGTCCTTCAAGGAATAACAGGTTATTATATCATTCTTCCAAAAGATAATGTCAAAGACTGTTGCAACAAGGACACACAGCTGAAATGTTTCTTGACATTTAGTAAATGCTACTGCTCAGCTGTACCTTCCCTTCTTTGAGTTAATTCTGCTTCATGAGCACAAGAATGCACTGAACTGACTTATAAAGAATTGTGAGAAGGTGAACATTTACATAGGCATAGGCCAAGTTAAAGAAATCCAAGTTGTTTTGCCTTTTAAATTCTCACTTTCTTGTTGCATTTTTGTAGGAAGTTAAGATTGGAGGAGGCAGTACAACTGTAAGAGAGGTTGTATCCATAAGCTCTCCAAGACTGAGGCCACTTGAGTGTAAATCCTCTCAAAGACTCTGATTTCAGACACTTTTGCAGCTGGAATAAGCCAGCAATACCAGTTATAGGAGCACTCCCACCACTGTCCTGCACAGCTCCTAGTGTCACAGCAATGCTGGCCTTGGCCAGGCTTGGAAGGAGTTCAGATGGCCTCTGTGTCACTGCCCAGTGACAGCACAGTGCAAGTTCCCTGGGTCACTATGACATGTGGAGTCCTACACAAAGACATCCACAGCTTTTCAAGTGCCAATACATCGAACTCAATCAGTAAAAAGAAAAACATATGGGCAAAGGGGAGGACTGAAACCCATGTCCTGGCTTTTTTCTATTCTCCATCTGATGGCAGCTTAGGACACTGTCCCCCACACCACATTAATAGCAACAGAATGGGCAGACAACAAACAATCCAAGATAGCTTCATGAGAAGAACTGCTTCATTTATGTGTCTTAATGACTGTCTGTCTGTCCCACCTCAAGAACTAGCACAGGCAATCCTACCAACTTCCTTATCCTTTCCACAGGCTCTCGGACAAGGAGTGAAGCCCCTTGTTATTCAAATTAGTGACTCCTCACAAGTGCCCTCCTGTATCAAGACCAAGCCCAAATTTTAGTAATTTAGTCTTTATTCCCTCCAGGTGCTTCAGGGCAGATATAACAGGTACTACACCTGCCCTGAGGATAACCCCTGAGGCACAAACATTTCACCTCCTCTTATGAAAGGGAAACATTTACAGTTAGACTAAGGATAAACCAAATAGAAATGAAGCTTGTCTGAACCTTTGTTCATTAATTATATTTCAGTCCTTCAAAGAGACAGACAAGTATTAGTAATAAATGGTTTTTTCACACAGGTATGATGAAAGCCCTGCACATCCCACTCGTCTTTGCTTCTAACGTCACCAGCCTCCCTCTGCCTCTGTGGAACTGGTAAAAACCACAAAAACCTCACGTGCCACTCCTTCCTCTGCTTTCTCATCATCTCCATGAGAAAGGGGCAAGAATAGGCTGATTTTAGTGACAGAAGATCCCCTCTCATAGCTTTTGTCCTTTTACTACTGAAATCATACAGAAGCGATGGACTACATGGCTCAGTCTCTGATCCAAAACACACATAGGAATTTACCCAAATTATATAGCAAACCAGAGGAACAGATCAAAAAACAGCTCTTCAGACTTTACTACAATGTCTATTTCTTGAGATGCAATTCAGACTCTACCAGCTTCTCTTAACTTCATTTTTCAGATAAAAAGAAGAGTTAAAAATAATGCTATATACCAACACACAGTGAAGTGAAATGGCAAGCCAGTTGCTTCTGTAAGTAAGGTGAGAGACTGAAGGCTGTGTGTGTAGTAAAGCCTTCACACATTAGGGTTTTTTAGTAGCACATAAGATTTCTTTATTATGCATCAGTAATTTAATTTCATAACATAACAAGAAAGTAATGCCATATTTTTACCATAGTTTACCCTATGACAGAGCTCACAAAACAAAAGGCACTTTGTATGTAGCAGTGATAACTAGAACATTTTTTTTCTGGAAGCATGCAGAGTTTGCACTTGAAAAAGATCCAACAAAACAGAAACCTAAGATTTCTATCTGCTTCTACAAGAAATAGTTCTGTAACAGACAGCCCTGAACCCTCATATTTACTATATTAGAAAAGCACTGGAAATACTGAATGCTCATTTAGACTATGTGCAGTAACAAGGAAATACACATCTCACACATCAGAATTTTTACAGGAGAACAGTGAATTCTGCTGACAGGTTTCAAAATTAAGTCACCTTTCTCAACAAAAAAACAATGTTCAGCAGACTGTTCAGGAAGTATTCATATGTACAAACACTACTTTCTCGCACCTTAAACTCATCTCTGACACCACCACCACGATGACTAACTACAATTCTTGCTGCCTTACCTGTGTTCCAGCTGCAGGCAGCCCTGAGAACCCATCCTCACACCGAACCTCTCCTGCACTGAGGATCTGCCCACAAGACTTGCTCGGGGCCTCTCATGGACACCACATTCCTCGTTAACCACAGGTGATGGCTTTGGCAAAGCTCCTTATGGCCCTGCCATCTCCAGCTGCTGCCTAACAGCCTGCACCTGAGACAAGAGCAAGGTTTCAGCCCTCCCAACCTGCCTCTTCAGTCCTGCAAGCAAAAACCTCCCAAGCACAAGTGAAAGAAGAGGTAGGAAGGAAAATTACTACCGGTAGTAAAAAACACTGAGTTTCTAAGGAGAGAAACCGCTTTATATTTGAGTGAATCATGAAGGCATTGCATATAAACCAAGGACTACAACTTTACCTTAGCACATAGGATGGTGGTGGTGAGATAGACTGGAGAGCACAATATGTTCAGGTGATTAGGCATGCAGGGCATTTGGGGAGAAAATTAAACAGTGAGGGAAATGGTAATGCAGCCTCATTTCTGTTTTTTTCTCTGAAAGCTCTTCATGCCTCAGCTGCCCTCTCCTCTTGTGATCTTTCTCCTATTGAAAGATCAGCCCGACTCTGCCAAAATCTGATTCCCATGCCGGTGTTTTATCTTCTTCCCCAATTACTTTTACAGGAGGAAGCAACTCTTGTTTTGTAAACACCACCTTCAGCATCCCTCTCAGCTCTTTCTAATGCACATTGAGAACTGCATTGTGCTGACAGCTACTGGCTTTGAATCTCCATTTGCAATTAGAGCCCCTCTATGCCTTCATCTGATTTTTCTCTTCTACCTGCTTGCTCTTCTTCTGAGATTAGAAATGGATTTTTGGGCAAGTATCACATTACCTAAGAATGTAGATCCCCTATATGGTGGGGCCCTGAGCCGCTGGAAAATATGGCTAACAGAAAATACAGGGTATTATTTCAAGGGGGCTGTGGTATTTTACTACCCATCAATCATATCTGGATGGGCAGCAGTTTTTTGTATTTTTTACTTGTATTGGGAATATAAGTCAATTTAAGCAGAGATGTAAAGATTATTCTTCAGTTAGTCATGGAATGGTCATTACAGTATTATAGTTTTGTCGCCATGGTATGGTGTGGGCATGAAACACCACAGAAAGTTAATGTTCACAGTAGAGAGGCAACCTTGAGAAAGAAAATAGAGGACATAGAAAATTAACCTGAGGTTATTTCCAGGGTGGATGATGCTGTGGACATTTCATGGATAGAATTGAAGCATTTTGAGCTGACCTAGAGAAAGGACTGCTAGATTTTGGTTCATATTACCAGCATTTCCTTGCTGTCTTTGCACACTACTTCAGAAATAGAAAGATGTGGTATCTGAAGACACTCACTGCACTGTCATACTCTGCAAGGTGCTGACACAGACTGTGGAGCAGAAACTTTGAATCACTGTGAAGCAGCTGAATGGATGCTCACTTTGCCATTCCTAATTATCATTGCATAACATACAAAAGAAAGAGATGACAATACATGTTTTTGAAAACATATCACCATAACTGATGCCAGTCTTTCTTTTCCATTGTACTTATGCCTATTGTACACCCAACAATAAAATCATCTGTCACTTCAGCTATCCTCAGGAAAGAGAGTTGTATATATTCACACTGACATGTCAAGCAACAAGTAAATTTGATGGATATCAGCAATATTAAAACACACAGTAAGAGGAAAAAATCACACACTTCTAGATCCTTGTAAAAAATTCCTTCTTTTTATAGCTTTAAAATTTAAATTGGCCAGAGAAAAGCACAGGAAGGTGGGTAAAATAAAAAAGGACATGACCAAGAGCTCACTGGATAGGACAAAATTAAATCTTGGCTAGATGCCTCCAAGTACTGCAGTCCAAATAACATTAATGGCCTCACTTAGACAACTGAGTTTGGAGGCCTCTAGCAAGCACATCTCTCCCTTTACTCTTTCCAGTGCAGGAATTGCCACCAATACTTCAAATATTGGCCCTGCTGCCCAGCTCTGCTGGGGACCTGCCCCCGCAAAGCAGGCATGGACTTGACCTCGCCCTGCTCCAGGCTCCCTCTGCTCGTGGCACCAGAGAAGGGTTCATACGCTCCAGGGGGGCAAGGAAGGCAGACTTAAACACTCAAACCCTTCAGAGGTCAGGGGAAACAGCTGCTGGGCTTCCACCAGCAGCACAAACTGGCAGAGGGTATAGCATGAAAACAGCCAACAGTCATCTGAAAACAGGAGACCAAGTGCCAGGGTGTTCCTCATCCTCCCCTGAGCTGGGATAAGAGATTAGCATTTTCCTCCTCTCATGGTCTCAAGAGAAAAGGAGAGTTGTTGTGGAGTGTTATTCCAGGAGTTGTGGGGGGAGGGGGTTGAAACAGTCCCTTTTCTGGGGGTTCTGGAATATTTACAGCACAAGCACATCAGGACTTGGGGCAAATGTATTTGAGACTTTCTGGTCCCAAAGTCATAAGTTTGAGGAATCACCCTAGCAAGGAGACTTAATCTGGCCTGTTCTTTTTTCCATCATATACGGTACCATCAAGAGAACAAAATCCTTGCAATGTGTTTTTTCATTAGTAGTCGCAGTATCAATATGGATTTCTTAATTTTGGGGTAAGCTTGCAAGGCCAGTTCATCTTTTTCCACTGTGAATCTTGAAACAAATCTCTCGTCTCCAAAGAACAGCAGAAGACTGATCAGTAGTCACAGCAGCTACCGACAAAACCGCAAGTATTTGGAGTAATTTTTTTCCCTCCTGTTCACATAGATCTACTTTGAAAAAGGTTTCAAAGAGCCGATTAATGTTTGGTCATTGGGCATCTGTGACAGAAGATGACTAAGTGAATCAGTAGCTCCTTTCACTTATAATCATTCATTGTGGGTGTTGGGTAGCAGTTGCACAAAAGTGTCTTGCTCCTTTTATTGTACATGGAAACGAGCTTTCAAAGTAAACTGAGGGACAAATGTTGCTGCCCAGAACACCCATTAGCCTTCTGATCAAATCCCTCTTTGATATCCAAAGTGGTGTGTTCCAAGAGCACATGCTATTGACTCCAATACCATGAAAACTGGCTGGCTCACATGCAGGATTGTAATTTAGGTAAATCTGTTTTCCTTTAATGTACTTACTTTTTGCAGTGAAGAGGAAAAGGGGTTGTGGGGAAGAAAAGGGATGCGAGGTAGCAAAATGAGGCAGAATGCCAGAATTTTTGTTCAGTCCACGTTCATACCTATTTAAACATTTTGCCAAATGAAAGAGATGAATTACTGCACTGTTTTTGGAGTCTGATGCAACTCTTTTTGCTCACTCTGAGCCTGCAGTCAGCTGGTATCATTTTGCAGGCTAGAAGAGCTGGGATTTACAGTCTGGGGGATATAAACAGTTGGATCACAAGTTTTGAAACTTTCAAAGCACAGCATTGGGTGTCTGTTCTTTCAGGGTGTGTTTTGGCACATAGTGGTAGCCAAGAAAATTCACCCCGCCTTTCACCTCCATTAAATGTTGGCTGGTGAGTAACCAGTGCTCCATATTCACATATATTTGGTAGTATCATCATTGTTCTGTGCTCCTGTAATGAAACAATTTCTTCTCTGCTCCTGCTGTGAATGACACTGAATGAATTGCATTATCTTAGCCAAAGTCATAGCAGGCACCGGATCAATGGGTAAAACTGTCCAAGATAGGAAGAAATCTCACCCAACAGCTCAATCTCCAGATGCTGACATGAATTGGAGGGAAAAAAGATAGATAGACAGGGAAGGGACAAAATTAGTTTGAAGGGAAAAGAAATTAATAGTATCAGTGGGAAAATAGCCAGAAATAGACAAAAATCAAACCAAGGCACACAAAAAACAGTCAGAAAGAATGCTTCTAACTTTTGAATTTCCACATTATTGAGGAGAATGGGCTGCAAATAGCTTAGTACTTTTGCAGAGCTCATTGAAGTATTGAATCTCACACCTTGTATGCATCCACTCCAGTGAACTTAAGCACTTTCTTTTCTCCCGAGACTTGAGGATGCTGTGCACCTCACAGACCAGGCTCTCAGTTCTCATGCTTTAAACAACTAGACCAACCTTCCATCATTGTACTAGCCAAGGCTAAGAACTTGGTTTTACATCCCATTTGAATTGCTACATTTGAACCACTACTTTTTCAGCAACCACATCCTATAATTCATCAGACCAGCACTGATTCCAAGAAAGGACAACATCCCACTGATTCATCAGCAGGGTTTCCTGCAGCACAGGGTTGTCTCTTAGCTATTTCTCACCTTTGCAATCGTATCCCCTGGGCCTGTTTAGTTAAGAAATGGTAAGGTGACTTGAGATGAACTGCCTACTTCCATCACCCCAACAAAAAAGTCCTTCCTCTTTCTACCACCTTGGCATTCCCAGTTCCACAACCACACCACTCACCTTCAGTTGTCTGGCAGCACGTGACACTTCTATGAACTAATTTGGGCTTCTAAATAGGCAGAGTCCTGACTCATGAAAAAAGTGAGTTGTTTCCTATCGGGTTAGCAAGCTGGATTGTCTCAAAAGAGACAGGGAATTGCCAGAGCCAGCACAAAGCCAGCAGCGCAAACAGGAAGCTCCAAGAGGCAGGAAGGGTGACTGCCCTCTTTGCAGGGGAGTGTGCTAGATAGGCTCTACACATTGCAAATACGGGAGTGGGTGCAGACTTACCCCATTTCCCATAAGGGAGTTTCAGGGACCTGATAAGCAAAGAGGAGGAACAGAGTACAGCACCTCGCACACTTGAATCCCAGCTCACAGTGCCCACAAAGTTGGGATCACGTGGCTGAGAGCAGGGAGATGGACAAGCTCACCTCTTTCAGCCACTATGGGCTGAACTATCACAGCAAACTGCAACTACTAAGACTTTCTGGACTAAAAAACCACAAGATTTTGCCAAGTACCCCTTTGGTCAGCTTGATCTACCAGTAACATTATGCAAGTTTTCTATTCTGAAAAATTGAGCACTCAGAGAGGTCTGAATGTTGATAAATTAAAATTTACTATAAATACAGAAAATATTTGCTTTAGCCTTCATTTCTATCATCTACACAGAAATTAATGAGTTATTAAATAGATCTCATATTTGGGAGTTTCTGCCTTGTTTTGCTTTATTGCCCTTAATAGATGAAAAGTTTTTCTTGCATTGCTAAATGCACATGAAGAACAACACTGAAAAAAGCCAGTGTGTCCCTTTGGGGCAGCAACATGATGGCAGTGGGTTAATAGCCATAAATAGCATTGTAAATCTCTACCTGATGATCTCCCTACCTTTTGTTGACATATACACCAATATACACCACCAATAACAGATTAATTCTATTTTATGCAAAACAATCTGCCTCAGTTTTTTTTGGCGAAAACCCTACCATGCCATCTACCCTACATTTTTATCATATTGGCTGTGAAACTTGGATTTTCTGCAGTGTTTCAAAAACATTGTACAACTGGATTAAAAAATTACGCCCTTCTCTTGAAGCAGCTGAATGCAAGAGCCTCATGAATGTCCTTCTGGAAAGGAGATGGTGGCAGATTTGTAATCCTGATGGAAGAGACCATGTGGTCTATTTTCCATGGACATGACAACCTTTGGGTTATTATTTATATGTACCTCCAGCATAGGTCAAAATGTGTATGAACAGCCTGGATGAGCTTTAAAGCAGACCACTCTTTACTCCTGGTGATGTAATCAGCAGCCACATTGAGTTCTCAGCTGATTGCAAACTCCCTCCCTCCACTGCCAAGTTGATTCCTGAACACAAGGCTGCACTGCTGAGGTAAGAGGATCCATGCTAGTTATTCTAAAAGTAGCTTGGGCTTCACATCCTTGAAGCACAGACATCTACATTGAGTTCTTGTTGTTCCCTCCTATGTTTAGCTCCAATGCAAGATTCACATTTCCTCCCTCCATCACCTTTCAGCAATCTTCTCTTTGAGCACTGGAAACCTCTCCAGTTCCAAGGTCCCTTTTCATTTTGAACTGCTGCTGTGTTTTCTGCCCTTCCCATTCTCACCTACTTGCTTCTCCACGCTCCTGCTGCCATTAAAATACCCATCCTGTTGTCCCACTCAGTTTTTAAATTCCTCCAACGACTTCCCGTTCCATGCCAGAGGCAGCTGTGATTGCGTGTGCGCTCACCGCTGGCACTGCACGGCTGCCTGTGATGGTCTGATAGCGTGTTAACGAGGTGCTCATGCACAACAGCCAGGTCTGGTTTACATATTTCCACCGGGAGCTCCACAAGGATGGGTGTTTTCCCAGCTGCTAGGCAGGAGATGGCCTCAGCAGTTTCCCCACAATCAGCAGTGCATCTCAAGGTCTTGCATTCTTCCACTTCCAGATTCTTTCACTGAGGGAAGCATGTTTATTGCTAAGTACAATTTTGCCTTAGCAATGTATGGCTTCCAGCAGAATTCCTGGAATCTGCTGTTTACAAGCAGGGTCAGAGGTTATAGAAATACTTTCAGTTTGCATGAGTGATATACCAGAAGGTTTTTGCCCATGCATAGTGTCTAAACTATATGACAACTGCATTTTTATTGGTGTTGATAACCTCCTTGGCTCTGAAATCTACTTGTTCAGCTGTGTGGGTGGCTCAAATTATTTCTAGACAGCTTAGTAAATGAAAATTAATACTTTCCATTCCTCTTCATCACCCAGACACTTCTTCCAAAACAGGCAGGAAAATTAACAAGAACGAAAACATCAGTAAAGCTCTCACACTTGAAGTCTTGCAGCTGGAGATCCTCTCTCAGTGTATCAACCAAATACACAGCGGCAGCAATATTATCCAGTACAAAATGCTCTTGCAGTGTGCTACTTTTATCACTGAGCAAGCAAATTAGAGAGAAAGGATAGTGTCACTGAGCTGAGCCTCTTGACAGTTCATCACTTGGTGAAGGCCTCTTAGAAGGCTAACGGCTCGTAGTATACATGGGTGCATTGACAGAATGCTGTCTGTAAGTTGACTCCTTATGGAGAAAGGAGATTCTGTCTGGTGGTGTTAAAAACTGATGGTTTAATGTGGCTTTTATAGCTCTTGTCCGAATACTGGTGCTCTCCACAGTTTTCTATTTCTTCTCCCACCAAAGTCAATATGTGTCCAGCTGCTGGCTGACCAAGTCAGCACTGCTGACATGCAATGGGATGCAGGGTCACAGTAATCTTGCATCTAAAGTGCAAGATGACAATGCAGCTGACAAGTGGGACTCACTGTTATGTGGACTTTGGATCAACACTTATTGGCCCATATTTGGTAGACTGAACACATCAATGATTTTAGCAGGCTCTCTCTATGAGCAGAGATGCTCTAAGTGGGAACACACATCATAGACTGTATTTCAGAGTGCCCAAACATAGTTTCATTATGACGGCTGCTTAAAAAGTTGCTCCTCTGTTTGGGATTGCTGAAGTGTGCTATGAAACCTGCTCTAGAACACCAGTTTTCCAGAGACACAACTTAAGGGGGATGGATCTTGGGATTACCCAGGGCTGCAGTTCAGAAGCTAGAAGGGGGTGTTTGAGTGATTTCACACAACCCTGTACTTCAGTGGAGCAGCATCATAAGCCATGAACAGACCTCAATCCAGCAGAATTCAAGATCTAGGAAGTTCATCTCCTGTCCTTTACAGAAGAATAATATGAGTGCAGCCGCAATGCACCAGCAGGCAAGGGGATAGCATATAATTTAGTCAAAGAAAAAATGTCTCCACATGATGCCAACAAGCAAAATTAAAGGTCTTAAGCTTGCTTCTAAAGAGGACAGTGATCCCTGCCCTAACATAAGCATTTACCTAAGTGAGATTTGCATAATCTCTTCGACCCTCAATCTCCTCACCTTAATCAACCATATAATTATTTAGAAAAATGTGCCTCCATGGGCCTGGTATTTTTGCCTACTTCTCACTGCTCATTAACCAAAAATCAACAGAACAAGTTTTTTTGATGTACCAAGACTGAGTAAATAGCTTTCCTAGAACACAGAGGTTCTCAAACTTTGCCTGGGTGTGACTGTTTTCAGAAAAAGCTTATCCTACTGTAAACCAAAACCTTCCCATCTTCCTTATGCATAGAATCATAGAATGGCCTGGGCTGGAAGGTACCTTAAAGATCACCTAATTCCGAACCCTCTGCCATGGGCAGGGGACACCTTCCACTAGACCAGGTTGCTCAGGGCCCCATCCAACCTGGCCTTGAACACTTCCAGCTACGGGACATCCACAACTTTTCTGGGCAAGCTTTTCCAGGGCCTCACCACCCTCACAGTAAAGAATTTCTTCCTAATATTTAATCTAAACCTGCCCTCTGTCAGCTTAAAGCCATTCATCAACTACTTTTGACTGCACAGAGGAATGAAGTGGGCTCCAGGAGCCATGAAGCCCTTTCACAGCAGACCACCAGCAGGTATTTCCCAAAGCATAGTTTTGAATACACCTTGTGCTTAGAAACATCAGGACAATTATGGCACTGATGAGCTTCACCAATACTCTTTTCCTAGCACTTCTGCTGACTTCATACTAACATAATAAGAAACAAATCACCATAAAATTTCAGTTTGCTGATTAGCAAAATGGCCGTAATAGTATCTCTCCCTTTGCACAATTTTGAAGTCTCAAGCTCCAGACAATTTGCGTCAATGAAAACCGGGGGGTTGCTTAGGCAACTGGACTCATTTTTTTGCTATGTGAAAGTGCAAGTAACAAGTGCATTTCTGACATTTAGACACACTTCTTCATGTTGACATTCTGGTCACTTCATCTCTGGAATGCTACTGTCACCATTTGATAGACATGTCTGAGCAGAGAGGCATTTACCGTCACTCAAGGAGCATCTGGCCTATTTCTAAAAGCTTTTAAAGGATACAGATATGTAAGATGACCCAATTAACCTAACAGCTTGTGTATGCCAAAAGCAGGACTTCTGTTCTTTACTTTCCTCTCTGTGGCACCAATCCTAGATGCATGGCACCTTTGGATAACATTTTGTGTTAACAGTTTTGGAGGAATGAGAGTATCCTTCAGCACAGATGAGCACCAGCCTAGCACTGACTCTTGATGTGACTAAAAGTCTTATCTTCAAGCTGCTTCCTTCAGTACACAAGACACTAGATCAAACTGCTAGTGTTGAATGGTGATGACAAGTATATGCAATGCTCAATTCAGTTCTCAATCCAGTGCCCAGATCAGCAATAGACTCCAGGTCAATGACTTTCTTCCTAATTGATTTTTTCCCAAGGATTAAACATCTGTGTACAAACACTAAAGTTCTTTAATGGTTTTCCAAATTTTGGACAATCTTGCACAATCATTTCACAATATTTATAGTGGCAATTTAAGTTTCAACTTAGGCTGCTGCTCTTATCTCCTGATTCCACAGCAATGATGAGGTAAAAGGAAAGATGGAGTGGAAACTATTTTGGCACATATATGCATTTACCGAATGCGCTAAGAAAATCTTTACCTTTCTCCCCTTCACTATAGCTAACAGGTCAAAAGAAGGGATACTCCAGAACATAGTAAGATCCTGTATTAATAGAAAGGGGGCAGAGCAGGTCCTGTATCTTGACTTTGGAAAAATATTTGTTGCATACAGTATAAGCAAGCTAGGGAAAGACAGTCTAAACATAGCTATATATAGGGGTTATGACAACAGCACGAAAACTGTACTGAGAAGGTGACCATCAAAGGTTTACTGCTAAAATGGAAGCCAGCACCAAGGAGCATGTTGCAGTTAGTTAAATTCCTATTTAACATATTTTCATTATGTCCTGGACAGAACCTGTTTTGATTATGAGCAGACAGAAAGCATGCATATTAGATTTACAACTGACACTAATCAGGGACAGCCTGTGAAATAACTGAGAACAAACTTGGATTAAGAAAAGAAAATGTAAAAATGTAGCAGAAAACAAACCAGAGCACAGTAGTCATTGTAACAATCCACATTGCATCCACATGCTGAATATCATATATAATTCTACTCCCTGTCTTCAAAAGGGATACAGTAGAACTAGAAAAGATTCAGTGAAATCTGATACAGATGACCAAAAATATGGGATGTGTCTTTATGAAGCCTTTTGACAGGACAAGACTTCTCAGTCTGAAAAAGAAATGGCTGAGGAAGGATGTATTAGTGACCTATAAAATTCTGAGTGGCATGAAAAAAGGTGAATATCAAAAAATGATTTATCCTCTTTCAAAGGAAGACCCAGGCAACATAAAATGAAATTGTGATTGGGTCAGAATAAACAAAAATAAGTAATTTTTAACATAATTGTTAGTTGAGCTCTGTAGCTCATTCCCACAGAATGTTTAGCATGCCAGAAGGTGACATAGTTCAAAACTGATTATCAAAAGTAATCAAAAGAGAGTTTAATATTGATTTCGTAATGTAGCTGACTAGACTACCAGGAGGCTAAAAATCTTTTTGATTATAAAGTGTTCTAACTGCCCATCTCTGGAAGGCCACAGAAGCAGACAGATACTTGCTGAGACTCTCTACCTGCACATTTAGTACCACATTTACAGCATTGATAGCCAATCAGACTGCAACTCATTCCTCTTTAAAAGACTGCCACCTTCCCAAATTCTGCAGTCCATCAGCAAGGATAAAAACTGTTCTTAACAGACATCAGCTTTACAGCATTACAAGAAAACATGATATGGATTGATCTGTTTAGAGACCAGTGATGCTTACTGTTTGTAAGATCAAGTTAAGCCTTCATATGCTTTTAAGGCTGCAACACACAGCCAGAAAATTGAAGTTACATGGTTGTTTAACTGGTAAAATCTGTGTGACAAAGATTATGCTAATGCTGTCAACACACAGGAATTGGAACATGGTCAGAGGCACCAAACACATTCAGTGACTTTGAGACAACTCAGCATAAAAAAAAAAGTGGAGGTTTATGCAAAAGATGCAATTTGAATAGAAAACACCATTTAAAATTATATATTTTTTAAAAAAGTTAGTTAGTTTACCTACTAGTTAGGTATACTAACTGGAGATTGTTAACTGCATTTACTGCCAGAGTATGCTGATAGCTGATCCACTGAAATTAAGCAGTTTCAGACTGTGTAAGTGGAAAATATTTAAGATGCAAATTGAAACATGAAGGAATATTGCAATATTTCAGTCAACGTCACATTGACATATTAAGTTAAATAAATAATTTAATAAGCTCTATGACCCTTAACTAAATTTACGCATGCCATTAGTCCCTCTATTCAATCCAGTGAGACACTAAAGCAGACCAATAAAGTGCCCTACTGAAGGGAGTTTTGACAATGCAGCTAAGCAGAATGCTGTGATCAGTCAGAACTCAGTGAGCATTATGTAGCCAGTAAGCAGACACTCACCTGCGTGGTGGTTTTGAGGTAAATGTATTATCCAAGATAAATAGTGTTCATGCACTGTTACCTGTGGTTTTTTTTGGAGTGTAGTGCTTCACAGGTGAGGCTCTCGTTAGCAAATCTTTTCTTTGCAAAATGTCCACTCCTAAAAGACAAGCTCACGATATTTTGTACAACATGTAACAGGAAAAGCATTCATCCTTCATCTTTCTTTCTTCCTCATTAGGAAATACTCAGGAAAACTTTGGGGAAAAAAATAAGATTTAACATCATTGTATTTATTAGGTTCCGAAACAATACACATTCACATCCTTTTGAATACAGTACATTTGGCACAGTAATAATGTTTACGATGAAATAACACTAATGAATGGCAAGAGATTCAAATTACATCCATAAGAAAAAAATTCTGTACAAATAAATCCTCACAATAAAAAAAAAACCTAACCCCCCAACTGAATACATTTTATATTTAGCCAGAACTATTCTGCACATAATTTAAAAAGAGGTAATTTTTAAGCCTTTTTGGAGAGAATTATTTTTCACCCTATGGAGAAAAATGCATTTCCATTTTTAAAGTCTGTTTGGGAGGAAAGCCAAAAAACAATGGATTCTTCATAATTATTATTATTAATAATATTTTTGGCATTTTGCACTCATTTTACAAAGAATGAACAGAAAAGATTTTATAGAACAGGCAGAAATGTAACAGAATGTCCATTTTTAAGAGTTCTCTTTTAAAAATGTTCAAGGTAACAGACAGACCTTCTGATGTAAACCCAAGGCAGAGGATCTAACTATTTATATTGAAGAAATATCTGCCCATGCAATAGTTTCTATCTCCTTCACTTTTCTCTTAGCATCCTATCCAACACTGCAGGCCCTGAGGCCTCTTGAAATACGAACATTTGCTAATTATCTTCATGTTAGAAAGGGGAATACAGACTACATAGCTTGTGCACAATAGCTTTATAGGATGCTTTTATTCCTTCAAAATAAATGCTCAGAGTTCTGTGTAAAGGCCCCTTGTTGGACAAACAGTAGTGCACAATCCCATAACTTGCCTTCCTAGCAGTCTACTCACCTATGGAAAAGAACGCCTTAGCATTGTGATCAGTTCTTGCCTGGATGTCAAAAGCTAACCGTGATGAGAAATAAACAGAGCCAGTGGCGAGACACAAATTGATGGGCAGTTCTACAATATATTTCTAAGAGAGAAAGAAATTTAAACATTGAGATGATGCAATCATTAAGATGTTTCTGTGCTGGTACTCAGCTCCAGAAGCTAGTCCTTTACCAGTACAAAAGATTACTGAAGATAAATTAAATTAAACTAAAGGCTTGATCCTTATTACATTTGTAGGCCAGACAACACATTAATTGATATATCATAATATTTAATATTTTGAAATAATCATAAGAATATATATAATAATTACACCTGAGTTTTAAAAACAAAACAAAATGCAACTGAATGGTGTCACCAGTAACAGGCTATGAGCAGCCAGACGCAAAACTGACACAAACTAACTCATCTGCTTGAGACCAAGATTATCTCTTAAAGCCAATGATTCACACTTTGTCCACCACGATTTGTAACATTCCTTTCTCTTTCCGAGCTCTATCATGTCATAATAGAGTTGAAGAGAACTATACAAGAGATTTAGTATAGCTTAATATATGTCTACATCTTTTATAACAAAAACCTCATCTTTCTGACAGTAACTTGAACCAATACACATACAAGAGTATTGCACATGGACATTATTATAATTATTCTTTCATAGACTAACATTTTAATAGTATGCCTGAACATGCAGCAGTTGATACCTCTATATTCAATGAATTCCACAGGCCTTGCAGCAAACACTATATACAAAATCTCACCTGTACAAAAGGCAAAAAAGCTTCTTTAGTGCCACTTTGCCAATCACAAGTATATATATTTTTGTGCAGCTGGAAATCCATGTGCAACAATTAAAATGGATTCCAATGACCGCTCACTCAGTCCAGTAAAATATACAATAAAATGACCTCAGCGATACATGTACACAAAATAAAAACCCCTAAAACAAAAACATAAAATTAAAAAAAAAAAATCAAAACCAAAACCAAACCACAGGGTGCTCCTGGAAATATAAGTACATAACACTGTTAGCGTATCTACAGGAGGTAACTTCACATTAGTAATATTGTCCACATGAGTTACCATTTCAATTCATACACAAAAAAATATCAATTTACAACTTTCAATAATGTCAGTTTGTGAATGTTTGATCTTCAGTTTTTTAACACATTTCCACATAATGCATGTGTAGCCTTACTTTGTGTCTTCTAAAAGCAGATTTCTCTTTAGATTATAAACATAAAACCCAACAAACACAGTAGTATTATGGTTTTGTAAAAGTGTGCAAAAGTAACACACTGCTGAGAAAATAAATATAAATAAGAAATTATTTAGCAACTTAGCTACAATGGAAAAGGCAAATTTATAATGTTTATAATTAATTTTTTATGTAAAATTAACTGTAAACATTTGCAAGCTTGCCATCACATTAATGGTTCATTTAAAAGGATATTAAATTTGGCAACATGGATAGTACACCAAATTGTCTGAAAAGAGTAAAATGGCTATATATAGCTGTGTTAAAGTACTATAGGCTTTTTATTCTTTAGCCCTTTAACATCTATCCATGTAGTATCTATTTCTTGCTTTAAAAAAAATTTCAGTTATCATTGTGACTCTTATTCCTAAGAGCTTCCTGTACATTGTATGAGGAACTTCACTGAAAGCCTTAAGTGATGTGCTTCTTTTTCTGGACAACTTTATAGTTTGTACTTCTCCACAATAAATTAATAACCTCCATGAAGGCAGACTTTGCTTTCCAAAGAGCATCTGAATACAGATCTCACCATAACCACCAGTGCTGAAGAAACAGTTCTCACCTTCTTAGCTTAATTATATATGATGATTACAAAACGTGGTCTCCTAAATTGCTTTTAATAGCATAGCTTCATTTTCTATGGAAAAGATGTGATTTTGTCCTCTGGGAATTCCTATTCTTAGGAATAAAAGAAAAGTTGCAAACATACGGCAGTGTGTTACATCCACAATTTCAGATACAAAATTACTTTGCATTGCTTCGTGAGACAGAAATTAAGAGTGCTTTCAGGTCAGAAGATTAAAGGAAAAAACCAATAAATATATACTTTAACTGGGATATGGGCTCAGGGTAAAAGAAGTAGTTCTTGATCTACTGAGTCTCAGTAATTTGATGATCTCTTCAGAATCACTTGCAGCATCATTCATCTGTCAGCCTAATGTTGTCTATGGCAGTAGCTCTTCTCCAAAATATGAGAACCCTTTAAATTCTTCTTGATTGATTTGTTTTATAATTGTCTCATCCACTAGTGTTAATACTGGTTCTTCTCGTGTAAAGTCTTGATCAAAGTTATTTACATCCCTTTTGGTTTTCTGAGAAGAAAAATATAAATAAGGTGAATGGTAAAACAGCAGAATAAAATAAAAGGTACTCTCCCTCCTCTCCATCCCCCCCAAAAGGCTGAATTTTCTGGAATGATTGAAATAAAAGAGGAGCTACTTCACACAAATAATAACAGACGTATGAGAGAAGCTACAGGAGCAAGAAATATAAATGAGTTCAGGAGAGGCCACAGAAGCAGTAGAATAAATGAGTTCCCAGAGACACGCAGGTCTCTGGCAGGTGAAGAAATAGCAGTATGATGATAAAGCAGGAAGCTGAGATTAGGACTAGTTTAAAAAAGGCTTTGGCATAGTAGGTGGTACGGCTGTTTCCTCTTAGATTTGAACATAATCATATCTCATTTCAAAAGCAAGGAGTGAACTGATTTAACTGATTTCCCCCCAAACACAGCCTAGTGTTTCAACTCTAAGTTAACCATTTCTTTATATCAGGCTACACTCAGGTTTAAAAATCTGAGGTAAATCTTACAACAGCTCCCAATCCAAAATCCTTGAGCTCAACACTGGCAACTCAGATTTCCTAATGCAGCCAAATGTAATTGAGAGCACCATGCCCAAGTGTGAAATTCTGTCTCCAGAGAAATCCACTTCAGAACTCTTCTTTATTTTGATGGCATCAGGATTTTCCTGCTGAAGTCTAAAGCACCTCACTCCTTCAGCAAAGTTGGGCCAACAAAGTGCAACTGTGAATGTTTTGGGACAAGAGGTATTAACAGAGACAGTCTTGGGGAGGCTGGTTTGCCATCCTCAGGACACTAATGACAGTGACAATCTGTGACCACTAACATGAAAAAAAACACTCTAGGCTACAGTGGAAAATGTTCTCCATGGTCATTCCTTTGAAACTGCAGTGTTCACATTTTCCATGTTAGCAGCACATTCAGGCATGTACAGGTTCAGGGAATTGGAATAAACATTTTTCTTTACACTGTCTCTTTTCTCTTTGTGTCATGGAATCTAGTAATTACCTGGCTGATCCTTAATGGAGGCTCACTGACACATTGAAAACGAGCTTTGTGTTCCCCCTGCACATGTCTGAGATTAAATGACACTCAAAATAGAACAGCTATTTGACTTGCAAAGTAAAATGATAAAATGACAAAGTCATACATCATAAAGTACATTAATATATTCCAAATGGGATATATACACCTTTTCAAAGTAGGTAAATTTTCTATAACATATATATATATATAATGTATTTTTGTTCATCAACTCTACTGAGACACTAAACAGTTTTATTTCTCACAATTGTAAAATGGTCATAGCAACCTTCACCTAAACTGTAAGAACTTTATAGATATAGGGAAAAAAAGATCTATGTAAATGCAAGAGACTGTCGATTGTAAACCAGGTACTTTCTAAATGCAGACAAACAAAAATCCACAACCTCTACCTACAGAATTCCATTAAAAGGAAAGGGATATGGACTTAACAAACTTATATATATGTTTATATTGTTTACATTTGAAATATTTACTTTATGCATAAAGATCAGACATGAAGTGTATGTGACTCGTAACTCTGAAATGCATAAGGCATGAGGGACATGGCTTCAGACTTTATGAGGTTTTTTCCAAGTAATTTGGGCAAAACCTGTAAAATAAGAATGAAATTCCATCTCTACTTTTAAAAGCATTACATTGCAACTATGTCTATATTCTTCTTGTTCTCCGTGTCCTACTGTAGTGTTTTCACACACTCACACAATGAATTTGCCACAGGAATAGTCACTAAAGCAGAAGAAGGTAAATGAGTATTTGCAAAATGTAGAATTCAAATAATTAAAATTCAGAACTGTGGTTACATGCAAAAAACAAAATGTAACTACACTCACACTTTAACCACTAGCTATGGAGGGCAAATAAGCTCTAGAGTAGCCAAAAACAAATACAATATATATTATTTTAAGGTTTTCACACATTTGTGAAAAGTGTTACTTCTTTGCTCAAGTTAAAACTGTAAGATGACAATTTCCTCAAAGCCTATCAGGGGCAATTAATTCCCAATACCTACTTATTCCAGAAATCACTAAGACTTGTGAAGATGTTGCATGAAAAAGAGCCCAGAAGAGTACATCTAAAAAATTGTCCCAGCATTGGTGTAGGTAAATCCTACAGATTAAAAATAATTGTGCTTCCAATATAATTTTGAATCTCAAACACTTCTAAAACAACAACCAAAGGTCTTTGCTTAGATTTAAAAGCCTACTGTGTCTTAAAATATGACTTCAAGACCAAAGGAGGGAATAGAAGTTTTTACTTTCTCCAATTTATAGACAATTCCATGTAATTTTGGCAGCGTTGATGTAAATCACGCAATTTATTAACAGGACAAGCATGGAGCAATCTATGATTGCAAGGATATGCTGACAGGTCTCTAACTAACCAACTGATGAAGTGAGATTAAACAAATCACAGGGAACAAAAGTGAGTGGATTAAGCCATACAAGACCAAAGGCAGAGCTCATAACAAGTGCTTCTTTTCAACAGAAAGATTTATTTGAGAAACCCTCCTTTGCAACTTAGGCACTTTCTTCCTGAAGCTATGGCTATTTTGCAAGACTCCATTTGCTAAGACAAAACAGGTCTGGCCACATTTCTGCTACTATTGCTATTTTAATGTACTTGCACTGCGAATGCTCTGTAGGCCAAGAGCATGAACCACCACACAGCTGCATCGTGAGGGCTCAGAATGAAGGTATGAGGGGCTCTGCCTGCCTCCTAGCAGAGAAGCTGAGAAAAGGAAGATCTGCAAGGTAAGGAGAATACATGAAAGGAACAGAGTGCAGCTGTTATCCAACTTTGAACACTAAAAAATCATGAAGATAAAAGGAAAAAAGTTTAGATTGGCTGCTAAATGCATAATTTAAAATGCAGTAATTAAATGGGTGGGATTCTGTTTATTTAGCCTGCAGCTCCTAAGACTCTGGGACACCTTATTTTAAACTTTTCAAATGTTTTTCCAGGTAAGACGTTTTGATTTCAGATGACTGAGGAAACTGGAGTACTAGGAAAGAAGAGCAACCCAAAACAACAGCTGTTCTCCCAAACACACAGAAATTCCATTAGGTTTCAGATGCTCCTTTTTTTTCCTCTCTAGACTACCAAAGCATCTTGTCTTCAGCTACACGAGAGCAGGGGCACAGCTCCCAACAGCTTCCAAGCTACCCACGAGCTTCCAAGAGTAGGTGCCAAATTCCACACCGCACTGAAGCTGCTCTCCTGCAGGCAGCGTGTGGGCAGAGCCTATGTCTGTCTGACAAGCAGCAGCAGTGCTACGGCACTGGTAATGACCAAAAATTACATAATTCCAATTCTAAATCTCATCAGAAAGGTGGCTGCTCCACCAGCAGAGTATCTCGGGAGGTGAGAAGGAATAGTGACTCACTACCTCTTGTGCAGGACACATGCTGGCCACTTGATCTTTTGTTTTTCTTTTCCCCAGCAGTGTGAATCTTCACAGGTCTCCCACCTGAGCAGTGGCCTAGTGCGACTTCAGAGACATGAGCTGATTGGATGTGACACTTGGGCCACAGAGGTGGAACTCCTTGAATTAATAAACCCATATGACTACTACCCACCAAGAATGACAATTTTAAAGTCAAAGTCATATTTTATTCTATTCAAAGAGATAAAGATATCAGAAACTATAAAAGACTCTCTCTTCATAAAACACCATCCAATCAGCTTTCATAGTTAGCCTGTACAGCTTTGGACAAAGAGATACTGTTTTTTTTGAGTCGAAGTGCTTTTTTTCCCCCTCAAATTTCTTCATGTATTTACTAAAAGATACTGTAAATAAGCAGACATTAAACAGTGGTTTTCTAAATTGTTTTTGTTTTCACTGCCGTGTCAATAAAACATTCATTTTCTACCTGCAGTTACAAACTCAGAATTAAGAAAACCCTTCTAAAATCTGCTTATTAAGATTTCCACTGTTAACCAGATTACCAACTTTGTTTGTCAGTGATTATTGAATGACTTTATATGAATTTCAACAGTGAAAAAAGAAATCTAAGTTGATGTTCTTATCACTGAAAACAGACTCAGAAAGTTTAAACTTGCCATTTCGTCCATTAATTACACGAACCAAATGTGAATGATGGGAACCTTTGGTATTGAAAAGCCACAGAAATCCTTGCAAGAAGGCACCTGACAGAGGGTGATCCAAACCAGTGAACTCGGCAAAGCTTGGACATCTCAGCTGTGTCATGAGGCCAAGAGGTTCAGTGGACTCTCTTCTGTCTAATAAAGATTAAATTAATTCTCCAGTTTGGAGACATTAAGAAGTTTCTCTCTTTACTCTGTCACTTACTGTCATTAATTTGCAGAAAATAACTGAAACTCTTTCAAGTCCATTGTAAGCTCAACGGCTCCCATATCTGGGCTGGCATTGTCCAGCAGCTACAAAGGTTACTCAGAGAAGGTAAAAAAAGATGGAGGTGGTGGCTAGGAAACAACACTGCCACAAAATACTGGGTTTTGTGTTTTGGTCTGATTGTCCTACAAATTCACAATATGCTGTTTAAACGTAACTATAGCAGGCTGCTGCAGCTTTTGTTGTGAAGCTCCAGAAGCACAAAGCAGCCATGCAGCAGGAACAGGACATGCAGTGAGAGTCACACCTTCTCGTATTAGATGTATTACACAGTGGCACTTAATTTTGTCCAGAATTTGGTTCAGTAAGAAATAAATTATTCCCATCTTTGACACAGTATCAACAAGAAGAAATTCTTAGATCAGGATGATAAGAGTTCAAACATTTTGTATTTACTTCATTGCTGATAAGATTTGCAGATTATATTTATCAAGACAAATGGAAACCCAAGACATCAAACCAGTTGGTTTGAAGCACAAGGTTATGTGGCTAACCTCATGTATCACAGTCCTCTCATTCACCTCTCCTTATTATGATAACAAAAACCACAGCACAGGCAGAGATCACTTTGCACTGCTGATTGGATAATGTGTCGTTGTTTCTAAGTATTTGAGACCAACTATAATGAGCACTCACTTCTGCACATAACTCATACTATATATATAAAATCAGTATGAATATTTTGAAGGAAATGGGCTAAGAAGCACACTTCAGGCCTGTCTTTCAGTTTATCCTCAGGATGCCTCTTCACAGTATTTGCATGTCCTGAGAATCTGCATCAGTATTAAAAGTATTTTCTAGCTTGTCTTCAGAAGATATGAAATACACATTATCAAAATAACTTTATAAGTTATTCAATTTTCTCAGCATGTTAAGTGCCCTATTCACACATGGAAGAGTGATAACTCAACTGTCATGAGCTGTAGTATATTCAGTTGAAGGTTAAGATAATAAGGTTTTTGAATCCAGGTAGCTTTTACAGGTATACCAACATTCATTACTTCCAAACAGAGGGTGAGATTTCATTCTCGTAGATTATGCTTTCATTAGATGCAAAGGACACCACATTAAGTGAAAGCAGTGGGAAACCCCCCCCACTCAATAAAGATGTTAATAGATAGTGAAACAGTATTTGAAAAGCATGTCAACCTGTGCAGTCCATATTTTAATCTGCTATGGAAGTACACATATCTAATAAACATCAAGATAATTCACAAAACTATAGATTTTAAAAGGGATAATTTGTGATACAGTAAGCTGAAACCACGTTTATATTGAAATGGTATGTATCTTGCTTAGGAATGTGAAATGAGTCAAGTAGGAAGGATGAATAACCTAAACAATTAGGAGTATAAACATTAAATGACTACATGGCCAGAATGCCAGCCTTTGTATTTCATTTTTACACAGACTTTCTCAAAAGCAGAGCCTCCCAAATCCACCACAACAAAAAAAATAGCAAGGCAAACAAAATCAAACCCCTGTAGGCTCCCTAACAACCACCCTGTGTTTGCAGTCTGGGCAATGAACCTCTCCCAGCAGTCACTGTAAGTCTGTTGTCCTCTACGGCCCTACTTGGGTACAGTTTTAGCATCACCACGAGTACACAGCACTGAAGTTATATATAGCAAACCTGCTTTGTTCATAGCCTGATTACTACTCCACTGCAGTTATCTCTTTGCAGAACATGGATGGAGATAGATTTCACAGGAGCTTTAGCGGAGCTCAGCACCAGCTTCCCATCTGTGGCTAGTCCTTTACCCTCAAGATCCATCATGTCCACCTTCTCAGGGTTTGCTTCCATTAGGACTCAATTGTGGCATAACTGCTGTACATTAGCTATGCTATGGTAGAATACATGCATCTTGTAAAGTGAAAAAAATTGCAGGGAAAGAGTGCCAACTTTTGAATTCCTACACTACACCTTCCCCTTATGGTAGACTTCTTTGAGAGATTTAACCTCATGAGAAACAATTTTATATTTCTTGGGGAGGGGAGGCAATACAAGAAGAGAAAGTAATGGAACAATCATATGAAAATACCCTTCACCTGCACAGTGTGATTCCTATTGCAAACCTTTTGATATACTCTGCAATGCAGATCTTATGTGTGTCTCTCTGATTCACATTATATTGGCAAGCTTCCATTCATATCCTCTAAGGTCATGATCAGCAATGTCACCTCGCTTTTTACATCCTGGTACACATTCAAGATTAGCCCATTTTCAGTTGTGTTCTCCTGAAACTGCATCTCAACCATCATTAAAGCAGAGTTACAGGAATCAGGGCTGTGCATCTGTGACAATGTGCTGAACCACCTGCTGGTGAGTCCTCAAGTACATGTGTAGAAGCCTTTTTGTCTTCCTGATCCCTGGTACTTCGGCACAAAGGACTATCCAGACAATGGAGCTGACTTGCAAACAGGAGGAAAAAAGTGAGGCACGCTGGTAAGTCTAGGGTATGTGTTCCTAGAATTTCAGTGGCTTCCAGTAGACATCCATCAAATCACTAAAAAAGTTATCCAGATACAGATAGCCTAACCATGCACTGAGGCATTTGACCAGGCATATTCTGTAAAAGATCAATACATTTACTTTACTTCCCATTCTTTAAGCATACACAAAGACAAGGAATAAATTAAGGAGACTGTGATGTTAGTAAACAGATGAATGATGTAATTAAATATTTCAACACTATCTATGTATCCTGAATAAATAGTGACTGACTGACTTTTCAACATTTTATTCTGCTTCCAGTCACCTAAACACTCATTTACAGAAAAGCAGTACATTATGGAAACCTTCCTGATCATGCCATGAAATTAAATCTTAGTATCTTGTGATTCTGAGCCCTCCTCTATCAAGGAGGCATTGACATGTGCATTGTGATGCTGGATGCAAATAAATGCTCCAGCCTGAAAGGTAATGCAACATGTATAGTGGGAGCAAAATTCCAAGACTCAGTTACACACTAAAATAGTTTGCATTAGAGGCCATAGAGTAAGAATGTTACATAGTTTTTGGCAAGACTGCCTACATTTCTGGAAAATCATGCTCTTTAATGCTCTAATTAATTTGACGTGGATGATGCATATGACAGGCTTTCATACAGCAAAATGGTATTGCAGGTCTTACCTTATACAAATGGAGAAAGCTACACAGTGATGATTTAATGCTAAGATCAGTGAATTGTTAGAGATTATATTTTGAAGTGTAATGATTATTTTTAAGCCTTTGCAAAGACAGTAAAATAAAGATGTATGTGACTTTAGAAATCAGCAGGTTTGGGTTTTTTTTTAAACAAATGCACATACAAATCATAGGCTGAATAAAAGGCATGAATATGCTTGAATGCCTACTATTTCTGCATCTCAATACATCTCCTTTCCACCTTTCTTCCAGACACTGCAACTGCCTTTTTGGTACACAGTTTTATTAAAAGAGCAGTGTATGACATAGCAGACTTTGTAGTGACATAACTTTAATTCTTGGTTCTGCTACTGATTTACTTTGAGCTTGAGTAATTTTCTCTTCATCATTCATCAGGTTTCTTCCTATTTTTGTTCTCCTATACATGGGCTGTGATCTTTCTGTCTATCATTGTCTATGACCTCCGGACTGTCTTTCACTTATGTGGCTTTTTGCACAGTGGGAACCCAATCTTGCTGGGAATTCGATCTGTTAATGCAGACATGATGGCACAGACTCAATCTTGCTCTCTTTTTATTCTTGTCAAATAGAAACAGTCTTCCAAAGAGTCATGGCAAGTCATAGTCTTCAAATCCTTCTTTTCCATACTCCAGAATTAAGCCAAGAGAATTGTTGTTCTGTAGGTTCTTCACAAACATGAATATGGCATGAAAGGAACAAGATCCGAGCAGCAGCTAATGAAGTGCTAGGATTCCTAATCACTTGAAGATGTCTTCCCTGTCCTGCTACTGCAGATAAGTAGCCACAAATCAGCTGCTTCAGTCCACTGCCTAGTAGTGCATATGTCAAAGGAATTAAGTTATGCGCTAGTATGCTGAGCTCTGAACACATACATGGACAAATTTTTGCTGCCCGTTTTGTGTAAACACCCTAGTAAGACCTAATGCTTGCATTAGCATCGTTTACTGCTAGTACAGAAAGTTCTGCATGGGAAATAACCCCAAAGCCAAAGCTCTTTTTATACTCAGTGTTTACTGGACTCCAGCTGGGCTGGAACTAGTCATGAAAGGCCAGCCTTCAATGAGTCTTGACCTTTTTTTGATAAATTCCGCCTTCTGATAAAGAGCCAGATGCTACTGCTTCTTAATCACCTGATGTTTTTCTACTGGCTTTTATTGACATCAGAAACACGCCCAGCCCAGGAATACCATTTACTATCTACATTAATATAAAAATAAAATATTTCTGTATGGACTCTTAAGAATGTACGTAAGAATGTAAGTGAACATGGTAAGATTATTTCACCTAATTGTTTAAATTACTTTATGAAAATAGCACTGGAGATTAAAGCAGCCAGCAAGTAAAACAGAATTTGTGTTTTTCTGGAGAAGCCCAAAAGGAAAGCAGGTACACTCTGGCTGCTTATCACTCTATCCCAATGGGCACCACTTAAGAATGTATGTTTAACAGATAGTTAAATGGACTTAATTATCCAGTATGAAAATATTTTAGTGCTATAAAACCAGGACTCAAAAAACCCAAACAAATACTGATGGATTCCCAGTACAGAATCAAAAGAAGCATAATAAAAGTTGTTTAACTTGTAAATATTTGGGAACCTGCAGTGCTGGGAAGTAGCTTTCAAACTTCTGTAATTCTAGTGTTGTAATCACATCTAAAATCAGCTGCTGTAGGTACTGACGCTGAAGACAATAGAAAAAACCCCAAAATCAGACTAACTGAATGAGAAGTTCTGGGGAAACAAAACCTTGTTCATTCAAAAAAACAACACTGAAATCCCTTAAAAATACCAGCTCACTTACTTGTGATTTCTGTAAGCTGCACATAAGCTCCTCAAAAGCTATATACTTACATCTTGGGCAAACTTAGCGGTTGCACAAAGAGCCAAGCTAATTGAAGCTTTGAAAACCAAGGTCCTTCACTTTGTTGAGGGAAGAGGCAGGAGTGTTCCAGACTTCTCTGTCCTACCCAGGCACTGGACCAATTGATCTGAGCTATGCTGCAGGCACAACTATGATACTATCTGTTGTTCACAGCTGCCTACGGCAAGCTCAGCTGAGATCTTGAACTTCATCGCCTGACAACGACCAGTGCTCCTCAGTCAGCAGCCACCTGGCTAACACTTGAACCAGCAGCAGAAAGGTGGAACTTCTAGGAACCATCCAACATTGAATATTCTGATCCATGATACCCTGTGGCAGGGGCAGCGTGCAAAAGTAGGTGTTATGACTGTTTGTAATAAAAAGTGTGTCCCAAAAGTCCACATCCATCTTTCTTTAGTTTTTCTAAAGGATATATGTTAACCATTCTGACAAATACAGTCTGCCCCATTCCCCTTTCTAAACTTTTTTTGTATACCAGTATTAATCAACATGGTGTCACTCTCAGAAGGAAGCCCACTGTCTTCCTATGCCTGAAATGTCTGCAGCAAGTGGGAGATACATAATGTGCAATGTGTAATAATGGTACATGAGGGTCTGAGGTCTGAAGATCACTCCCCCGTGTTTTGTCTAAGCAGTAACACTTCATGCAAAAGCATGCAGTATAGCCCCTTGCGTGCCCATCTGCTAAATGCTCATTGCCATGCACTGATGACTGAATGGAAATATATTATGAAACTGAAGGGACACCTCAAGGTTATTAGGCCTAAAAGTGGACCTACCTTGACATTTTCCCCATATTGAAGGCCTTACCTTAAAGAGGGACATTCACACTGAAGCAAACTTGAAAAGAGAGAACATTTATACAAAAAGAAATTTACTTGGCCTGTAATTTCCTATGTTCCTTCTGGTGCTATTGAATGATACTGCATTTTTACAGGATTTCTTCCCCACAGCGTAAAGGCAAAGTCATAATTCTGCATGGATGATGATACAATCTATTGTCACAAAAAAGTAGAGGTGTGCCAAAGAACCCCCACCAAAACAGCATCATGACTTCCCAACACCAGGTTAAAAATCCCTCATTTAAAAAGTAAAAAAATCTTTGCCTGTTAGCACTCATGTATGAAAATGAATCTGATATTACAGAACTTACGTCTCAAGCTAACATATTGGAAAGTTTTCTCCAGAAATGTGGTCCCTCTTTAAGGATTCCAGCCGTATTTCACAGTAAGCAGATGGTTGCTGCAGCAATTTGAACACACACCTCTCTAATTGAAGACATTTTTCGGGAGCTGTTCAGTGCAGCACCTACCCAAGGGGCAGGTGTGGCCTCTGCCTGTTTGCCTGTGCAAACAGCCCAGCTGCACACTCCAGAGGTGCTGATTTGTGTTTGCTATTTATTACCCAGCTTCCAAACACTGTGAGCATCCAGCTTCTTGTTCAGTCATAGGCAAAGGATTGCCAAAATTTTGCCTGTTTTTCACTCATTTAGGGGAGGGGAAAAAGAAAATTCACGGTGCTCAGTGACTCCAGTTGTAACCCACAGTCATTGGCTACGATTAGAATTTCATATTTGGGAATGGTTTTATTTCAAACCTTTGCTGCAGTGCAAAACTGAGAGAGGACACATTGCTGGCATCCTTAAGTCAAGACTTAACAAGGGAGTTCAGGTTCACAAAGGAGACTGCATACAGACAGTGTGGCTCAGATAGTGATAACTAAGGGGGGAGGGACTTCGGTAATGGTTTATCATTGTCTTAGAGCTACTGGAGCTGAGAGAGGTGCAATTTAAGACTGAGATGAAATCTGCTAACACTGAGGTCTGGTATAGCATAAGAACACTCTTCCAAGGGAAGTCCTAAGCATTCAGTCAATTTAAAAGCCAGGCTGATCTTGAGCACTTGTTTTTTTGACATTTCTCAGTTATATTTTTTCACTGGCCCAGAACTTTGCATTAAGCATCCTGTGATTACCACAGAGAGGAAATTAGAGCATGAAAAGATTAGGTGATGCTGCCTGGACCACACAATGAGTTACTAGAAAATCTGGTGGAAGAACTTACAAATCTTGCAAATCTTGGGTTTCTGGTTTTAGCTGCTACACCAACTCTCTACCCCGAGAAGTCAGAACTAAAGAAGGAACATACAATTATTCAGAAAATATTCTCAGTGATGTAACAATAGAAATTGAAGAGGCTGCAAAATGAAGGAAGTCAGATGAATAGGCCAGCAGCAGCTGTTTTTGCTCCATACTGCAAGATACTATTCCGCAATAGACTATCTCATTCATTTTGTCACTAATGCTCTTGAGGAAAGTGAGCTTTTAGAATGGAAAACCAAAAAATTATGAAATCATTGAGGAAATTAAAATGATGCATTGTTCTGTGAAAGCTGCATGTTGACAGTGAATTATTGTAATGTGATTATTTTGTTAACTTCATCTCCATAAAGCCACACTATGAATGGATTGCCACAGGCACTGATAAAGCCATTAGTGATGAAATTTTGGCTTAATTGCTAGGAAGAAATGCATATGGCAAACATCTGTTTTACCAGGCTTTGTATTATCCTCTGGCTCAGAGTTCTTCAGCTTTTTCATGTTGAAGACATCTTGCACAGTGTCTAAAATTTTCCCAACCTTGACATCGACAACAGGGTAGATGAAGATGGCAAGTCTGTCTGTTTGCATGCACGTTTCAAGGCCTGAAGTGACAACTCAGTCTGGAAGGACCGGAGTGTGCCTGTAGTGACACTGTCCTTGCTGCACAGTACCAAACAGCTTCCTCTGTCTCACAGCTCCTTGCAGCACATTGAGCTACTGTGACCAAGAAATATGAGAGTGATTTTATTGTGCTGGTCTCAAGCCACAAAAATCAGGAAGAAATCCTTCAGAGGGCTGGAGCTCATCTCCTATGAGGAAGAGCTGAGAGAATTTGGGCTGTTAAGCCTGAAGAAGAGAAGGCTCTGCAGAGACAATATATTGTGGTCATTCAATAATTAGAGGGGGCTTGAAAGAAAGAAGGGGACAAACTTTTTAGTAGGCCCTGTTGCCACAGAACAGGGGGTAAGGGTTTTAAACTGAAAGAGGGTAGATTCAAACTAGATAAAGAAAGAAATTGCTTATGATGAGAATGGTGAAACACTGGAACAGGTTTCTCAGATCAGTGATAGATGCCCCATTCCTGGAAACATTCAAGGAAAGGCTGGATGCAGCTCAGAGCAAGCTGATACGGTTGATTAGGCTCACTGCAGAGCAGTTGGAGTAGATGACCTTTAAAGGTCCTTTCCAACCCACACTGTTCTATGATTCTATTAAACTGATGCTAATACGAGGCTACCACCAACTTCAGACAAATGAGATTTTAGGCAGTGATTTTCCTCCATGCCTGGCAAGAGGGACTGTGATATTGCATGTCTTTTTGCCACTTCAGCACTCATTTCTGGGCTTCACTGGCTGATGTTGCTGATACCTCAGCAGGCCACAGGTTTGCTCTGGAAAGCCTGCAGCTGGCCAGCTGTGCTCTCAGAAATGGCACAAAGAATTTCTTCCAGGGAACTATAACAATATAAAATTCATCAATACACATAAAATCTCAAGCAGCAATCTGTTTCAATGACTGTTTTCAATGCATAGTTTGTTATTTGGTATGGATAGACAGAATCATCCCATCATGCCACTAAGCAGGATCTACACCACATCAATAACTTTGGTAAGAAATTAATCTACTGCACCATTCTTTTAATTTGTAAGATGACAAATGCACTTTGAAAATGGAAGTAAACAACTCAACCAAGCCAGGAACACAGCCATGGAAACAAAGAAAGATGAAGAGAGGAGAATCACTGACTGCTATCAAGATTTTTGTGGTTCTTGGTCAATAAATTATGTTGCAAACCATACCCTAGCATTATGGCTACTGAAAATGGAAATTTCATTCTCCAAATGGAATAAAGTTCCAGGAACAATACATGTGACAAAATAGCCCAACAGAGGACTACAATGCCTCAAAGGGTTTTCTGTCTCACAACAGTTGCTCTGGAGAAAATACAACTTTGTGCACTAAAATGGTACTTATTGCATATGCAATTACATATCCATGACTGCATTCAGGGAAGAATAATACTATTCAGAAAATTTCAAGACAGGCTGTGAAACTCTAAGAATTAGGTTTTAAGAGCAGCAAAAATGATCTTCAAAAGATGCTGCAAGGTCACTGGAGCTTAGATGTAACAAATATCTTCTTCCTAGCTGTTCAAAAGTTTGCTTGATCTCTAATGTATGTGCTTCGGAGCTATAACCTTTTTCCTATGCTAGCTTAACATTTATAATAGCTTTACATGGAACAAACTCTCAGTACAGTAAACCATAGCGTGTGCGTATATATATATACGTAATATTAATTTTGCCACTGAAAAGGCTCATGATCCTAGATTTATGAAAGGAAGAGCTGGCAGATAACATGCATCATAGGACTGAGCCCCAGTGCACTTTCACCCTTTTGTACTCTCTATTCCAGATCATAAACTGGAGGAGCAAAGACCCTTCACATCAGGTTACAGAGCCACCAAATCGGCTTCCACTGTCTCTACCTAGGACAGCCTAGGGTGGCACTTCTGTCACTGCTTAGCAATCTAAACCTCAGTTATTTGTATGAGTCCTCTGTCCAGGGCGCTCTCGCAAGCCTTCAGAAAACATAGTCAGTTTTTCAAAGTCTTTTTTGGCAATTTTCATTCTAAGGCTGAACATGGGGAAGAAATTTCAGCTTCCAAAGCATCATTAGAATAATCAAATCATGTACAAACTGGAAGGACATTAATGGTATATTTCTGGTATAATAAAGAACATAATTACATCCATCCACCATGTGAATGAGATTTTAAAAAAAAATAAACCACTTCCAAAATTCTGGCTAATACGTGGCCATGCAGTGTTTTTTTCCAAATCCAGTTGAAAAATTCAGACTTAAGGCTGGCAGAGCTGAAGGGACATACCTGAACTGTAGAGAAGCACAGGCCTTACAGTACCATGTAATATAGCTAGTCAGAAAATTTATTATGGCAGAGAAAAGATCAAAGGTAACAGAAAAGCAAGCCAGTTCTGCTAATCAAGGAACTCATGTGTTTTGGAGATCATCAGAGTAGTGAGGCAGAACAGAAGCAAGGCTTTTTCCACAATAGCATCTCCATGACCTCCCTTGGCAGATTATTCCATTGTCTGATGGGACCTCAGTGTTTGACCATTTTCCCTAATGACTTGTTTAGTGTCATCATTTCATATTGCCCGGAGCTCATTTGAACACATCTTATGTGTTGTTTTATTTTGAAAGTGTTTACAATATAGTCATATATTTTCCCCCCTTAGTCATCTTAATGGTTGGTCAGAAAATAGAAGACTACCTGTGTAAATATACGCATTCTTGCATGAGCAGAATTTTGTATGTGCATACAAAACTCAATTTAAATGCACAGACAACTATATATGCATTGTATGCTTATTCCCAACACATATGTACACTCACATATCACATGCAAGAATGTCTATTTTCTGACTAATAATCTGGCCTCTCTTTTCATAGCTCTTTTCACAGAAGTAGGCCCTCCTCAACACAAGAGTAAAAATTTTTTTTTAATCCTCTCTTAACATTACAGGTCACCTTTAAATAATCAACAGCCTTTTATTAATACTAAAGCATGTCAAAAACCAAAATATTCCAAACACAGGCATTAGTTATGTTTTTTATATAGTTATTCCATGGCTATGGAACAGTTACATTTGTTAATCTGAATCAATGAATCTCAATGCTACACCCACAACTGAATTCAGAATAAAACTTTCTATGTAGATTTGAAAGTAGATTTTATTTCGTTAGTGTTCACCTTCTTCCTCTTCTCTGAATTTTTCAAAGTGAGCGCAATCTGGACCAGCTTGGCAAGTATACAAAATTACCTTTATCGCATTTGAAATTTACTGCCCTAAATTCCTTTCCTATTTCTGAAGTTGAATAATTAATAATTTTATTTTATTAATGTGATCTCTCTCTCCAGCCTAGATCTGTATCACACTTTACTTTCCAAGTAATACATCATTCAGTTTTAAGAGGACAAATAAAAATTTCAAGTATGATCTTGCTCAAAGATTGCTATACAACAACAAAATCCAAACAACTGTAAAATTTATACACTTGGAACAAAACGGCTGATGTATCATAAATAGATAAGGTATGCTCTTTCAAAAAAGTTATCAGAAAAAGCTGATAGGACCCAGTCACTGGGAAGATACCTTAGAGAGAGCAGACTGAGAACATGAAAATAATAAGAGATGCCTGTAACATAGAGTACATATTATCTGAATTTACCACTATAAAAAAAAAAGAGTTCAGAAAAAAATCCAAGCATACAGAACTACTAGACTGCAGGAATCAAATTTGATAGAATAAAGAAAGTTGGCAGATACAACATAGAAAGAAGTAGTATGAAAATCTGACATTACAGAAGTAGCCTGAAGAAAAATGAGAAAAGGTGTAAATAAAGATGTATAAAATCACCCTAACAATTATTAAGGAGCAGGCAGCTGTCCTAAAAGTTATACAAAGGACTCCTCTGAAATAATCTGCAATCACTACTGAAACTGAACAATTAAACTAAAATACCATTAAAGAAAGCAGAAAAGAGGAAAAGGAACAAAACAATAGTAATTAATGAAATAGGAATGGCTTCACAATATAACAGCAGTGAAATAATTACCAGAAAGAGAAAGAAGCTCCACTGAGAAGACAGAAGGCTTTTATATCAGCAGTGAATAAAAATACCCGATATATGAAATGCCTCCTGACTTTTAAGGACTGCCACAGTGGGAATACTTACAAAAAATAATAAAGACCTCATAAAAATACCTATTGTCAAAGGGACTGTGCATCTTGATCATGAAAGGAAAACAGCCAATAAACAGACTAGATGAAAGGAAACTGGAAATTAGATGCAGGCATAGAGTGAAAATAATTCTGCAATTGTGTGTCTTGATTTAATAACTGTATTAACAAAACTCTGATGAATACTGAGCAAAGCAACCAAAATTTCTGTGAGATGAAAGGCCGAATTCTTGTGAAAACAGGAAAAGACCTACACAAATGCAACTCAGCTGAACACCGACTACATCTAAGTGCAACTATCCGAGAGCTGTGGAACCTGACTGGAAAACAGTTAGTCACAGTATTAAATAGGCTTCAGATAGATACTAGAGGGGTTAATTTGGGGTTTACACTTCCTGCAGCAGTGCCAGGAGATACGGCATTATAAGGTTTCTATTCTCCAACAAATACATTAAGTAAACCTCCCTCAAAATATAACCGCATATCTTACTAATACTCCTAGAAAGGCATTCATAAGGGCTTTCACTTACAGTAGTCAATCCTTTTTGGCTTTTTCTGCACATCTACAGAGAGAGAGAGATTTCCCCAAGAGCAGACTCAAAGGAGCTACCTCAGGCTCCTGTTCTGGATGGTCAGCCCCGCTTTCACCATCTACACAAGGAACTTGGGGAAATGCATCTCACTGAACTAAAAACACATGCATTTATGTAACATGTACATGTAAACATGTAACATACAGCAATTCTTCAAAAACAGAGGGGACTTTTTCACCTCTAAATTTAATTCAGGATTGTGTTGAGACCTAAGGTTTTTATTTTGTTAATTTGTTTTGCTTTTTGGTTTTTAATACCTTTGTAAATTATCTAAAGAAAGAAACCAATAAATACCTTGACCATATTCACAGGGAAATCAAACATTGTAATTAGGAATGTGTGAAATCAAAAGATGCAAATCAGTGTCATAAAATTACCCTCTTGCATGTTTTAAGCACAAAAGCACACATTCTGTGACATTTGGTTAATCGCAAGTATTTTCATCCAGAGGAAGACTAGAATAAGTATTTTTGCTTGACTTTTGTACTTTTTGCAGGTGGGGCTGCTATTTACAGACTTTTGTTACTGTAAAATATAAATACTTGATTATTATCCAGGAAAATGTAAGTACATAAATTTATCTAATCATAATGTGTATTTATTTCCCCCAAGGAGCTCTTTTGTCAACTTTTTTCACTTAAAATATTATTGATCACAAATTCTTGTCTGTCTTTTACTACAAAATCCAGTGGCCATCAGCAATGCAGAACTGTAAAGGGTTCACACAGAAAGTATAGACAGAACATATCAACTGAAAAAATCTTTTCTGGCTATGGTATCTTTAAGAACATAGAAAATAATTAAAACAGGGCCTCAAACTCTCTCATGGTTTTTGAGGCTGAACATGAACATTTTCCTGTGCATTAAATCTGTTCCTGACACTTACCTTCACAGAAACAATGACAAAGAAATCTTTTCAGTACTATTTTTATGTTACTATTTCAGCCCCCAAATACTGCTGGAATCCCATTTCTCAGAAAAGCCAACAAGGAGAATTGCCAAACCAAGTTTTCTCTGAATCTTATACAAACTGTTACTTACAATCCGAGGTTTGAAAGGTGGCTTGATTTTCCTTTGTTCTAGAAGAACCCAGTCAATTTCCTTGAAAAATGGATGCTGCTTAATCGCATCTTCCCCATTTTGTGACGCCACACAGCCAAGTCGCTTGTTGGGATTTTTTGTCATGAACTACAGGGTGGGGAGCGAGAGGAGGGAAAAGTTAAAACATGAATGGCAATGCCTGGAAATCATTTCCAGCTCAATTACACACTATAATTCTTAAAGCCAAGTTTTTAGACACAGTCCCTTTTCAGAAGGTTATTTCTTCTGGTCCTCCAAATGTCAGAGGTTCCAGCCAAACTATAAGATTCAGAGACTCCAAAGTGTAAATTTACTGCAGGAAAAGTCTTTCAGTTTATTGTTGAGACCTCTTAATTTCAGCTGACTGGGAGTGCTAAAGGAATAGATCCTCTTTCAGCATTTCTAATTCCAGCTTTAGCCAAAATACTAAAGGAAAGAAAGATGATCTTAAACCCTTCAGAGACACAGAGTGATCAGTACCTGCAGAAAGCTTCCCTTGAGAATGGGAAGTTATGTCATGTCCCCCACGACATAACTTGCACATTCCCTTTCATTTTTAGTACACCATTAGTGTCAGCAACTGGAACTAACTGGTCTCCTCTAGTGTGGTAATTTATAAACTCTTCAGTTTTAAACTATTACTATTCCCTCCAGGAAAAAGGCGTACAACTGGTGTAAGACTGGTATCAACTGATGGCAGCTCATAATCCTTTGCCTGATTTTTCTCTGCTATTTTTTCCTTCTTTTATTAACAATTGCTCTGCTTATTTCCTAATTTTTGTGAACACAGAATCCTCGCAATCCAAGTAGCTATGAATGCTGTTCTTATACACACAAATGGATTAACATTATAGAATTAACTCAATAGCTTTGCCATAACTTCATATTCAGGCATTATATAATGTTTTTTAACTTTAAAAAAGTGTACAAAGTAAACAAAACGTAATAATTGTTCAGTGTCGTTTCAACCTAGGTATCACATTATACTATACTTCTGTAAGAAAAAAACCAAAACTTAGGAAAAAATAAATCACTGTAATGCATGCCCTTGCTTTAGCACTCCAGTTATTAGATAAGTAGCTACTGAAGCCTTTAAGATGATTCTAGATACCTAGATCAACCATCCACAGAAGAATACCCTGGCTGTCATTTTAAAGGTATAACACAGATCAGCAAGGCAATTCTGTCCATGGTTTCTGACACACATGCACTGTTCCGAAGACAACTCTTCTTTTTGGTCTTGAGTTCAACTGCTCTGCAAGCTTTTCTGTAAGTGGAAAAGTCATATCTAAAGTACAGGCAATTATTTTCTATGGGCAGGAGAAACAAAGGTTTTGAAAGGATTATTTGTGCTTTGGTGAGGTCTCTTGAAAAACCACAAAATGCATTCCTACGTTCCTCTGCTTTATTTCATCTCCAGAACTGGAGTGAGCAGGCCAGGAACCAGCAGCCACACGTATTGCAGAAACAGAACATTGAAACTACAGGATATGCTTTTTGTACCATATAATCCAGGTATCGAAGAAGTAAAATATGATCCCAGTATCTACCATGCTTTATCTTTGTTTTAAACTAGAGACAGGGAAAGCATCTGGACATGTAATTTTCTAAGAAGCCCAGGACATGAAAATGTGACTAGATGGTCCAGTTTAGTGCTGTACTTCACAAACTTCACAGAATTTTGAAATGGATGATGAGGGAGAATGTATTTTAAGAATGAATACTTAAACAAACAAAATTATCATATGCGTATATGATGAAATAATATCAAACTTCTAAAGTAGACATTTAATTCCATTAGTTTAATCCCTTTCTATTTCTGAAGCACAAGCTGACATTTATTCTCTGTTTACCAATAGCATCAACACTGATGCAACAGTCAGGAAGATACAGCTGTCAACTGTACTGTGCTGAAGAGATGGTTGCAAAGGGAGGTGACAGCCATAGCCACAAGCCTTTTTATTTTCCCATACTAAGGCAGGAACCTCTTTTTCTGAAAGGAGAAGCTTTTTAGGATCAGAATTCCTACTGACTTAAATGATAACAGGACAAAGTGTTGCCTGGGGCCTGCATCAAGGATCATGGCACTCCTCAAATTTCACTTCTTGAAATAAATCACAGAGTTTAAAAACAGAGTTCTGCTTCTGTATCCAGAGACTGTCATCCCAGTGCACAGGGAACACACACTGTAGAGACATCTCTACATTTCTTGTGAAGAAGCAGAGAGCCAATTTCAATGAAGAATTGTTTTCCTTACCATACAGGAAAGAATTTAAATAGCAATTCCCGTCAATTCACAGAAACAGGACTAATAAAATGTGTGGATTTTAATGGGATAAGCAATGTGCTGCCTTGCAATACTGAGCTTTAAAATCATCCTCATTAGCTTTTTGTTGGAAATAACAGAAAAACTTTTTCTTCAAAAAATAAGACAACATTGTTACTTAATACAAAAGAATGTCTTCTTATTAAACTTTCCTTACATGCTGTTTGCGGGAGTGTAAGAAAACACTATTTCTAAAGAATAAAACTCATGTCTCAAAGCACAATGTGAGGAAATGAAGTGTTCCAAAGTTAATCCCTTGCTACCATTCAGCAGTAAAATACATAGACGCCTCTTTCTTTCCTCTGTTTTTCCTGTTCTTCACTTAACATAATATGGACAAGTATCAGATGAAGAACACAAATTTCAAACAGGTTTCACACCATAGATGCATAGGCAGCAGGTTGCTAAACATAAGGAAATGTATTTTAGTTATGGTACAAACTGCCACAGCTCCGTTAAATTGTATCAATTTATGCCTAAAAGGCTATGACTACAGCAAAATACAAATCACCATTCCTATTATCAAAATATAGACCCAGGAAAACAGTATCATAAAAATGTATAGAAAAGTCAGCTTTAAAAAAAATTAGAGGGATTATCACCCTTGCACTTACATTCAGAAAAATAAATAGATTACACCTGCAGTCCAATTCTACATCTGCATTTGTGTGTGGTTAATGAAGGATGTGCATAACATTAACAGAGCATCTCACTCCTTGCATCACCAATGAGATAACACAGTAAGGCTCTGATTGTTAAATCTATTTCTCCCTTTCCTTTGTACAACAAACACCTTCTCCTAATAGTTACAGTGGCTTTTATACTACACACTTAACCGAGAGAGTTATCTGTTTCATTTTCCCTTCCACCAAATGCTTTTAGAATAATAGAAAGGTCAGTGAACATAGATTCACTCAAGAAGCCTCTGGATGGCAAAGAAACAGATCTTACAGACTTTGAAACCAAAACACTACAAAAAATCTCCTGGACTACAATGAAATTCAGACGTAGGTATGAAAATTGACAACAGCCCCTCTTTTACAATATACCAAAATAATCCCTGAACTTTATATCATCCTGGATTCTGCAGCTCAAGTCCATACATTTTAATTGCCAAAGTAAAATAATCAAAGAGTGTGGAAACAGAAATGGATGCATGAAAGCATCATGTCAGCTAACAGCTAACATAGTCAGAGAGTTATTTTGGGAAGAAGGGAGAATATGCACTAATAAATTATTATCAGCAGTAATAAATCCTCCATGTTCTCACTACAGTGAATGCAGCAAAAGAGATACTTCAGCAAACATTTCTGAGAGGTTAACTTTGACTTCTACTTTAAATCATTGCTAGAACATCTCTCTCACTCAACTAGAAGGAGCCTGAAGATATTTTCATTAAAAGGTCAAGACAAGAATTTCTACACAATGTGTTATCTGTCCACTGATAACACATTGTTTAAAATCACAATTTAAGCTTTATACATAATTCCAAAAGAGCCCTGTATGAAGATCTCTGCAGGATTTTACACTATCAGACGCCCTCTTAATTGAAAGTCTCCCTTATTCCAGATGCTGAGAGAAAATTATGTGGAAAGGTAGAAATTTTCCAATTTCAAAGATGAAAAAATGGAATAAATAAAAAACAAGTTATTTTTTAAGCCAAAAATTCTCCTCAGGTTTTCAAACTATAGGGATTGGCATGCTGCTTCTGTATTGTTTTGCTTTTAGGGTGATACAAGCACAGAAGGAAGAATCTATGTCGGTGTCATGGTAATGAATGACTTTATAAACCTGACTTTAGAAAAATAGTCTAAAAACTTAATTTACCCAGCAGCACGTATTGGCTGATTAAAAAAATTGTGGCATTTGGTGACACAAGTTTCTGTCAAGTCACTACTCATACTGAAAAATCCCAACCAGAGCAGAAACAATTACATTAAAGTAAGATTGCTTATCATGTGAACTATAAAATAGAACATGCAGCTGTAAATAAAGGGCTTTCAACCCATCTTGATGACAGGGGAAGAAGGGTAAAGGGACAGGAAATTTTGTAAGTGAGTTAAATAAAAAACATTGTTTCTTTAATTACGTAGTGCTTCTCCCACTCTCGTGACCATGCAGCATATAATGTGTCAAAGTGATAGCACAGTTCTAGCTGGTTGGGTTTTCCCTGAAACATGAATCTGCAGTACGCAGATTTAGACAGTGTACAACTGCGTGGAATACAAACATTCTGTTCCTTTCCCACAAGTGGTGTAATTTATCCCAGGCCCCATTATCCTAACAGTGGCACTCTGAACTGTGCTTGAACTCCCAGTGGTGACTGCTCTCAACAACTTTCAGTAAATTCAATTTTAATCAAGGAAAAAAGCCCAACAAACCAACCCCCCAAAAACCCATAAGGAGGAGGAGGAAAGCAAGTAATGGAAGACTCACTGCTTTTAAAATGCTGACAGCTTCTTTACTGAGCCACACTGGATACAACACGTCATCATGAAGGATGGATTCAAAGAGATCATCTTCGTTGTCAGCTTCAAAGGGGGGTTGCCCAGCCATCATTTCATACATGAGAACACCCAGAGCCCACCAGTCTACGGACGGACCATATTCTAGCTCCTGGAGGATCTAGCATAGATAAAAGAGATTGGGTTGAAGAGACAAGTGAGACAACTCTCTTGGCTGCACATCTGCTATTTTCAACACGATATACCCCTTCTATGCCCCAGTGCCTAAGTAGGACTGAATTCCACACTGATTTCAGTAACAGCCGGGCAGAGTTTCTTACCCATGCAATTTGCACTAACACATCTAAGTGTCAATGAGATGCTGTTCTCAAAAGTACTGACGGAGTTTATCAGTCCCCTGAGTAAAAGAATATGCTTGTGAGCAAAAGACCTGCATATCCTTCCAAGCTGTTTAAAGCAGGTCACACTATAGGGGAAAAAAGATCACATATACAAAACAGACTGGTGGAAAATGTGAAACATTTCCTTGTCTCTATCTTGAACAAAACAAACTGAACCAGCTTGTAATGCTGCACAGAGATCATCTGAGAGATTTATTCTTGTCCTTTAGGTAGGGCTGAAGGAAGCCAAAAGCATTTTTGTTCAAGTTCCTTTTAGAGCATTAAACCACTGTACAATACATGGCTGTGGGACTCAATTTAATTGCACTTGCTTTCAGGAAAACTGGCTACAACTTCTCATGTGGCACAAGTTCAACCTCATAGCAAATGCATTTACTGGCAAGTAATAGGTTAGCACGATGGAGTTTTATTGTAGCACTTGGTGTTACAGAACTACTGCTGTACAAGGAACAAGTTTAATTCCTGTCTTCTTTTCACTGGAAACAAGCTTGCAGTTTGGCTGCATAGGTTCAGCATGATGGGGAACCCGGAAAAGCAGAGTGGGTGCCTGTTTCAGGTGAAGCTGGCTGCCTTAAAGTGAGTTGGAATGGCAGCAAATCCACCACCTCCTCACACAACACTTAACATTGCAGTCAGAAGTCCTGCGCTGAACTGCATGGGCTTAGTGCCGTAGTTGGGAATTAAGAACAATATAAAACCAAATTCAGTCTTGACATAAAAACAGAAATGAGTTTAACATTTTGATACACAGGTCTGGATCCCAACTGCATTCTTCGTTGAAAGAAAATTGTATTTTATAGCTGCTAAATACAGAAAATTAAATGCATACTTTTCAAGTGCTCTGGGCACTCTTTGGAATTCAGATATTTCTAAAGAAAAGAAATTTGAAACATATCACCATGGTACAAGAGAAATAGAAGCAGGAGATAAACTTCTGCAATTAAGATGACAAATCAGAATCCTCAGTAAAAGTTCCTGGGTTCTTATTATTGCTTTATTTTCAGTAATAATTTTCAAAGAATTTGTCAAAGGACTCAATTAGTATACTGGATCAGAAAAGAATGTATACAAAGCCAAAACCACCACACTGGTATTTATTTTCTTTTAATGATGAAATACTTTTCAAACTCTGTAAAACACACATTTATACTGTGATAGTTTCAAGATGATTCACACCTTATCAGTTGTGTTACCAAAGTTGGACAGCCACAAACACTAACACTATGGATTTATGATTTATTCTCTGTAAAGAATAATAAATAAAATTTTTCCCCACCGGAAATTTATGATTGATGAAAGACAAACCAACAACCCTTTTCCATTAAACCAGCACACTGAATCTTCAAGTGGAAAAATGCTAACAGGTTACTAACTCAACTGAGCAGACGAAGTCTGCCTAGCAGACTAACTGTTCAATATTGACTCATTTTAGGCACTTTGAAATGCACCTCATAATATTAAAATCTAGGATATGTAAAAGCCACACTGTTCTCAGCTGCTTTTTTATCCAATGAATGCCTTGAAATGTTGCCTACTAATACACAGCATCCATATCTAGTTTCTATCTTTCTGTGCAAGTCTATGAAGTAGCACAAGCATAGTATCTTTCACTCACAGATATTTTAAAGAAAGGAAAAAAATTATATTCCCACAAGACTGTAGACAAAGTAACACCAAACATATGGTTTCTTCTGTATGAACATGTCCTTCTAAATCTTATTAAAAAGAAAAACATTTTTATAACTACTAAATACTAAGATAGCAATACGCAGTTGCATCTAGCACCTTAAGGACTGCTAAAAATCATCATAATGATGCTGAGTCAGAAACGAGAAAATGGAGAAGAGCACTTAATTTCAGGAAACAAATAATAGAAATACATGCTTTGTCACACTTGTGGGCAGTAGAGTAACCAATTTCTGCAAGATTACTTAAGCACAACTGCAGCAGAGTCCAGTCTGCATCCTAATTTCTTCATCTACACGTAAAGAATGTCTAAAATTGCACATGTAACAATGTGATGAATGATAATCTCTGTACTCTTAGTGCAGTGCAAAAAGTACCTCTGGAGCTATATAGTCAGGTGTGCCACAAAACGTCGTGGTGGTCACTCCATTCAGAATCCCTTCTTTGCACATCCCAAAGTCTGCCAGTTTACAGTGGCCTTCTGCATCCAGAAGAATATTGTCCAGTTTCAGGTCCCTGAAATATAAAGGACTCAAATTAAATCAACTCAAATTTTGATGATGCTCTTGAATTTCACAAAAAAAAGTAGAATTGGACAAATAAATCGTTTCACAAAGCCCACTGGAAAACTGTCCTTCACACTTGTGCATGAAAAGTTGGTAGCAGTCACTAAATAGACCTACTCAAAGGCAATAAAATAAAGAAGCAGACAATTACAAGCATTTTGTAAGACCAGGCTTTTACTTTCTTTAGCTGCATGAAAGCACAGCTTTCATGGATTCAAGACAGCATCAGAAACATTTGGGAAAGATCTCAGTTTCTTGTTTGCTACAAATCTAGCACCTTGTCAATGTGAAATAGGTCAATGACAGCATTCTCTATTTTTTGCATTAGCACTAAGCAAGGAGTACCAATTTATCCACACTCTAGCATATGCTTTCAGTTAATAGGTACTTTCAAACTTGGATTATTTTGAGTTTGATTCTTAATGTATACTATCAATTCAAAGTTCAGACTGCAATGAGAGGTATGAAAAACAGCATTCCCATCTTTGGGAGCACTATTTTTTTGCAGCTTAAACCTTCTCAAGAATAACTTCACAGGAATATTTTGCATTCATTGTTAAACAACGTATCTTAGCAGCTGTTTCTCATCACTTGTACAAATGTCTTTGTGTCAAAACCACACAATTGTCTGCTTATTAAATTGGGTCAGGTCAAAAAAAGGTTGAGAAAAGGATATCCACCTTTCCTGTCTTGCCCTCTGCATATTTTCTAAATATACCATTGACGGTTATTACATGTTCCAACACAATAGGTGTTAGGTACCATTTAACTTACCTGTCGCTTGCCTTAGACTTAATTACAAAAGGATCTGGAAAGTCAGTGCATAAAAGAAGTCTCACTTGCATGAACCCCCCTCCCCCCTCCAATTAAAAACTCTTCATCATGTAGAAATAGTAACACAAACATACTGTACATCTGAAGTAAATCAGACACTTGGAAGCACTAGAGGACTTACTGTGCATAGAGAGATAAGTTGTGCTGTGTACATTACAAAGTGGTTTGTGTGTGTGAAAGAACTCTGACATGGCACAACAAAGTCATATTTACCTCAGTAACAGTAAAACAACTGCCTCCCACACAAATGAGCTTTATCAGATATTATTTATGTAGCTGAAGTATACACTGGCTGTAGAAATGCTTGTTGCAAGCAATATCCCCCACACCACACTTTGCTATCTCCAGATCAGGTATGCTGCTCTTGCAGGTCCTCAGTGGTCACCTATGTAAGGTCCCTTGGAGCAGACTACATATTTTATCATTCCTTAAGGTCATTCATTTCAGGGGGTCCTAAACAATCCAAGATCCACCTGGCTGCAATCTAACCCCATACATACAACCATTCATTAAACCCCTCAAGGGTTCAACCACCTCTTCCTACTTCTGGAAGAGATTTGCAAGAACTGTCCAACGTAATGCCAGGGCAAACAGATATCAACAGCTCTATGTCCCCCCTCAGAAGTCAAATAAACAAAAATAAAGTTCCCTGTTTCAAAAATCATGTGCCTTTCCCAAACTGCTCCTTGAGTGAATTACAAGTGTTACAATCAGAAGACCTGCATTGAAACCGGACTATAGTAACATCAAATAGAATGTGACCAAGTACCAAAAGGTAAGGTTCTTGCAGATGGAAGGAGGAAACAAGCTTGTAGCTGTAGCTTTTAAACTTCCAAGTGCAGTTATCTTGGGTGTTCCTTAATTAAGGAAGAATACAAGCTCTATTTCAAAAAGTCAAGATGTTCAGATAAATCAAAGTATAATTATACTCAATGTGATCTTGGAACCACTTTCAGCCACCATCACAAGAGACTGTTAGAAAGAAGGTCATAATACACATAATTATGATAGGAACTGAAGAAATTCGAGAGGCTGCTCAAAAAAATGGATCCACCTCTATTTAGAGTATTAAGTGTTTAGGAGAAGACTCCTAAATGATATCTTAACTCTGATGGCAGGACTTCCCCATGCAGGAAGGTGACACATGGGAGCTGTTAGGACCTAAAAATCATTTAAGATTTAATGCCACCCATATGGTAGCCTTGGACCTGAATGGAGATATAGTCAATAATCCAGGAAACTCCTAACATAAGAGAAACCTCAGCAGTAATAAGGCACTAACAATATGGCACTACACAATGGATAAGGACAAGATACTCATCATTCTCCCTATTTCCTGAAGGATTTCTATAACACACAGATATTAGCAATAAAAATTTATCTTTACAGTGGAAAAACAGAACAAACAAACTGAGCCAAGAGAAAACCAGGAAGACTCTAATTATTAAATTCTGACTACCTGTAAAGACTGACAATGAAATTTTAAGCCTATCTGTAAAAGCACAAGTCAATTTAACTCTTTTACTATTTACCAAACTATAATCTTACTTGACAGAAGAAAAACATCTGGGACCCCTTCATCAAGCCAAAACAGTGCAGCGAAGCCTATAAGCCTCTTCAAAAACTCTATTGAAGGCACTGAGGACATCAGCTTAATTACTCACGCAATAATGAAATGTAATACCAGTAGATTTGTGTTATCACAAAGTGCACCAGAGTTTCAAAATAAATTTGGAAGAGGCTAAAACAACAGCAGTATGACTCCCATCAAAATACATATGGGAGGTTAAAAGGTAATCTTGGAGTCTGCCAAAGTGCCAAATTCATAGCTAGCCCACAAGATTATCATATTCTGTAAAAGTGCTTGCACTGAAAATCATTCTGTCAATTTACAGTTGCCAGATTAAAAAAAATAAACCAGAAAAGAACTCCCAAAACCAAGAAACCTCACCAAATCACTCTAATTCTGCAACTTTGGAAAAAGAAATCTTAGTTAACTAAATAAATATGAGAGTAGGAATAGATAATGTGCAACTTAACACCTCACAGGAAAAAATCCCCAACAACCAAAATATACAGAGAAAAGGAAACAAATGAAAAAGCAACAGAAAAAAGAGCTGTCAGGGAAGCTTGTCTTTCCAGACCAGCAGCCTCACCGAAAAAAATTAAAACTGTAACTTTTAGACCTGGATTTCCCCAGAATTGTTCCAAGAAAAAGCCAGCCCTCCTACTCCTCTGAAAGTAAAGTACACAGCCATATCTGCAATGTAAAATAATTGCCTGTACAGATTGTTCCATTCTGATCCATTCTGTCTTTTATTTGTTTGCTGGGCTTAGTACCAGTTGTCTATCTCTGAATCAGAGCATACCAAATAATACATTGTCAGATAGCTCAATGACAAAGGGCTATTAAATTCTTCTTTTTTTCATTTTGCATTCTCTTTGCAGCAACTAAGAAAGTTGTCTGTGTCTGACAAAATGAGTTCCTACAACCTGAGTAATTAATTAATGACATGCAACTGCAAAGAACCTAACCACTTAAGCCAGGAGAATGGTCAGATTGCTTGAATGCAGCAATGCTACATTAAGCTGTGTCTCCTTTTTTTGCCAAGATACTTTGTAGAGTTCCTTCAGTTGACTTGAGCAGTCATTGCATGAAATATTGTGGGTTGGTTTTTTCTTTCTTTTCTTGTCTCTTTTTGTTCTCAGAAAGCTTTAAACAGAAATTTAAGCCTTGGTCTCTGTTTCTGCATACCTGCCAGCATTGCAATCACCTCAGAAGCTGGAAAGATTGGCAGGATCTCAAGAAAGAATCCGGATTATTAGTTAGGTTTGTGCAAGTTAGAACAGAAAAACAGGATGACTACAGGTAACCTGCAAGAAAACTTCCACAACACACATGCCTGCCACCACACACAAGTGCCATGGGACACTGAGTGCCTTGGCTTCCTCCAAAGGCTCAGTGGATGAGTATTTCACAGGACTGAGTTCTTAAAGTCCGAATCCCAACAGTAGCCAGAGAGATAAGCATCTTGTTTATGTGGCACTGTGTGTCACAAGTGTCATTTAGATAACACACAATTTTCTTGTTGAAAGTAAGGCAGTTAAACAATCAAGATGGGTTTGGACCAGCAAAATCAGAAAGTCTGCCAAACATTACTTAACAGTAGCCTTTCAACATGGTAAATAGCAGTGACTAAATAAATACATATTTGAAGAACAAGATCAAGCAGCTGAGAAATATGATTGCAAGCTGGCAAGCAAGCACTTCACAGTGGCCACTTTATTGCTTCTACTCTGACTGTTGATTGAGCAACATTTCACAGAATGAAGCATAATAATTAGTATCTACAAATAACAAGATTGGAAACGAGAATAATTCCTTATAAGGTGAAAGTTAAATGAAGGATTGTACCTTACTAAACATCTATAGAATATCAACATTAAGAAAGATCTGAAGGCAACACAAGTCTGAAGTACGGAACTACTGAACAACCACTTTTTTTGGTGACTTTCAATTGACATAAACTCTTTCAATAGTGTATTTGAAATCACTGCTATTGTTCTCCTGCATGGGAAAATCACATCCCCTCTGCAGGCTTTAAATAGACAAGCAGTTCACAAAAGAAACCACAGAAGGTAAAAGGGAAACTTCCTCCAAACACATGGAAAATCATCAGAAACATTCTCTAGTTACTAGTGTTATTGACATTCACAACTGAAGGCAGTATGCTCATTATATAAATTAGATATTTCAAAAAGATGAAGTTTTTGTCTATTTAATTAAGATAAACCTTCTACATTCCTAGAATTACTTTCTCACTTACTCAGTGGTATTCAAATTGCCTTTGTGACAAAGATGCTCACCTACAACATCAGGTCTCTCACATACCCAGGACAAATTTACTCTTTGTTGTCCTCAAAATACTGATAAATTAATGTATTAGGTTACAATTCTAAGCAAGATAAAATTATTTATGGAACTAGTCAGAATACAAAAAGAAAAGTCAAGAATTTTAAAGTTCTGATGTTAGCTTCTTTAGTGATTAGATCTCACCAACTTAGTCTCAGTTTCTGTGCATAAACAAAATGGGACAGATATATTAGGGGACTGTACTTCAAGAGCAGATTCTTTTGTTGCTCTAAGTATTTTAGTCCCAACCCATAAGCAAGGCTGTTTTTCCCCCCTACAACAGATCAGAGATAAATGGGAAAATTCAAACCATGCCTATTGAGAAATCACAAACTAATAATAATAAATTATTTCCCATTTGAAAACCTGTATGGGAAAGAAGGAGCCCGTACTGTCTGAGGTTACTGAGCAGAAACAGGCAATAATTGCAGTGTCGTTGGATATCAGGTTCTACCAGTGACCTTCCTTATCTATGGAGTAAAAAATAGGACACACACTGGACTGTTCATGCTTGTGAGTGAATTGTGACAGTAGAGCAGTTTGTGTTAGCAGGGAGGAAGCAGGGGGATACCTGAGTGAGACTAACAGTGAGGAAAAGGTGGTTCTGCTGCTTTAGTTGTCGTAGGATATCTCAGTTTTGCCTGTGATTATCTGAAAGTCTTGGAATTTATCTGCTTTGTTTTTATGTTGATCCATTAAGTAATTATGAACTTATGATACACATTTTTTGTCACTGTTAAATCACTTGATATCATCAAAGAATAAAGACAACACAAACAGTGTAGCAGAGCTATACTCAGTAAAATACAGAAAATCTGCTGTGCAGATTTGAAAACTACTACTTTCCAGTGTCAGGTTTCGAATAATGTGACTCCACCTTATTCTGTGTGTGACGTGTGTCAGCGTATATAATTGCTAATGGCAGACGAATTACTAACACAGACTTGATTTCAAAAAAAAGCAAGAGATACTGTAACTCATTTTCATCAAAGAAAACAGTAATAATTCAGATAGCAGGCTAGACATAAATGAGAAATGTTGACTTTTAATGTGACCATAGTGACAGTCTCTTGTCAGGCATGTTTACTTTAAAAACACACAGGTTTACTTTCCTTATATAACACAACATCCACCATCCTGCCATTTGCACAAACAATTTGTGGACTACGGGGTGGCAGAAATGGGAGAGATGTAGCAAAAAGCAGTTTGCTGTCTACCCACCAAAGACATCAGAGGGAGACAAACACATGATCACCGTCTATGGCTCTGTAAGCCCTCCTGGTTACAAGGCAAAAGCAGGGTTTGCAGATGCATAACATCACCTCTCCAGCAGTGCCTACCATCAAGAAACCTTTCAGGTCTGCAAGGTACCAAAATGGAAAAGAAGGCTCTATGTACTACATGGTCCTGTTTACTGATGTCTTAATGACATATTGAACAAAGGTTTAATATTCATTTCCAGCAGCTTAAGAAAACCAATGACTTTTATAATAGCAGAAAAACATTTTCTTTAAAATAATTTCTTTATATGGCTTTCTACTGGCTTTGACCATAACTTTATTACAATTGTCGGTAGCAGCTAAGGACATTACTGTGCCTGATCTGCTTATCTTATTATGCTGGGTTTCCTTTAAATAATGTGCAGGCAAATAAATATATCGTACTTAACAGCTTTCTTTTGTATGACTTTTCCTTTCTTATTATTTTCACATTTTTATTTGTGAACCTAAGTGAAATATGTACAAGCTCAAATATGCATTATGTAAAACATTCTCTGAAATTGGCTAAGCACAGAAGGGAGCGGTCTCTATTTCTCTTTCAAAAGAAGGTTGCTTTATGTATTCACATCACGTTGCTTTATAAATCTCATCCTTCATGACTCCCACACCTGGGAATGCAACAATTTTTCCATGGGTCTGAGATAGGAATGCGATATAGCACTACAATGCTGCCTCTTGACTTAGCCTACTGCCACAGACTTGATTTAGACAAGGTTTTTGTAGGATCCCAGTGGCAACTCTCCCTTCCCATGGTCCACAGGCCTGGAATTTCTGCACCAAGTAAGAACTGTTACAAATGGACCTGGCATAATATTAGGCCTATTCTATAGGACAAGCAACCTGCCTCAGAAACTTGCAGATAAACTATACAGAAAATTATTTTCTCATTTTTTAAGGCTTCTTGAGATTTTACAACCATTTGTGTTTCACTCTGGCTGAAAACACAAACTGTTCAGAGTTTTTTGTGAAAGTAGGGTAAACAGCCCCCAGCCTGGAGCTCCAGGCAGGGACTGGCTCTGCATGGGGCTGAGTTGCCTGCAGGTCCTGGTCCCCCACCACCCCATTGAGTGTCCTGACACTAAGGCTCTCAGCAGTTCCCTCAGGGATTTTATTCCTTCTTTTTCACTCTCTCTACTCTGGTTAAAACCACAATTTTCTTACTTTTTTCCTTGAAAACTTTAGCTGAAAAATTCTTAACTGGCTCTGCATATTCAGGGTGGGAATGACAGGGTGAAATCTGTACTACTGCTAATGATATTTACTGTTTCAGCCTCTGCTACAAAACCCATGTGTTAAGTCATTGCTAAATATGTAATGTGATAAACCTTGTCCTCACTGACACCTTGGTGATCTCATTGAAGACAACAGAGGTCCCCATGCTTAGCCAAGGACTGACTCAAACTGGGGTGTTCTACTCTGTGAGGTTCAATGCTTCGTGCTCTTATTTTCGCATCTCAAATAGCATAAAAATAAGATTGTGTGTTATAACAATAGGTTAGGTGGAGTGCAAACCAAAAGTGCCTACTATGTATGTCTATAATCCTTTAAAAGAAAACAATACTTAATCATTATTTGATAAAACCACTTGATGAAAGACAGTGAAAGGATGGTGTGAAGCTAGAAAAGCTTGTCAGATCAAGTCCTGAAAACTCAATTCTGAAAAAATGTTACCAGAACCTTAGAAAGCAAATTCATCAGTAGACACCCTAATGAAGCATGGATCTGCTCAAATGGTTTTCTTTGGAAAATAAAAGCAATTTTTTTTTTTTTTTTTTTTTTTCTCAGTGACCTTAGTAGATAGGATGACAAAATCATTATCATTTGAACAGCAATGGAATACAAATCATGCAAGCAGAAAGAAAAGAGCAATTGCATTTCAGGCATACAATTTCTGTGTTGAACCAAAAAGACTGAAATTCTTTCTTCTCCTCCTAACTTTTGAGGGAAGCTTTGTTACACAGAACAGAAAAACATAAAGCCAACAAAGGCATGCTTATCTAGGTAGCACCTTGCATTTCTGTAGCAGTTCTCATTGAGCTAACTCAGCTATGAAGCCTTGTAACTTAATAAACCACAGCAAGGATCTTCTATTTTATTCAGATATCAGAAAAGACAGAATTAAAAGATATATTGCAATCAACCCAAATTCCATCAATTTTCAAAATTTACCTTAAACATGAATGTAACTAGAGTTCTGAAACATTTTGGTAGTTCTGGTTTGAATTTTCTATCCTGTATTTTCCAGGATTCTGACCACATTTATGCCACCAGTCACTGGAGCTTAATTGAGGTACCCTGGTTTACCCCAGGCTCCCTCCATGGCCATCTCCACAGATATCTTCAAGCAGATGATACACAGATCATGTGGGCTGCACATCTCCCTAAAGCAGTCCTTCACTAACTGTAAATGTATGCCAGGAGAAGCAGGATTCTGACTTGAAAGCTTCAGTTGTGTTCCTAAAATTAGGTGAGATAAATCTGAGCCTCTGTGTACATTCAGTATAAGCTGCTTCCTTTATTCCAGATAGAGATTTCATTCAAATTAGTTGTAAAACTTCCATTTTTGTACATTAAAGTCAAACAAGGGCAGATTTCTAAAGAGAGACCGGCATTTATTTGTCTTCTTAGTCATGATGGGATTGCCACACACACACAATTTGTTAGGCTTTTAAGTCATGGCCTCTAATAATTCTTAATTTTTCTCATTTAGGCCACATGGAACTCTCCTGTGCAAAAACTCCCCATATACATATCCATCAAAAAGCCAGACAGCTAATTGCTCTGCTTGGACACACCAAATAAAGGGCTCCAAAGCATTATTATTCTACATTGTTTCAGGCACACAGAGAGAGTATTCTGAAAAAAAAAAACCAACAAACCAGAAGAAAAGCTGCTACTGTAATCAGGCATGATTGAAGGCATTTCCTGTATTTTGCTATCAAACCCGGTTGTTTTTTCCATTACACACTAAGCGAACTTTAGTAAGGTCAAGACACCAGAGAAAAACAGGATCGGAATATCTTTAATCAACAAAAGTTGAGTATTTTAGTCTCTCTCTTTCCGTTGCTTAGCCCTGGATCTTATCTGACATCTTCAAATTTCTTCCTTAAATCACAGATACATAAACCAGGTCAGTTTGAATTTATGATTTAGATAGTTGTTTTCAATGGCATTTAACTTGTTAACCTTACACTTCCCCCTAGCCTAAAGGTCAATCAACCTCATGCTGCGTAACAAGACCAATATTATTTTAATATGATGTAAATCCAACAGGGGAGATGGGTTTTCATTCCCAATCACAATACTAAGCACAAAAACTTCCCTTGCTGGAAGCCTATTATTTCCACCACGGTGACTATTATGATCAAATGTAAGTTCTGAAATTATTACTAAATGAAAGTCAAAGCTGCAATAGCATAGGTGAATTTGATCCAATCTTGTATATTGTTGTTCTGCTGTCATACTAAATGCAGATTATTTTAAGGTATATAGCCCTCTGTCCTGTGCTCTGACCCTATTATTTTTGGAGAGAAAAAGTCTTTATCTTCCATGAATGCCAGATGACATTTTCCTTGTTAATGTAATACAACTGTCAACAACTGCCTCGGAAATGACCAGTACCAAGCATATTCTCGACTGATTGAAGAAGGGAAAACCAGGCCATGCTAAAACCAGCAATTCTACAGAGAAAGCTTCTGCTGCTTCTAGCCACATGGAACTAGTAAGGAAAGAGATGTCAATATGGGTGGTAGGTTGCAACAAGAGCCTAGAACCTTTCTCCTGGACAAAAGGTGATCTGTCAAAGATGAGCACAGGCTGATGATCTGTTGCATCAGGAGTGCCAGAAAACAGTTAAAAGGCTGTGCAGCATTAGAGGTGCTGAGATGGGAGATAGATAGGTGGTTTCTGTGGTGGACACCACAGAGAATGAGGCACCTTGGACTCTATTGATGCCCAAAAGCAGGACTCTCCTTCATTGCCCACCATCCAGCATTCCCATCAAAAACAAATGAAGCTTTGACAGCTGTAGGCACCCACGAGAAGCAAAGTCTGCAAGGGGAAGCTCTACCAGCAGCACACAGTGGATATTGAGAAAAGAAAGACAAGTACTCACAGCAGCTCACTCTTTGTTAAGGGGCACTGGAGCACCCATGTGCCAGCCTGACAGTACGGTGCAGGATGTTGCCGAGAGGGTGCCACAACTGGTCAAGAATACACAATACTCTCCCACTGCTCCTCTTTAATGTGGGCAGGAATTACACCACAGGCTGGAACCTGGGCCACAGTCAGGGAAGACTACAGAATCCTGAGAGGGCAAGCAAAAAGTATCAGTGTACAAGTTATCTCTTCTTCTGTTTTAGCACGCAGGAAAGGATGCAGCCAAAAATAAGTGCATAATGCAAATTAACTTCTGGCTTTGTGGCTGGTGTAGTCATGAGGCTTTTGGTTTTTATGACAATGGGACATTCTTCAATGACTCTAAGCCTGTCAGGGAGGGATGAGATCCACCTGTCTAGAAGATGTAAGGGAATCTTTGGTAGCAGGCTGGCCACTGTGATGAGGTGGGCTTTAAACTGAAGGTCTTAGCAAGGAGGGCCCAGCATGGCAATACTCATGCCATTGCAACCAAGTGGGGAATGAGCCAGGCCAACCACAGCAGGGACAAACATTCCTTAGCTGCCTTCCAAGAGGAGAAACAAAAGATGAACCAACCATCTCAAGTGCATCTGTACTAATGCACACAGCCTGGGGAACAAATGCAAGGAACAGGAGCTCTGTGCCCAGTCAGAAAGTTATACTATAGGAATAACTGAAACATGGTGGGACAACTCACATGGCTGGAGGACCATGATAGATGGCTACAGGCTGTCACATAATGACAGGCAGGGGAGAAAAGGAGGAGTGTCATGCTCTATGTAAAGGAGAAGCTTGAATGTATAGAAATCAGCTTTGGTGACTGTGGAAGCCCTATTGAGTTCCTTTGGGTCAAGATCCAAACAGTTGTCTCCAAGGGCGATCATAGAGTAGGCACCTGCTACCAACCTCCAAATCAAGAAGATAAGGCCAACAAAGCAATATTTGTGTTATTTAAAGCAAGCTTTAGGTCAACAGAACCTGGCTTTCATGGATCACTTCAACTACACAGACACTTGTTGGAAAAGCAATACAGCAGGTCACCTATCATCCATCACATTCCTGGAATGCGCAGAGAACTGCTTCCTCATACAAACATTAGATGTGCCAACCAGGAATGAGGCACTGCTGCACTTGCTACTCGCAAACCAAGAAAACTTACTTTGTAATATCTCAGTCAGTGATAGCCTTGGCTGCAGGGATCACCATGCTGTTGGAGTTTGGGATTCGGCTGAGCACGCTGAAGCTTAGCACTAAGACAAAGGTCTTAGATTTTAGAAGAGCAAAATTCAGCTTGCTCAGAAGTCAGTTAGGAGGGATTCCATAGGAAGCTTCCATGGATGATAAAGGAGCTAAGACAGAGTGTTTCAAGCATGCTCTCCTAGAAATACAAAACCACTTCATCCCCTTTCAAAGGTAAGGAAAGTCGGCAGAGCAAGAGATTGCCCTTGGCTTAACTGTGAGCTTCTGAGTCTTCTCAGAAACCAAAAGAGGTGTACCAGAGATGGAAAATCGGATGAACATCCATTGAGAAATACAAGGACATTGCCAGAGCATGCAGGGATGGAGTTAGAAAAACAAAAGCTCAGATTGAGCTGAAGCTGGACAGAGATGTTGGAAAACACAAGAAAGGGTCCTTCAGGTACCTAAACAAGCAGCAGAAATAGAAGCTAAAAATTGTCCTACTGTTAAACAGGAGAGGTTAATTAGTTGTCAACAACACTGAAAATGCAGCAGTTCCCAACACTTTCTTCACCCCTGTCCTCACCGGCACTGCTGGGCGCCTGGTCTTGGGAATAAGAATTCACATTGATGAAAACACTCTACCCACCGTCAGTGAAGGAGGAGTTGGTGTGTAAAATATCACAGGAGCTTGACCCTTACAAATCCTTGGACCCTGAAAATTTCCACCGAAGGGTGTTAAGGGAGATGACTGACATCAGTGCAAGGCTGCTCTCCATAATCTTTGAGAAGTCATGGAGATCCCAGAAGACTGGAAGAAGTCTAATGCCAACCCCATCTACAAGAAGGGCTAAAAGGAGGATCCAGAAAATTATAGGCTCATCAGTCTTTTAACTTCAGACCCTGGGAAAGTTATGGAACAAATCCTCCTGGGGGCTATCACAAGTCCGATGAAGCACATGATTGGGGAAAAGCCGTAACAGATTAGCCAAAGGCAGATTGTGTGTGACAAATTTGATTGCATTCTATGACAGAGTAATCTGCTCCATTGATGTGGGGTGATCAGTGGACATTGTCAGTCTGCATATCTGCAAAGCTTTGAGTATGGTTTCCCACAGTTGCCTTCTAGAGAAACAGATGTGTTACAGTCTAGATGCGTCCGTGAGGCTGGTGGGGAACTGGATGGTGGGACACACCCAGAGTAGTGGTAAATAGTTCCTTTTGGAACTGGCAACTTGTCACAAGTGGGGTCCCCCAGGGATCAATACTGGTCTCAAGGCAGTTTAATATTTTAGCAAGTGATCTGCATGATGGGATCAAGTGTACCCTGACGAAGACTGATGTCAATACCAAACTGTGTGGGGAAGCCCACACATTGGAAAGAGAACCACCCTGCAGGAAGACCTGGACAGGCTAGGAGAGTGAGCTAACATTACAAAGTTCAACAAAGACAAGTGTAAGGTTTTGCACCTGGGGAAACATAATCCAGGAGTGGAGCATAAACTAGTGTCTACCCAGTGAGAGAGCAGCTCTGTGGAAAGAGGTCTGGAGGTCCTGGTGGACAACAAGCTCAATGTGAGTGAACAATGTGCTGCTGCAGCAAAGAAACCCAATGGGACACTGGGTTGCATCAAGGGCACCACCAAAAAGATGATGAAAGGACTGAGAATCCTGCCATATGATGAAAGAATGAGAGAACTGGGTTGTTCAGCCTTTAGAAGAGAAGGCTCAAAGGAGACCTTATCAGCATGTTCCAATATTTAAAAGAAACAAGAAAGTTGGATATTCACTTTTTACAAGGAATCACATGGGAAAAAAAGACCATACATTAATGTGTTACTCTTGGAGAGATTCCAATTAGACACAGGAGGAAATGTTTTCACAATGGGAACAATCAGCCATTGAAATAGTCTCCCCAGGGAAGTGGTGGATCCCTCAGCACTGGACATTCTTAAGATTCAGCTGGACAAGGTGCTGGGCCATCTTGTCTGGACTGTGCTTTTACCAAGAAAGTTTGGAACAGATGATCCTTGAGGCCCCCTTCCCACCTGATATGCTATCATTCCATGATTCCCAGCACCTAGGAAGAAAACCTTTTGCTTTAGTCCAGTTCTGTTACCTCAATGAGAAGACCAGGCTGCCTGAACATTGTGATAAGACTGAGAGAGAGCAACCTTATTATCTATCTGCTGAACACAGATGCAAACAATGAAGGCTACTCAGTGCTAAAACAGGTTCTCTTCTTAATTCCGATAAGGTTGTTTATTAAAAGAAAACTAATGAATAGGAATTGCCATTTCTCAGGGAAGAAACCAGACCATCAGCATATTCCAAGATGAGAACACGTAGCAAAGATGAAGAGCTCTTAAAATATTACCATCTGCTGGTAAAACTGAGCACAAATCTTTTACATCCTCAATAATGCTTATTTTGTGCTTCTATTCAGAATAGATAAAACCACTATTCAATTCAGGGGAAAACTGAAAACACGGCTATGCGGGAAATGTACTTTAGAACTTGAACTGGTCTCCTTTTTCTTTCATTCCTTTGAAAATATTCTATATACACATTCTGCAAAATTTAAAGAAGATGTTAAAAAAAGAAAAGAAAATATCTTGGTCTGGCATCGACAACACAGGACATACAATAAAAATGGCCAACTCAGTGACTGGGAGCATATCCTGAGAAAGCTATCAATACACCAGCATGAGCCAACACTTCAGTGCCCTTTCTATACCAGCCAATGCCCTCTGCACCTTTATGAAGCCCGGGAAGTGTAAAGGAGGAGGGTTGCAGAAGGTTTTTACATACAATGTTTCTTTTTATAAAAGAAATCAATTTATCAGAATTCTCTTCCCTATATTCCCAAGGGTGTCCTTAGCAGGGAACAAACACAGCTCCCAGCAGTAAGTAGACTCCTGTTAAGCTCCATATCATGTTTCCATGGAGAAAAAATGCCTTCTTATTCAGAAAAGAAAAACTCTGCAGTGAACTTTTGTACAGACATTGATTTTTTTCCAACCTCACTTTGGTCTTTTTATGGAAAGTGTTTCCATGGAGTGGTGCCTGTTATATTACACAGAAAGGACAAAATAAATTATATAGCATAAATGAAATTATGTAACACAGCAAGAATGCTGCTTCCAACAAAATGTTTACTTATATGGAATCACTAGAAGAAAGATTTTAATAATTTTTGCTTCTATTCTGATTTCAGTAGCATAGTTCACATGCCTAAACATGTTTTTAAATAATCACATGGTCTGAACTGGGGAAGGGTATGTAGGCTCGTCATTTAAAACCTTTTCTAACCCTGCTGTATTTATCGGGGATCAAAACAGCAGCAGTCAACAGCTGTTTAACAGATTTCTGCAGAAATTCTTGTAAAAACTGTGAGTTAAATTTATTTTGTCTTTTGATCTTCTAAAAGCATTCTATTATACAGATAGATTTATCTGTTTCAAAATTCTGTTGAGTTAACAATTTTCTATTATGTTTGATGGAAGATCACTGCAGTGGAGGGATTCTGGCAAAATTAAGAAGAATATTATTTGTCCATAAAATATGAAGAAGATACCTGAAAAAATGTGAGTTGTTTGCCCTTATATGTTGATCTGTGCATAAAATAAACTCCTAATGCTGATTCTGGACAGAGGTCATAGAAACTGATGGTTCAAAATCCAGATCTTGCTTTGATATGTAATTAGAAAGGGCTATGTATGTTAATGCAGAGAATTATATTTTATAAGATACTCATTTAAAATTACAATTGTGTAGCAAAATCTTTTGCCCCCAACCTCTGCCAGAAAGCCGCACAAACATTTCTAGACAATCTTTTCATGTGCAGGAAGCTTCAGCTCTGTCATTGTTTCCAAAGTAGCTGCTGCAGCCTTCCCCCAGCCTCTCCAGAAAACACGTGCTTGGGAATGCTACTTTGGCTGTAGTGCCAACTCATAATGTCACCACTTAAAATCTACTTATACAAGGCACCCCATGATTTTTAATTATTATGAATGCAATGGAAAGATGACTCATGGGTTACTCACATGAAATAAAACATGGCATGATGGAGGAAATTTACAGTATACTCACTTTTACCAACATCAGGGTGAGGAGAGTGTTAGAGGAATCTACCTTCAGCTGTGAAGACAGAGAGACTACCAAGAAAAGCCAATAGTCCAGCCCAAATGAAAGAGAGAGGCAATTCTGAGTAAAGATCTGGGAGGCTAAAATGTGATTTTAATCTCTAACATAGGTACTTACTGGGTAGCCACTGCATGTAAATACTAACTTCAGTAGGATTATAATATTTACTATTGGTCAACATGGGCTGTTCTTGAACAATTTTGTCAATATGAAAAAAAATTATTTTCGGCCTGAGGAATTATCTTTGTATCTTCTGCATGACCAACTTCTTCTGAGATCCGCTAACCAGACTCTATGTTCCTACAAGATCAGAAATTATCCCATAAAGCTTGCAGATAGTTATGTGGGCAAAGACTAGCAAGGAACCTAATTATACAGCTTATGCATAAAGTTTAATCAAATTATAGTGTATCATAAAGTGTCTTTGCATTCTTCTGACAGCCTTAAACTGAGCACACTGAGTACAATATAATTCCATTGTAAAATTGCTTTTTTCTTCTGGTGTCAGAAAGAGGTTTTACTGTAAATAAGAGTCATGATTTTTAAAGAACCAGTCTCTTATACACCAGACAGTGGCTTCTCTACACCCATGTCATGCCATAGTCACAATTATGACATATTTTTATGTATTATCACATTTTCAATTCCAACTAAAAATGCATAAAAAAAGGAATCCCTGAGAAATATTATCAAAATGCTTTTCAAACAGAATGGGAGAGAAGTTGCAGAAGTTGTGTTATATCTCTAAGATGTATATATGATATATTAAACTCAGCATTGCCCAACCCTGAAACAAAGACAGGTATTAATTTATAGTCTCTGTAGACAATTTATAGTATTGTGTTAAGACTTGATATTGTAGCAAAAAAAATATTAAGGGGCATTGTGATTCTCAACTCAGACTCATTAAATGATGACACAAAATATTCCTTAACAATGATACAGTTCTACCCTTTCACTCTTTACTGCCCACTTAGCCCCAGACATCAATCCTTCCACTGTTTTCCTACTCCTGTAATTCTGGTGCTGTAATTAGGCAAACATAAATGCGTTTGACTGGTTTTTAAATAGATTCTATTACATAAGGTGTGTAAAAAATAAACCCCATTATTATAGGTCTTATGGGCAGTTTTTTGATTTTAGTATAATCTCTCTTGAATTGGGTTCATACAGACAACTGTTTTGCCCTAAGTGCACATGTATCTGAGCCAGGGGAGAAAAGTCTGTAGAGGAAATGAGTTATATCACATTTGTCATTGAATTGCCTCTGACTTTATAAGCTATAGCTTACTAATACCAGTTTTGTAGTTATTAATACACAGATAATTTCCAGGATGCTGTTTCAAAATTTCTTCAAACCCTCTTGCTCATGGACAAAACAACTACTCAATCTGCAGAGGTTTTAGAAATCATGGTAAAATCCTCCTCCTCTTGGGACATCCACAGAAACCCCAAACTTCTGTCCTACTTTGAGTGCAAGCATACCACTAGCTCTGATCTGCAGCTGGAAACATATCCCCTCCTTTTTCCTTCGTGAATTTTCAAAAGGTGAAAAGAGAACCTGCCTAAAACCTAGGGCTGCCCAAAGGGTTTCCCTCCCCTCTGCTTCAGGCATTTGCCACTCAGTGTCTGTGGAAATTAACTTCCAGGGTTTTAACAGAAGCAGCTTCAACAAGCTTGCAATGGAGTGCCTTTAGCCTTGTGCAAGACATATGCTGCTGAGCTGCTGTCTACATTCCTCATGCACAATCTGAGGATCCTTTTATGCTAGCAGATATTTAAATACTTTCATATAAATGAGAATCAGAGCCTTCTTATAATAGTTATGGCCCCTTCGGACCCATTACAGATTATCAGCAAATGAACTGGCAGACATTTGCTATGTGTTTTATATCCTCAGTACACAGTACCATAAACACTTGCTGTCCTCTCACTGGTAGTTAAGTTTAGGCAGATACATACTCCGGCAGTTTCTTAAGTGCCTATTATTTTCATTCTACAAGTACTCCTTTAGACCTCTTTCAGATTTATTGATGTTTGAAAGCTTTTAAATATCCATTACCCACTTAACTGACCATAGCAAGTCCATCTGACTCATTATTTGTGTTAGAATATATTTAGGCATTTTTTAAAATGGGTCTTAACAGACCATAGGATCTCCCTTGGAAACCCTATAATAAATCAAGTAAATACTTGGTGAAGTGCTATAATGTTTATTTGTGACAAATTAATTCTATCCTTTCTATTCCATGGTTTGAACATATGAAGTTTCTCTTTTCATATCATTAGTGACCAAGCTTTCCTCAGTTAATTTTTTAGGGTACTGCTTCTGTATTACTCACTTTCATACCAAGATGTACCCATACTGTCTGCTATACTGTTGAAATCCACTGTTGAAGCCACCCAATCCTCCCCTTCCCTTGAAGGGGCAAGCACATGCTCTAATACTGGAATACCTTGTGAAGAATACTCTTTTTCTTTCTCTGTCTGCTGTTTTGTACAACTGACTACTGGAAACAAATTCTAAAAGCAGGAGGCAAGAAATGAAGACACCCATGAGGTGTGTCCATTGTGAGAAGTGCTCCTTGGGCTTCTCATAAGCCTCTCTTCTCAAAAGCTGGGTTTTACTGCAGATTTTTTTAAAATCTAAAATATAATACCCCCATCATAAGTGATCTTGGATGGGTCAAAATTCAAACTGGTGGTGGGAGTAAATTGTCTGTCCCTGGAGCCATCCACCCTTGGGTATATAAAAGTGCAGAAACCACACTGTCTCCCATCTCGGTAAAAGCTGGCCTTGGCATCACTGTCATTCCTGCTTAGCCCTGCTCCACATCTGCCTCCTCCACAAGCATTCAATGCTGAGATGATGAAGACTTACTTATTATTTCCTCTACTGTCTGCTGCTCTGGGCAGCTGCTTGTTCAGGCTCTGTGACACACTGGCAGCCAAGGAGGGGGCAGGCATTGCTACTGGCACAAGAAGTGATTTACTGCCTCTCTGGCCTTGCTACCCCTCACCTTTCTGCTCATTTTCAGCAGCGCCAGGGCCACCAGAGCCATTTTGTTCCACTTTCCGATTCCCTTGGTTAGACTGCACCTTGTCTGTCCAAGGTATTTCACATGTAATACTACCCCTATTTATTCTGGTAGCAGTAGAGAGCGCACTTTGGTGTGCTCTCCAAAATGCTGGCATTCTTACTGGCTGTATTTTCTCTGTTTTAGTTTGTTAGGCCTATTTAGTTAACTTCCTAATGAACAATACTATTTCTGTTTTCTTCTATTTGAGTTCAAGTCATCAGCCAAACAGACATTTTAAAAGTTTTTAAAGGATTCAGTGATAACTCAGTTATGTCAACTTTTAGATTCGCTAAATTCTCATTTTTCACTACCTTTTGCAGTGTTAAGCCCATGGCAGGGGATTGAAACTAGATGATCTTTAAGGTTCCTTCCAACTCAAACAATTCTATGGTTCCATTATTCTGTGATTCTTTTTTGAGAGAAGCATCTCAAGAGCACAATAAAATCTTTGTTAAATGCCTATCACCTCAGAACCACGTTTACTGTGCACTTCTCTGCATTACTGTGAACCTTTAGCAGATACATTCAATAGCTTGCAAAAAGGCAAAGCCTCACCCTTAATGTGACATAGTTTCAACACCACTGCAACCAGATTTTAGAAATATTTTTCATTGTTTGAAGACAAACATGACAGAAGGGCACAGTAAAATTCAATCCTAACTTTTGCCTGTTAGCAGTAGAATTACATGTAGGAAGCACCTTCAGATTTTTAAGGCACTGTGAAACAGAAAGCATTCTCTTTCTTCTGTTAGAAAATTGTTTGCAGAGTATGGTTTTGTTTGAATGCATGATTCTGCAGAAACAGTGCTGCGTCTCAGCAGTTTAGGAAAACTATTGGGTTTGTCCTGTATCAGTACCATCCAGTTTCACATGTGCTGCAGCTCTAGTGGACTTTTATTTTGTATATGTTTCTCTCAGTTAAAATCTTCTTATCAAATGCTGAGAGATAGCACACATTTCTTCCTGTTATCAGGACACAAACATCAATCATCTAAAATCAGTGACATTCACCCAGAAATAAATACAAATATGTTCTGTAACATTTCACTGCTATTATCTGTTGAGAGGCACTGTTGCCCTTTCTACTGAGGGTACCGGAACATGGCTGCCCTCACAGGAATGTAAACTTGGCATTAAACCTGGCAGATTCCCACTCTCTGCTCATTCTCATTTAACATTAACTCACTCCTATACTGCTATCAGAAGGTAAAGGTCATAGCTTTATTTACACAATACAGCACTATACAAACCGTCATTAAACAAGAAAATCTTGCACCAAATAAACATGAAGCAAAAAAACAATGCTGACCTCTCTACCAAGAACTCCCCCTGGAAGTACCTCGTTGTTCCCCAAATAAGGTTGATGGTGCTGGTCTATCCTTCTAAATATTAACTGCCCAGCACTGCCCCCCCACATACCCAACTCCCACGCAACAGCCAACTAAGGACTTTTTAGTGTTCCAAACCCAGGAGAAATTTAGAAAGCATTCTACCGTTGGCAAGACTATGTGGTTCATATCCTATTCCCACAGCTTTTACTCATCCTTCCACAGCTGGAAACCTTGTCAAATGCTCTCCTATAGGACAGAGCCTTTAGCCCAATACACAAGCTGGGCAGATGGCAGGGTGAACTCCCTCGGTCCGAATGCTAGAAGCCTGGGAACCAGCCCTCCTTCCTGCTTCTCATCTCCCTCAGCTCCACTCCTCTCCACCCCGGCCCACTGCCTTTTCCTGCAGGGAAGACATCCTGCTTATTTATGCATTTCATGAGTGCTGGTCTGCCTACATCCAGCAAGAAAAAGTGCAAAGAGGGCAGGAGGCCACTGACTAAAATCCCATTGGAGCTCACATTCAGTTTTGGAAACTAGACCAGGCAGAGCAGAGGGAGCATGGATGTAGTCCAGGGCGCAACCCTGGTCAGGAGCACTGGTCAGGTGGCGTGGCCTGGGCAGCACTCCCTGGAGACACTGGGACTCCAGACACCCCTGCTATGGCACAATTCACTCCTTGCTTTCTATTTTTGCTGAAGGTGATGGAAATAGTTTGTTGCTCACTTGGGCCAGAAGCAAACTGTATCTTCTCTGTAGCAGACTCCTGCAACAGGCAGTTTATGAAGACAGGAGTGTGTGTTCTGTATATTCCTCTCCTTAGGTGTGAATAGGCCAGATGAGGGTACAAGGTCTTGCCCTCTTTCATGGACCATAGCTACAGCACCAATTTAAGCTTTAACTATTCAGAGTTGCAATAAGATGACCTATACATGTTTAAATCAAAATTCTGCATGCCTAGTTTTGCATTTAAAAAAAAAAATAGGGGGGAGGGGTATTTTATTTGGCTGCTGCCACTCAGAAATAACACAGTAAGGTAACTTGGGAGAATGATGACTTTTAACATGTTAACCACTGACCATGCAACATTTTCATCAGTGTAAATATAACTCCTCGTTACCCTGCCAAGGTTGCACTGAATCATACAACCACCAATGAAGTCAGACTTTCTAAATAAATATTCTTATTTCACATAAAAACACACTAATGAAAGTCCTTTTAATTTTAGGTAGTTCTTCTTTCTGAAACACTGGTGTGTGCTTCCCTGATAAACAGGAATGCTGGGAAAAATGATCATCCAGGGAAAAATTCAGTTAGTGTTCAAACAAGTTCTTAGGGTAGTTGTGTATGGAAAAAGCCCGGAGGTACTCAAGGATTGGCATCAGCATATTTATATCCACATTTGCCTCAATTCAGTGTTAATAAATCCTTCATCACGACCAGCACATTAATTACAAAGCGCAGTGAGACTCAGAAAGCTCCAGCAAGTTACAGGCTGGGTTATTCCTTCATATTGTTTAGGAGCATAATAAGCCATAGTTATGAATAAGGACTCCATCATGACCAGGTGCCACATGATTTGAAGGCAACATCTCATACATCCTACATTTGAAAACAAAAAAGTTAGCCAACCCAAAGCAGGTGAAACTAATTTCTCAGTAAAGATATTTTTCATCCTTTCAGGTGAACTGAAGCCTTGTACATTCACTTTCTTTCTTTTGTATTTCAGAGGGAGTGCTTGAATGATTCTGGAAGACGCCAGAGATCAAGCAACAGGCAACTACTGAAGCAATGTTTACAGCTCACACAGTTATTTCCTAAATCAAGTATGAACTGGGAACACCGTCATTTATGATTGTGAAGTGGTACCCCATTCTAGTGCTGACCTTCCTGCCTGGGGCAACAACAATTCTTTGTAGGTATTTCAGGCCAGAGCAGGCCACTTGTGCCACCTCAGTTGAATTCCTATGCTGAGAGCAGAGACAGCCACCCAGGTACTCCTGACCTCAGCCCAACAACTGCGAGTGAAACAAGAACATGCCACGTCTACATGTATCTGCAGAAAGGGCACAGGAATGTTGAAATGTAGTACAAGATGGAGTACAGAACTGACAGTTTCTTAAAACATACAGTTTGTTGCATCTTCCCTGTATGAGAATATATACTAATATATTTTATATAGAAAAAATATATATTAATATATTATGATAACTGACTTTAAATACACTGGACTCCAGGGGCAGGTGGCACCGAACACAGTCCACAACCTTTCATCATCAAGTTCAAACTCCAGTCCAGCTCACAGGCAAAATCAAAATGAGATTCATAGCCTAGTCCTTAATTCCTGAAGCTTGGATACATTTTTTCAAAGTGGTGCAATTGCAATTGCATAACACAAACAAAGACAAGTGCCAGAAAATGCAACTGAAATTTCTCTAGTGTCTGATTGACTCTACTTGTATTATCAGGCCCCAGCCTGACATGTGCCTGAATAGCTGAATGCCAGATGAGAGGGAAGGTGGCAGGGATAATGTAAATATTTTTATTAAGCTGTTGAAGTGGTTTTGACACAACAGTAACATCATACCTTTAAAAATGCCACACTGAAAATTATTCTAAAATTTATCTATCATAAAAGATGCATTCAGTAACAGGAATATCTTTATATATAAAAATTGTGAAGTTCATCTTTATTTCCAACATAAACCCTATAAAAACCAGGAAGATAAACATAAAGAAGATATATGTAATTCCAATGAGCACACCGGTAATTGGACAAGTCTGGGAACAACTGTTGGGCCAGCTGCAAAGATGTGAACTCAGAGAATAATTTCTGTTGCCAAACAGGGAGCTGGCTTTCTCTTTGAACTTCAGGGGAAATGAGGATAAACCAGTTATTATAAAAGATGATCATTTAACATCATCATAGCACTTTCTAAAAACCTAACCAACAAGCCAAAGCATGAGCTAAAGCTAGTTATTTACTTCCAAAAATATAACTTTGTTTAGCTCCAAACAAATACTTCCACATACAAGGCTGAAAAAAGATCAGAAGGTATAGCAGCTATTTTGAAACCTACATTTCCATCAAACATCTTAGTTTATTTATATATTCCCCACTTTCCTTGAAGGAGTGCCCACACAAGCAGCATTTCCCACTTTGGAGAATAACCATTAATTCCACACCACAATGTTTTTTCTAGAAATATAATTACATAGAAGACAAGTATTCTTTATTAAAATATCTGTAGGCATGTTAGGTAGTTATAACTGGTAGTTATTCAGGAGCAAATGTTTTTTCTTTTTTTTTTTTTTTTTCTTTCCCTTTTCTTTCCTTGTTTGCCAGCTAATAAGAGCTTGGGAGATGTAAAGGAGTGACTTGATCCCAATGCATTTTTTACATTGTAGTAAATAATGCAGTGAGGTATGGAATAATTAGGCTGAAACTGTTCTGTGCAAGACAACTATGCTTACATATGCTTGACATCAACAAATGCAATCTTCCAGGGCCTGGCACATTGTGAATGAATTGTAACATATTCTTACTATTAATTCTTTTAAAATCATCTCTAGCTTCTTCCTTCTTGTATTTTATAGGGTAACTGGGATGTGTATTTTACAAATATTTGAAGGTCCCGGTATCCCAGAGTTTGGAAAATGAATTATTCTTATAGACAAAGCTATGTGAAGATCCAAAAGCCTACGTCAAAACAAAATACAACTGAATCTGTTCCTAATTTCTTCCTGGTGTCTTTTTTATAGTTTATGCTTTCATCTTACAACTTGTTCTCTTGTCTCTTCTGATAATATGCCCAGCATAACACGCCATTTACAAATTCATTGTCATACTCTAACATGCAAAAGACATGTCAGCATAGTGTCTGAATCAGAAGTTGTGAGAACACTGTGAAGTTTAAATTATGAAACATTGTCTCAGAATGACATTTCTCTTGTGATGGAAGCATTCTGCTGATAAAGTCATAGAAAGAACACAAGCACACCAAGCAATTCAATGCATCCAGGTAGGAGCCAACACATAGCAAAAGCTACATATAGGACAAGGGAAAAGAGATAGGAAGGAAAGAGTAGAGAGAGACGAGAATGTGTCTTAAGGGATGGGAGCAGTGAAGGATGGGGGGTGGTGAATGAATGCACATTCATATAAAGAAGGGAAATGTAATTTTATACCAATTTTTTCTTGCTGGTTCACAGATATCATTAAACTGACTGCTAATTACAAGGTGTCTACCTCCAGTTTCCAGGAAGAGGAAATTAGCTCAAGTATTTTATGGAAACAAATCCTCAAAATCCTTCACTTTTCAAAGTGCCAAGCTGGTCTGTTTCCCTTATGACAGACACTTGTAAATTCTGAAGTTGCCACATTCTATTACGGGAATGTACAAATACCTAGCTTTGGAAATAAATGCAGACAATGAATAGGAAATATGATATGGGCAGATAAGGTAAGAAATATGTTGGATCTTCGGCACTTGAAAACAAACCCATGTGAAGTATCAGGGCCAAAAGTACAACCCAGTATGCAAACATCATACCAGCGTTAATAATAAAATGGGGATTAAGAGCTGCAGCTAGCAAAGCATTTTATAAAGAAAACTAGATTTTTGAGGAAAATACTACTTTCACAGGGATTTACTTTCCTTAGAAGCTGTGACGTCCTATTGTTTGCTATGTCTCTGGAAAGGAGAGATCTTTGAGAAATTTCCCTTTGAATCCCTTTGCATGTGGGAAAGCAAATTGCTTCTAATGGAACTTACCACTCAAACCTGGTTACTAAACATTTAATATTCCCTTCTCAATTTCTAGTACTCTTAAGACCTGCCTTTATATGAACCCAGGGATGTGACAAATTCCACATCCTCATCTTGATGTTTCTGCTCATGAAATTTGAGACTGCCTGCTCCTGAGATGACTACCTCAAATCAAAACTGATAACCTGAATGGGGGTAGGAACTTCAAGGGAAAAAACAGACCTCAGTTAGATCTGAAGTGCTCCGAGTTTTTAGTAGACAGGACAGTTATATTACAAAACCTGTTAAGCATGCTGCTTGTGAAAGCCTGAATTTATCACAAGCAGTAATAGGCTGCTAAAAACAAATAAAAACAGAGAGGAAGCGTGAAATGACAAGATAAAGGATTTAATAAACACATTAACATCAGGGTGAAATTTTTCAAAGCGAATCCTTACTTTTAATAATAAAGCCTACCCCTAAATGCATTCTTCATCCCAGCACAACAATGTGCACTTTTTGTGTGTGTGTGTGCATGGGTGTTGAAGATTAGAGACTGGGGCCAGTGGGGGAGGTTCAAATAGATGCAGGGCACTTGAAAGCAAATCAGAATTGTCTCCAAAGAGCCGCTTCCTGCTGGTGACTAAGCCTTCACCCAAACAGTCAAGAGGAAGGGGCATAAGCAAAGCATTGCAAACGACCATCCCGATTGTATCGGAGTGGAGACAACTAAGACAAACAAACTCAGGAAGTGGTAGGGAGTTAGAAATGAGGAAATCTATGGCACAGAGAGGAAAGTGAAGAGATTGCACCGATCTACAGAAAGGTCACCTCTGGGTCTCACTGTGCCAAGCTTTTTCAAACCCACTTTATTTGGACTAGAACACAAAACTGGCACACACAGCTGGCGACTGCTGCAGAGGCTATTCAAACGTTAACATTCTCAATGATAAACAGCCAAAAAAAAAGTTCTGTGTAAGCAAATTGGAACAAACAACTAATCTAAATCTGGTTGCTAAGAGATGGAGGATTTCAGCCAAAACCATCCTGAAGCCTCAAGAATACTTTATTTTTTATCAAAAAAAGTACCTGTAGATGACGCCATGTTGGTGAAGAAACATGAGTGCTGATGTGACCTCTGCAGCATAAAAGCGGGATCGAGGTTCATCAAATTTGCGTGAGCGCTGGATTTGAAACATTAGGTCTCCTCCATTTACATATTCCATGACGAAAAAGAGGCGGTCCTGAAATTAATTAAACAGTGCTATTTAGCTAATTTCTTTCAGTGACATAAAGGACTGCTTGAAGCTACACTTCAAGTGACTGGAGCATTTACATCAAGAAATAAAAGAAACTAATGCTGCGATTCTGAAAAAGGAGAAAGCTGAAAACCAAAATCCACCAAACCTAAAGGAAATGAGATGAGTCTCAAAGTGAGAAATGAGAAAAAGGCAATCAAAATACTGTATTAAACAGAACACATACATCAACCTCCAGGCATCAACAAATACATATGGAATTATAACCAATATCATATAACAGAGATACTTAAGTGATGTTGTTTCTTTTATAATTTAACCATAACCATAAAAAGATAAGTCAATTTTGTCAACTACTGACAGGCTGCTGGGTAAATTTCAGTCTCCTCCTTTCTTCACTTCTCTCTTACCAGTTGCTTTGTCTGCAAAGCATCTTCCCCAAATTATGTAAAAATTATTTAGAATTGTTAAGCTATAGAAACCAGTGCTGCCAATCTTAAACACATACATATGGTTTTTTGAATTGTCTCAAACTCTCATAAGAAAATGAAATGAAATTATATTATTAAAATACTTATCAAGTTATTTAATTTTCTTCTAATGCTTATCACTTCCATGTTCAAGCTTTCAAGCCTATATCCAAGATGGAGGACCAGAAATGAACTTTCTTGAGAACAGCAACTGAGATTCTCAGGCAGTCACACCATTAACCCAAAAGTTAAGCACTTGTTGAAACAGTCAGAACTGAAAAGATCAGCAAACTAAATGTGTGCTTGGCATCTTGAACCATTTATTATCTAAATTGTCAATGCAGGTGAAGGCACAAGGAAAGAAATGACACGTGTCTACTTGATATAATTTTCATCCTATTTGTTTAAGTATTTCTTACCAATTTTTATATTTTTCCCTAGTGTGTACTAACTACCCTTCCTTGCCCATTCAGCCTTGGTAAATGCCTACTTCACGTTCTTTATTTCCTTACTGTTAATTATCTACATCTATATGCACATGAGTTTAGTTAGAAGTGGAGGTAATTCTGATGTGGTGTGACACAGACATTTCTTTGGTCACACGATTCACAGGTGTGTGTGCACAGGACTTCACCCCTCTGCAGCTCTGATGTCACACTGCAGTTTGGCTCCAGTTCACAGTGTCTGGTGTGTTGGGTTTAAGAAAAGGAGACAAGATGGGGTACTGTTTGGACAAGGAAAAACAACAGAAGATTGAAGTTAATTAATCTCCCCGAAGCGAATCCAAGCCTACAGATTACATAGTTTATATATATGAATTCAGAAACTCATAAATGTTTGTCATTTGTCTTTAATCATCTACTCTATGACTCAGAGCATAGCACTTAAAAATACCCTTAAGTGTGTGCATTAGTCTTGCTCATTAAGTGCCTAAATGTTATACTTATCAGGGATGCTTCCTGGAGGGGGCTAGAAATGTTTGTCTGACTTTTTACTGATTACAGAAAGAGGAGCAGAAAAAAACTTTGTGCCTTTCCTTCTGTATCTCAGGAACACAGAAACTGCCAGACTGGATGAAATTTGGAAAGCCAGGTGAACTGGCATTCTTGCTAAAACATTGTTACTGACTTTGGTACATTGTGCAACATTTCTCTTACTATTCCCTACTGAAGAATAGCATCAAAGCTTCTGGCGGCATCATACACTCAAAAGAGCACGGATTCAGAACCACGCCTTTGTTCTTTCTGTAATGCTCAGCACTGCTGATACAAAATGTTCAAAATCATAATGCAGACATTCTGACATGAGTGAAGGGTTTAACTATCATCCTCTTTCCTTCTTTAAGCAAAAATATGGGTCCTTGTGCTGTCTGTCTGATTTATCTTTGGAACCAATAAGAATTACAGCCTTGCTTTTAAAAGAAAATCTGATAGTTCTCAGATGGCCTCAGGATTTCAGAAGCTAGAGCTTAAGGATAACACTAATACAATCACTTTCGTGATGAAGTCAGTCAAAAGCTGTATTGCGACTGGAATATAACATAAGAGGATACAACACCCCCAAGAAGAAGATGCAGCCATTGTCCTTTGTTAGGCTTCTCACTGCTGCACCACGGATTACATCTGAAGAGCAGTTTCCAGTGTCCCTTTGCAGCTCTTTGTCTAAGCTTATCTTACATGGATAAAGTTCAGTGTTTCAAGCACAAAACCCATTGGACTGCAGGCTGAGGAGAGAGCGACTAACACTTGGCTAAAGTAACTTCTCCTAACACTTGTTGAAATTGAACTTTCTTACATTGCTGTTTTAACCTTTCTAAAGTCAATAGTCTGGACATGAGTGGGCACAACCAGGAAAAGAAAGCTGCAATTGCCGTTGTCCTGAGCAGCCATACGTATTCCCAACGTTGCTATAATTTTGCTGCACCTGTATCACAAGCAGAAAACAATCAATGTGAAGTGATGATGCTACGCTTTACCGCTGTGACTCCCAAGTGGTGATCCTTAACTTGTCATTGAGCTGGGAGCTGCTGCTCTCAATGCTGAAAACACCAGAAAAAGGCTGGTTTGCACAACTGTATAGATGAGGGCCATTTCCTAACATGTCAGGATCTACATTGTTTCATTCTCATATTAAATGCTCTGTGTTTGACCCAAACAGAGCCAAAGCTTTTTGCAACATTCACTAAATGCCTAATTGTTGATTATGAACATCAGAACTTGTGTTTAGTTAAAGCTTCAAGTTCTTTTGTTGTAGTCCAGTCTTTTTTAGGTCACTTTCCATTTAGCTAACTGAAAATTTAACCTGGATTCTTCAGCAGAGTATCTTGTCACCAGACAGTGTGAAAAAAAGCTTTGGTAGTATTTTCTGAGCTGGACACTGGTATCTATCTATCTATCTATCTATCTATCCACCCTATTTCACATCTTCCTTATGGTGCACATCCCATTCTCAATTTGAAAGGGTATTTCTGACAGATTCTGCAGCTTACTTGACAACCTCATCAAAATTATACCTACTAAAAGCAGAATTAACAGCTGAATAATTGAATTTTGTCTGCTATTGATTTTTTTTGCCACACACCTATATTTCAAGTCACTTTTCCAGCTTTACTCAGTAAACATGTCAGTTTTTCTAGTGAGAAATCACAGAAAAAAATTAGTTTGAAAGTTATGTTCTCTGTTTATAGTGGGTCTGGGAAAGCCCTCTAGCATGCAGTAAACAGTACAATGCACACCATGCACTAGCACAGCAGACCACAATTTCCACATTAGAAGGTATCATCTTTTTTTGATGAAATATGTTCAGTCCCTATGGAAACTACTTTCTTTAAAGCACTCTCTGGTGTTTCTTTTTGGTCAGGAAAATGATGCGATCAGCTGAGACTCAATTTTGTATGAAAAGAAGATGTAAGAGAAGAGAGAGCATTTTATGAATAGGAGCTGAGATTGGCAAATCCATTTTTTTTTCTTTCCATAACCTCAACAACAGACACACTATTTTGATTTTTGCTACTCAAAATTTTTTCCATATTGTTCATCAAAGGTTAATGATCAAAATATAGGCTCCCAACCCTCTGACTACTTCCTTTCTGTCATAATGTAAGCATACACACAGAGTGACCCAATGAGACCTCTAAGTTCAATGCAGAGAGGATTAAATTCTCCCACTAGGAGTAAAATAACCATATTATTCCTGATTATATGCATCTTGCTACATGTACCACCAGGAGTTATTCAAATATTGAAGTAGGAGAACATAAGTGAACACCCTTAAGAATTATACATTAAGGGACAATGCAGCATTTACTCAGTTAAAAATGACATAATAGGTATGACTTTATTATCAAGTGTGTTCCAAGACAAAATTGAATGGCCTTGGGTTGGACGGCATTATTTTTGGGCTTTGTTTTTGTAACTTTTGGGAAGTATATTTTGATTAATAAAATAAATGTAAAGCAGTCCTGGGAACTGTTTAATTACATAAACTGAAATAAGAGGCAAAATCACAAAGACATTAGAGATTAATCCTCTCTTGGCACCTATAAAGCAAAAAAAAGTACTGCAAAGTAAGCTAATATGTTTTCTGAAGTAAAGTAAGCTAATATGTTTTCTGAAGTAATTTGATTCTTTTTCAGGGTTTATTTTAGCCCTTAATCATACCTGTTTTTCCTTGAATTTCTCAAAAGATATGGTTGAATGAAAATACTTAGAATAACAAATGGAAAGAAAAGCAGAGCAGAGTGCGTGGGTAAGAGATTTTTAAAAAAAAACATATGAAATAAACAGGCTAGAAGTCAAAGCCTAAAAAGTTCAAATTCACTCTGTATTTCTGTAGTATTTTCTGACCATAAATGTAACTCCTATACTGGAATGCATAACGCCTGTCTTAATATCTCTATGATTCCAGTCTCACCTCTAAACTTTCTTAATTGAGAGTCTCTTACATGCTTTGTGTCATCAAAACCGGACACCAAAACAACCTTTTTTCTAGTCTTTGTCCCTGTCACTATATGGAGAAGTACACCTACTAGTTAAACTAGAAATCTTGTTTCATCTCTCTCATTCAACACCTTTAATTTTGTCCTAATTTAATTTTTCATCCTTCTTGACATTCAAAATAGCCACCCTTCGCTCTACAGTAAATCCTTCTAATTAATACTTCACACTTTATTCTGACTATTGCCTTTCTCTGTTTTTTTTCTTTATATATTTTTTTTTGTTAATATCTATGCATTATGTGCACTCCCTCCCAGTTTATATTTGCATGGGCTTAAATGTTATGGGTTTCACTGGATAGAGGTTCTAACTTTTATTCTTTTGAAATAATGTACATGTTTTAAATTGGGAAAAGGAGGGGAGATTTTCAGGAACATCAATAGCAATAAAATCTAAGGACATAACAGATTCAATCCAGCTCCTCTTTGTGGAGGTGTGATTAATGACCAAGACCTTCCTACTAGTAAGAGCAGATAATCGTGCCAATCAGTTCTGATTTAACAGATGACACTATACAGTCTATTAGTTGTTTAGATGTGGAATAATACCATTGTTAAGGAACAAGCTTCTACGTAAACCCTGTATGAAAGGTTAGACATGGAAAGACTTTGATGTATTGTTTACATTAATTATTGTGTAGATCTTAAAAGACTTTTTAAAAATTGTTATCAGCCATTAACCTGTCTGTCCTTCGTTTGTTTTCCAATTAAAATCTCATTAACATTAAATTGCAGTCTAAAGACAATCCATTGATAGACATAAAACCATGTACAATTATCACTTTAATCCGAAGAATACAAAGTTTTTTTTTTCCTTTCAAATAAGACCTAACAGCTGGGGGACCCAATATGCAGTTCAACATAGCTTCATTACTGAAACATTACAAAACAAAAATAAATCATGCAGTTTGTCTCCAAGTTTCAAAACTGAGATATGCATCCATGGCACGAGTTTGAGAACAAATCTTTTCACTACTGTTTTTTCTCTCCCAGTTCAACCTTCACAGTACTTAAAATCATTTGGGAAAGGCAGGAACATGGACCCAAGTGAAATACACAGTTGCTAAATCTTAGCAGCCGACTCCAACAATGATTTTTTTCCTTCATTTATTTTTTCAAAGAGCTGGTTCTGAATCAATTCTTTCTGATTCTCACCAGTTCTCTAAACTAAGTTCTTTGTATGAATTCAGTTTTTTCCTCCCAATTTCAGAAAGTTGCATTTGAGTTAGATTTTTTTCAGAGGCTCCTGAAAGTATCAAGGAAATGAATATGTGTATCGAATACAAGTAAATGTAAAATAGTTCACATTCTGTTAGAGTACTGTTACATAATGGAATATGTTTAGCCACTAAACTTGCTGCAAAACAAAAGTCAAAGATAAAACTTTTATTGCTCAAGAAGTCAGGTAAATATATCACCTTGGTATGCTCTGTAAGATGATATTTTATTCATGTCATGCATGTATGGAATTCTTTTTCAACTAGTACAAAACTCTGATTACTTAAGTCTATTTAAACAGGATGCTCAAACAGTTTGTTTAAAATTACCTAAAACTACAGCAACTGTCCCACCCCTCAGAACTTAAATAAACATTTCCTGCTTCTGATGGAAATTGCACAGGCATACTGTACACAAAACTATGAGCAAACCTTTTCACCACCCCAAGACGAAGAGTAACCAGGGTGGCAGATTCATCTTCCACAATCCCAGCATTAGGAGGCACAAATATAAACCCAAGAGAAAAAACAGGTACAACACGAAAGAAAACAAGAACCTCTCTCCTGTTCTTGTGATTCCTTTTTGAAGTTCACAGTAACAATCTCCAATGGGACACTATGACATGTTATCTGTTTCTGATTTCAGTGTTTATACTCAGAGCTAATTGTGTTGTTTTTCCTGTTTTGTACCAGGGCGTTCAAGGAGTTCCAAATAAGAAGGGAACAATTTCTACGAATCCCATATTTCTTGGAATAAATGACCTGTACCTAGGAACCACTATCTTAAATTTCATGAGATATCTGCATCTTTTACTTAACAGAAAATGCACACATTCAGATTTTGTATGAGAGGATTTTTTTGTCAGCTGGACACTCCAAATTTCTCTCAAGCTGGTGAATACTATTATAGTTAGGGCTTATTGCTCAGTTTTACCTATCTTTGTCCAGTATTTGGTTTCAAATCCACTTTCTTTCCCTTGAAAAAATTGCCTCAAAGTTAAAATATAGACCAGAGAGAGTCAGCGAACTCCACAAAACTGGATAAAGAAGTCTTGCAATGTCATCTAGTTTATCCCACAGCTGACAGGCAGGATCAGCTGTACCTAACCCAAGGGGAACTAACCTTTTCAATGCTGCAAGGCAGTCTCTGGACACTATAATCCAGAGATCTAAAACTGTGAACCTAAACAGCCCTGCTGAGTGAACTCAATTCAGCCCACAAAGACCTAGAAGCAGGAGCCTCTGCTAGTCTGGTCTGCCAGAGGGCAAATGGGTTTGTCTGCACTCTACTGCAGTGGCGTCTGCTTTCTGCCAGAAATGCCCTGCTCCCTTCTCAGTCCCCTTGTCAGCAGCAAAAGCCAGTAGTAAATAGTATTCCTTGAGCATATTCTGCCTCGTAGGTCAGAAAATTGTATCAGTTACTGAAATTAAACTGACCTTCTCTTAAAAATCACCACTGACAAGCACTCACTGACCTCCCCTGGCAGTCTGTTTCAGTACTTTTAGGAGATCCCATCAGGAACTCTTTCATTGCTGCAAATCATTTGCATCACTTCTTATTCTAACCTTACTCAAAATATCAATTCCTAACTGTGCTGCAAGTTACATAATACCTTCAGAGAAACATTTCTGCACTTTCCACCTTTGTTTCTTTTGAAAAGAATGGTTACTGTTTTTTCTTGATTTACAAAATTGATTACAGAATATTTTTATTCTGTTTGTAGAGACTTCAGATATTATGTTCGTTGAGAGCCTGTGGGATAAACACTTGTAAAATCTTGAGAATGGTTTCAAAAATAGCTGGCGTTTCTTGAAACCCTGGGATAATTCTCAAAAATCCCTCTCTACCCCATCATAGCATACCATGTGAATGGCCAGAAAAAGCTACAAATCAAATGCAATTAGTTTTCAAACAGTGCTTTCAGAATCAGTATGGAGATTCTCAAATTCTTTCCAGTGTATTACTGTAAAGACTTGCCTTGCAGTATTTACTCATCTATAACGTGAGTTTCTGGAAAGGGGTTTTTAAGCAAGATGTTTGTCTGAGATCTCTGTATGTCGTAAAGCAGTCCTGGCATGTCACTTTTGTCATGGGAGATTTATGTTGTCTCCCTATGGAGTATCAATTGATACTGTAACAGAAAGGGGTTCTTAACATGTTTTTCATGCCCGTTACACATCCCATAGTGCTATTCAAAAAGGAAAATGTGGTGAATATGATGTATGTTGAGATAAATTGCCTGGCTTGGGTGGGGGACTTACTGTGTGCCAGCAGTAGGTCAGAGAACCATGGAAGCAACAAGTTAATGATTCAAAGCAGGAAACGTTATCCAGGACCTCATGGACATCACCTATGCTTTGCAAAAAGTTCAAGGGATCATTAAATGTTATCTTGACTGTCACTCAGGAAGAAGGTTTGATGTAATGAGTGCTCCAAAGACATATCCAGCAATACTCTAAAACTGTCCAAAATTAAGAGAAGCTAGCCTGTCCCAAATCCCAAATGAATTGTGAGTGAAGAAATGCGTCATTTGTTAATCACCTCAGCACTAATACTTCTAGAAAATTTAGTTGATTGTTTCACTTAGTGAAAGACTGTAATCCCACATTACTGTGGCAAGTAAAATTCACTGACATTGACATCACTTTTGAAATGTATAAGTCTTCAACTGTACCATAACATTGGAATATGAGAAAGCTTGATTATGAATAAAATATATACCCTAGACTCTGCAACCAGCAATCATACATAGCTTACAATAATAGGTGAACATTACATCCCTCACATGGAGCTTTTTCCTCTGCAATTTACGAACACCTGATCTTGAATACAGTCTTCCCACTGTTTTCTCAGATAATGAATTCTGTCAGATTACTATCTCGACCAAATTTACTATACATTGGACTAGTTGGTGTATCAGGGTCATACTAGGTATAACAAAAAGAAAATATTCAAAATTTAATTAATCCTGTTTTTTAAAGAAGATGACAGAGAAATTCAATGTAGTACAGAAACAGCAGGTGGAGAGCTGTCAGCCTGCTCTCCATAGAGCTCTCATTTTACTCACTGAGAAAATGACATAAAATCCTAGCTCTGAGTTGCCCGAATAGACAAAAATTTCATATTAAGACCCTAAAATATTATAATGTGCAAATATGTTCATTTTTTTGCTAACTTCCTGCTTTAAATTAAGAATTGCAGTTTTGGTTTTTGTTCTTCTTGATCACTGATGGATAGTATACCTCCTGCCCATATGAATGTTTTCTATGTGACACCTATAATATCTAGTTTTCTGACACAGTATCTATAGGACTTAGTGGTGAGATTCTCTTGGCTGAAATGGGGTTTAGATCAGGATGAAATTTTTAATGCTGTAATATGCGGGATTTATTAGCCAAGGGCATGCAATGAAAATGCTGAACAAATCATGTGCATTTGCATTTCATCAGCTCAATCCCCTACCTTCTTACCTTGAAATTAACTGAAACAAAAAGACTTCTTAATTTGGGAAAATCTTCAACCCCAAATTACCCTGAAGAGATATGTGTTCTGTTGTTACTGGATTTTTCTGGGAGCTGGTGCAAATCTTTCAGTGTGCCCCTCGCTGCAGTGTTAGTAGCAGCAAGCTCCACGGTGAGCTCAGGGAAGGAACTGAGGAGCTCCCTGGGTAGCAACCCTGCTCCCTGCCTGCTCCCTGAAAACCCAAGCAAGCTCCAAGAGCAAGGACCCCAGAAGTGTCCCAGCTGGCGTAATACAGTTTTTGTGACCTTCCTCTCATATAAGGGAGAAACACAACTGGAATCCTCTGCAGAAATGGTGTGTTTTGTAGTTCCAGTCACTTCAAAAGGGGTATCAAGTAGGAAAAGCTTCTCAGGCCATTTCCCTAATACCTTCATTTGATGACAGATAAGCTGTGAAAAGTGCCTTTTATGAAATTCTTTGATCTCATCTTCTTTTGGTGTTGTTTGGAAAAAAGAACTGCTCTGGTGAGATAATTTTAAAGACCTCTTATTTAATGGCCTGATGCACATGGCAGAAAATTGTATCAAGCCTGGAAAATGTCATTATGCAGAAAACGTTACAATGTGCAGGCAGTTTTAATATTCCTTTGTTCTGGTTCTTATAGGAAAAATATAAACACTGTCTTCCAAATAGAACTAACTATAAAGTTTTTGAAGGCACCTCAGAACTTCTAAGAACAACTTTTAACCTGTTTATATTCTACCAAGGAGCTTAGATAGAGATGGGCACATGTCCTATGTGTCTCAGCCCCTAGGCTGGCTCTGGTACCTTCCTGGTCTTTGCAATTCCTGTTTCCTTATGCTGTTTGAGGATCTAGTTTATGTCTTTGAGCACACAAGGAAACATATTAGATCATACAAAACTAATAGGGAACACTGGGGAATGCAGCCAGTTGGTCCAACAGCAGTGATATCAGAAGGAAAAAGAATCCAGTTAAGGAAGATAATGAAAATTACAGGACAAAATACTCATCTGGCAACGAGTTTCTCAGAAATTATCCAATATTGTGAAAAAAAAAACAAACCAGAAATAATCGGCTGAGTGGGCAAGTTCTGGTATCACAGTCATGATATACTGGCAACAGGGCTCTTTGTTTCTAGGAATGCAATCAGCTGACTGAAAGGCAGAAGTTATCTTCTCAGATTTATGCAACCGCCAGCTGTGATCCAGGAGGAATCTACAATAACTTTACCAATGAGTTACTTGTATACAAGCTTGTATCAAAAGTTGTTTGTGTGACAACTATTGTCTGTATGATATACGTGACGTCTAGTCACACATATCAGGATCAGGCATACTGAACCAAAATGGGCAGACTACAGCAGAAATACATGAGCATATTTTATATTTAAGTTTCTCAATTTGTATTTTCAGAATTTGTTTGAAAAGAAAGCATAAATGTATAGATATCTCCTCTCTCCCCACGCAAGAACAAATTCTTGCTGTGGCACCAGACTGTGAAAGAAGAATTTTCTCGCATTACAGAATTTAGCACTGGGAAAACCTGCTTCTCTTTACAGCTCAAAATTCCACTTGCCCATGGACAGAGTATTGGACACTGTAGAGGGAAAAAGGCAAAGCAAACAGATACAAAAAGTTATTCAAACACTTGATATGTTGTCCTGTAAGTTAACTTGCCTAACAGGAGCTTGATATGAACACTAGTGCATTTATTAAGAAAGGAGTAAAACAGAATTCTCCTAAAGTGTTCAAACTTCTTTCCCTGCGATGTGGGAAGGAGAGTTGGAAAGAATGTGCTGCAGCAGGGTCAGCTTCTTTACATAGTGCCTAGATGTTCCATTTATGATGCTCTATGTGTTACAGAAACATTTGGTACCAGTTATCTTTTACTGTTTCTAAATTGCTATTTCTGCCTAAGCAAAAAAAGAGGGATGGTGAAAAGACCGGTACATCTTCCACAGAAAGACTACTACATCTTCCACAGATAATTTTTTTTCCTGAAAAAGAGTAACCAAATGAAACCAGGAAAATTAAGTCTGAGCATTAAAGAGAGGGCTTTTACCAATTTCGCAGTACAAGCTTCTTATTCTGCTATTTTCACAGTCTGTACAAGCCATTAATGATTATGTTTCCATAAGAGTGCCCCCTTTTGCATGTTACTCACACCTCCTTACCCCTACAACCAACTCAATCACTTTGCATTAAGGAAAAAAAAAACATGATTATTCACAGATGCATCTAGAAGAACACAGGATTTTGTATTTAGCAATTTTACACAAGTCAGAGCACAATAAAACATTCTCTGGCCTTGTTTTAGGACTTGATTTTCTAACTTTTGTACATTAGACCAGGCCACTGACTCCTACAGAACCTTTTGTAAGATTAAGTGTTAAGGAACTGACTTATACTTTTAGAAAGTTTGTGATGGGGGAGGACAGGGAATCCTGTGCTCCTTTCAAAAGAAGGAGATGAATGAAGGCTTTGGCAACATAAAGATACTACCAGAGAAACAGCTCTTCTGTATTATGTGAAGCGTTTCAGTAATGTTCCCACGTACTTAAAAATGAAGGTCAGCCAGTGACAACAGTTGGTTCTAGCTTGACAACACAGCAAGAAACTTCCATTGCACTGTGATCATCCAGATGGAAAATTTATATGAGATACTGTCATATCAGTTCACAAACTATGCCCTGGATGCCAGAAATAACTAAGAGTCTAGAGTTTACTTGAACATGATGTTCTGAATAGAAAAAGTAGTTGCGTTTGTGCTAACAAAACCTTGCTGAGGAGTTCAAGTTCCTTAAAATGAGACATTAGCATTGAGTAACTGTGTCTCCGCTCACATGAAAAAAAAAACAGCAGTTTGTTTTGCTGTTTTTACCAAAGAGGCTTTCTTTTTGGGAACTTGGCTAAGCCAAAACAAAATAATTATGACAGCAAAAATAAAGGTTTTGCTTTTCTAAGTTAAGTTAAGAGATGTTTCCATTCAGAAATGCCTAATAACAGATTTTTATTCAGGACCCCTCTTTTCTTACAGGTATTAATTCACAGTACTCTGACAGGCACATTAACATGCTGATACTTATCTCCTCAAACTCAAGCTCAGTCCTTCAGACTGGACATATATTAAAAAAAGTTGATCTCAAATATATATTATTATTTATTGTAATAAGATGCCATATCAAGACAAACTGATACTGCACTTAATAATGCAGACTCAAAGCTTCTCTGCACTGGTACTTGGTATATGCCAAGAAGGGTAGAATCAGGATGTATAGGAAGAAATAGCAAGACAAATAGACAAAGAAACATTAGAAAAAGTGTTTGCAGGGCATCTGCCACCTAACCTGAGTGAGTTGCAACCTTTGCTGAATGCTGAAGCCACTGATGAAGCCTCAGGAACCACCTCCCTTTACTAAGCTCCAGGGGCTGCATGTTATACCTCACTTTTTACAGGTGCCCAGCTTATTTCCCACTGAGCAAGTTTCAGCACGTTGACTACAGCAAAAAAATAAGAGATGCTCATCCACATTTTGGGAAGCGTATCCTTCATTGAGGCAGGATAACACAAAGTTATCACTGAATCAGGCCAGTTGGGAAGAGAGAGACGAAAAGTTCCTAACTTCATGGCTGGGCAAGGCCAGACACAAAACTATCCTCTCTTTCTCTCCTCATACATTACCTTTCTTACTCCTAGGCTGTCCTAGCTGTTAATGTAAGTTTTATTAAATAGTGAAAATATATCATTGTTTCTCAAAATTTTCCGTGCTCTTCCTGAAACCTTGCTGTGGAAACATGACAACATCAAAATTACCTCATCATGGGGAGATGGAGGTCAGTGTGAAGAGCAGCTCACAGACAGAGCTTCTACCCTGGGTGAAGTTCTGAGCAAATCCCTGTGCCACCTCTGTTGCTAAGCAGAAACCAGATAACCTGCTCTGTTAGAAAGCAGCTGCCAGAGAGGGAAACTTAACCTTCATATGCTCTCTCCTGCACATCACTATTCCACACACAGACACAGTATTTTGCGGTATGATTTGATCTCATACAGGAGAAAATCACACAGCAAAAAGGGAGAATAAAATTATGACAATGAATAAAGACCAAAAAAGTTAACATTAAACATGATTAATACAAATTCAATTAGATATGTCTACTTCAAAATAACTAAAATATCAACAGATTTCATATTTAATAATCATTTCATTCAGAAAATGGTAAGAGACCAAAATATAGAGTGCTACCACATGAACTGATACAGGGAGATGGACCATGACAGACTAACGCAATGCCGGACCCTCAGCTGAGCTGAGAACTGTCATCTTCTCCAGCCTCAAATGTAGCATTTATATCCTACTTGCACTCACAAAATTGTTAATGATAGAGTTCAAGGCCCTGAGGATGCTCCCAGGCTGCCATATCCCGGTCCACTCTTCCCTGGGGAGAGACAACCCCCTAACACTGCCCATGGGAGCTGCATTTTGGACCAGCCCAGGGCTGTAGTTGTGCACCTCTGTTCATTCCCGTTTCATTCCCTCACCCTGCTGGGGGCTGTCACCCTCCCCAACAGGCAGCTCTGCTTGTCACATCTGGACCCTGTAGGTAGGTCTGCACTGGCTGGTGAGAGTGGTCTGTGCTGGGTCACTCTCAGCACCTGCTGCTCAGGCTGGCTCTTTCTCTCACTGACAGTTTCTATCTATTTCCAAAGGTACGAACAATTTTAAACCCATGGTAATTAAATGTATACCCTCAAAAGAAGGCAGTTAACGTTGGCACAATGTGATGCACAGGAATTTCAGGTACAGGAAGATTTTCTCTGTGAAGCACAGGTGATCTCCTGCATGACTTAATCACTAACCAAGCTGCTTCTGGGAAAGAGTGGAGGGATAGATTACTCTGTAGATGGCAAGCACTTTTGAGGTTACAGATGAGAATTTTGGTCTGGATTAAGTAAGGCTGAACTCTCCCTAAGACTCAGCAAATGTTAGTAGCTTTTAAAAGCAGATCAGCAAGATTTCCCTGAAGCAAAGAGCAGAAAGGGACAGCACACACAGAAGGGGATGCTATGAGGACATCACCAACAGTCACTGAACTCTGACTCAGGCAAAACTTTTGTGAGATCAGATTTGCACCTGCTGCTTGGATCAGTGTATGTGTGGAAGCAAAGCATGGTTAATTGAAAACACCAGTCCTGCAAATACTGGAAATGATTGCACCTTTTGAATATAGATTTATTTTATTGGCTGTGTCTCCAAATTGATTTAAGCCTGCTAGCTGCTCAATGAATTTCCATCTTCCCTTGGAGGAAAATACAGCAAACACAGACTTCAACTTATCTTCTGTGTCTATAGTCTTTTTAAATTATCTAGAAAACGGCTTCGTTGATTTGTTCTTTAGCTGGTTAAAGGTTAAAAAGCTTTAAAGAACACAGCATTTATTGCAACATCAAAGATGATTACAGAATAGCCTGGCAGTTTACTTCTCTGCAGAATGCCCATAAAAAAGAAAGATGTGTACATCAGGAATTTGCAGAATGTGTTGCACTATAAGATAAACTGTAAAAGGAATGTGCATGTGCGTGAATACAGTAAAGTTCTTATTTTGACATTTACTGAAATATCTGAAGTGGTACCACTTCTTTTGTAAATCTAGAAGGAAAGATGCTTCTGAAAAATACTTAAAGAAATGACAGAATGGATCCAAGTGAGAAAAGTTGCACTCCAGGTTAAATAGAAGATGTAACATGCTTCAAATCACAAGAGAGAGAAATTACAAGGTGGAAACATTCAATTTACACGAGACTCTTGCTATTTCTACAATCAGAAAATTTTCAACCATCTGGTGTAATTAAAAGCAGAGAATGCAATCAAAGAGATGGAACAAATTATCCTCAGAACCTGTCCATGGTTCATGAAGTTTACAAAAACACCCTGCTCAACAATTTCAGTAAATAATAGAACTAAAGTCCCTTCAAAACTACTTAAATATAAACTTGTGTAATGTAAACTCTAGCCCACTCCAAAGGTAAGTTGCAGTAATATGTGCAGGACTCCTTGAGTAGAAAGTCCACTCTGAAAAGGAGTGTAACCAACATGAGTGAGATGAAAATCATCACAAAGACGGTGAATGAGATGAATGTGGAAATGCTATTTATCAAATCCTGCAATATTAAAACTGGGACATTGTTAAGCAGTAAAATGGGTAGAAAAACTGATTCTTCACAGGAGTTTGCCACTGCAGTTGTGGAGGCAGACTGTACCAGCTACTTCAAATATGAATTAGAAGCATTTATGAATAACAGATACATAAGCAGACACTAAAAGGGATAAGGCAGAATAGCCCCTTTTAACATCCTTCTACAACTCTGGATGCTGCTGGAGTATGAAGGGAACAGACTGCAGAGAGCAGCACTTACATGCCTCCTTTAAATAACCTCTTTTATTGCATTGTGTCAGTAGCTACAAAATGGATTAAACAGACCACTGCTCTTACTTGGTAGGACCGCTTTTATTCTCACATGCTGCAAAAAATTATGTGACATATACATATACAAAGACACTCAGAAAATGGATTTTTTTTAAGATGATCATTATCCTAGCAAAGGCAGCAATGCACCTGAAAAGTAACTGTAATAGTAGAGTAATTATTTGAATAGAATCAGAAGAAGGATCCTAATTATGATTGCAGCAGCTTGAAAGAAGAATGACAGCCTAAAACATAAGGGTCATGTTTATTCTCATTTTATTTTGGAAAAAAAGACAGAAGATTACCTTGTTTTGGGCTGTCAGGCTCTGAAAATTTTTCATTTAGGATTCACAAACTAATATCAATGTGTGAAAATATTAAAAAGAAAATAGTGAACAGGAGTTGTGTGTATCAAGCCTTCAAACTCTGTAAAAGAATTTCAAAGCCTTTTCCTCTCTATCAATGAACTGTGACATCTGCTAATGTGCAACAATTCAGATCAAATGTAAAACCACAATGAAAATAACTCCACTGATCAATCCCAAGCCTTCATTAAAACTCTGTGCTTTCACAAATGTAGTGGGATAATAAAAAATAGTAATAATCTTTTAGAATATCATGCTGTGAATAAAACTCATTATTGTTTCAAGCCTCCAATCAGATGGATTTATAGACTCTGCCCCAATCAAAATGACAATTTGAATAGATATGACTGCACAATGGGACCTAATTTGTTTTCATGTCTCTTTTCCCTGTACATATTTTCTGATCACACTGGAATACTAGGAACAAAGCCAGAGATGTACACCTAGGTACAGATTGATTTCTATCTGCAGGTTGAAACAAACAATCCCCTCCCAAACCAAAACCAACCAACAACAACAACAAAAACAATGACCAAAAAAACAAAAAAACCCCCAAAAACCAACCAACAACAACAAAACAAAAAAAACCAAACCCCAAACAAAAAAAAAACAAACAACAAACCTACCAGAAAATCCACTTTACAAAAAAAACCCCAAAACTAAACACAAACAAAACCAATTAGTCTTTCAAAGTACAGGTAATTTATGTCAACGGGGGTTTTACATGGATTCATATGATGTATTGAAGCATTATGGCTGTAGAAGATTATCCTCTTAAAAGAATACTTGAAACTTAAAATGACAGGAATGTTCTAAAGTAATTTAAAAAAAAAAAAGCAAAACCACTTTTGTTTCTGAAGTATTTTTTGAAATACATGAATTTTGCTTTTGTGACATGGGATCACCCTTAGCTTTTAATTGTTCAATGCAAAAAAATACAAAGTTGACACTGACTCAGAAGAAATGTTTCCACTCCCATATCAGGTGGGCTTTTTTTTTCATTCTAACTTTAAAGCCAAACAAAACATATTCCTATGTCTACAGTGAACAGGAATAAAACAATAAAATTATTTCAGCTGCTGGAGCTCAGGAAGTAAAACAAAAACACAATGCCAGAACAAGAAAGAAAACTCCTAGATTTCCATCTTTTTTTCTCTCTCTCTACATTTATTACCCTGCTGCTAAGTTAATTACTTAGTTAGAAACAGACCTTCATTACTATTTAACAAGTTTTTTTTAGGATGATTTTCCTTTGCTAGCTTGAAAATGCTTTCTGGTCCAATCATTCTGATCATGTTGTTATGAGTGCGAAGTAAGTCTGGGAGCAAGCACACATATGGCACTCAGGAATGTGCATTTTCTGAGGGTGTGTGCAGTGGTTTACATGCTGCATTAGTATTAAAAATCTACAGAATATTAAGGGATTTTAAAAGTACTTCAAGAGCACAGTAGCAGGGAAGGTCTTCCCTGTCTGGCAAGTCCAATCATAACACATCCTTTGTGGCAAAGCTGCCATGAGAATGAGGATGGTCCCTCCACCCAAAGCAGGAAATAATTCCTTTACTTGAGTGTCATTTAAAGCACTGCTTTTATGCCCTGTCCAGCTAGAAGTTTAACAAGCAATTTACTACTACCATAGAACCTTTTTTAGACTTTTCGTTTTCCAAGTCCTTTTCATTTCTGAAATCTGTGTAGTGTTGGGGTGAATATTTACTTCAGTGTAAGTTACCAAGGAATCAGGATCAACATCATCAGCAGCTTCTTCTGCACCTCTCATATTACCCTTGGTGAGACATCAGTCTTATTCTTATCAAGACAACAATGACAAAACAACTGCTTTTACTAAGCATTTTAAACTTTAAATTCCACAAACGCCACATCAATAAACCATAAAAAATGCAAAGTAGTTAATTTTGACCAAGTGTCAACAATATAATGCTCCATAGGCAACTGAAAGCAGATGCCCTTCTCTTCCAGCACCAAACTTTAGTTAAACCCACCCTGCCAGAAAAAGAGTCTAAGTGTAATATCAAAGGTTTCAGCAAGAGCCCTAAAGGCAGTCTGGGAAAAATCACTAAGGGTCCATTCAGCACCTGGTGATTGCAGGAGTGTGTTATTCTTCATCCTACTCCTTCTAAGGCCTCAAAGCACACCCTTCACAGCAAGCAAAACAGGGATCTCAGACCTCCTCTGGTCTGTTACATGAGATTCTACTATAGCATGGAAATAAAACCAAATTCAGGAAGATGCTATTTAGGCTTACTGTTACTAAACAATGAAAAGAAAGCCACTTAATTTTAATTATACAGAAATGAGAGGATATGATGTCTACATAGAGTGAGACAGGTTGGATCTGGTTTAAGTAATCTGTCCTTCATTTTTGCTAAATTTTGCTAAATTCAGCACAGCAAGTCTTACCACTTTTTCCCTGGTGAGGCTTAAAAGTTAGCCCTTTCACCTTACTTAAATGCAGTCTTGTTTGAAAAAATATTTAACATCCTAGACAGTGATTTGGTTGCTTCCAAGTGTTTCTTTCCATCACAACACAACAAGCTGCTGGACTTTGGCCAGGGATCTTGGCTTCTGTAGGGACAAGGCGCTTAACCTTCTGAAAGGGGTGGCCATGGAAGTGTCCCGAGTTGCACTGTGCTCTCTGCAGCTTGCGTAGTGTTCCAGCGCTGGTTTATTTATGTCTTACCAGAGTAGAAAACATGCAAGTTTAAGTAAATTGAGGTCACAAGATGTAGTAAGCTTCTACAAATCTAACCCCAACATGGTATTAAGTTCTTGGCAAGTTTTTAGTAATATGATCTCATATAAAAAAATAACCTATTCACTAGTATGAGCAAGTCAAAACTCTCTTGAATCAATGGATCTGGGATTACATGGACCTGCCATGAAGCTGATATATTGTGTTTAACAGCACTGGACACTGACCAAGTAAACTGCTATAGTACTGTTACTTGATACTACTGTCTATGTGCAAACATTAAGCTGAATAGGACAAAATACTGACTCAAGCCTTTACACAATACATAAATTGAAACTTCCTTTGAAGGTTAAGAAAATTATTTTTTCTGTTTTCATTACTGGTTGCAAATTTATAAGTCTGATGAGGACTGGCAGCAAAGCTGTTACACAAGATGAGTAATTTTTTCTGCTCTAACTAAAGAGAGAAAACACCCTGACATGATTCGTACTTGGGATGGAGAATGAGAACATTTCTACCCTATACTAAATAAATCACTCCTTGTTTGCAACCTGTTTAAAACTTTACAAAACTTAAAAGTCTTTCACTCTCAATGAATCCAAAAGAGAAAGAAAACTTTTGTTCAAAAAACATAAAATAAAATTATAAAAAAAGTGAATTGTGTAAAACCTAGCAAGATAAGAAACAACCTATAACTAAATATTCTGACAACACAACAGTTGCTTTCATTTTTTTTTGTAGCACATCATTCAATTTTATCTAATTCTATGACACTTTATTGAGATTATATTAATCAATTATAAAGTAGTTGCCATTTCTTTTGTTTTTCAAACCTACTAAGCATCTGCTCTGCTAGAACAACACTAGATGATTCTTTTACTATAAATTCTTTTTCCTGCTACAAAAGCAGAATTTAGTTGTTGAAAGAATGATAACAGCTTCACTAGCCCTGTGATGTTATTTATCTGGGGAGACTTGCAGGGAGTAAAGGATTTACTTTCTAAGCAGCAGTACATTTTAAGGCAGACCCCTTGGCATCTCCTGGAATGAGGGAGAGGGGTTGAAGGAGAAAAGTAGCTGAGGAATAAACTTGCAGTACAGTATTTTTTCAGACTCAAGACATTTCAATAAGTATACAGTCAGCCTTGGCACTATTGATTTCTTTGCAAACAGAAAACAACTTTCTTCTGTGTAGCAGAGGAAAACTAATATATAAGGTTCAACAGATACCACACATTGGTAAGACTACACATCACCATCAGTTTAAACTGCAGAAATAAGAAATGCACACAAATTTAAGCGTGACATTATCCTGATTGCTGCTTCTTTTTCCAGCAGGCTTCAAGAACCATGTATTTGGGGATCCAACCCTAAAGTACCCCATGCTCTCTGAACACTTCTGACTAAGACATCACCTCTCTGCAGCATTCTGGCAAGGTGAATCAACATTTCTTCCATATGGCAAATCAGGCAAATATTTTTCTTAACAGGTTGTGTCATTCATTCCTACTTGCAGACTATCTCACAGGTGCAAGCCAGAAGAGTTCACTATTTGATTTCCTGGGCTTAGTTCTCTTGTAGTCAGCACATTAATAAGAAACATTTGAACCATATTTCAATATTTCTAGCTCATGCTTTATACAGCGTTCTGGCAGTAGGAAACTATTAACTTGCTAGCTTATATTTACGAATACACGCCCATCACTTAACTGAGCTGACTGTATTTCAAGGGAGATTTTGGGTTAAAATTAAAAACAGGGATTTGTTTTTCTTTAAATTTTGCTCGCAAAGCCATCTTCTTTTATTCCTGGAAGGTGTTCATGATACAGTCACTTGCTGTGCTGCCTCTCTTCTGGAGAGCTTAGTAGATCAATTTTGAGAACTATTTATCTCTGGAATAATACATCACAGCAATTTAAAAAAAACCTATTTCTTTCTTACCGAGTTTCACCCTTCTCATCTTCATAGATTTATTCCTTTTTTTCCCCATTCATTAAATACTCTGGAGAATGGCTACAAAATAACATCAACACTTTTACTATCCATATATTTTATCACTGAGCACAGCATCAAGGTGGTAGGTACTGATGGATTTGCACCTGGATTTCCTTTGTTTCAACAACTGACTTCAAATAATCAATGCTATGATGCAATATTAATCTGTTCAAACTTTCTGTATAAAATAACAGTCAGTTATTTTAAAATACTACTTAAATTTCTGTCATGCTGGATTCAAGCAATGGAATTTTCATAACTTTTCAACAGCTTGTCTGTTTGCTTAGCTGTCTTTTAGGAACTTGACTTTAAGAAACCAAGTTTAAAAAATCTTCAACTACAGCTCATATGCAGCTCCAGAAATGCTTTAAGAGAAACAGATCAGCTACATTTAAACACAGTACTTTCAAAATTAACTGACTGTTGGACAGGGCCTTTTTCTTAGCATTTGAAGGCTATCACAAAGACTTACTAAACACAGCTTCACTCCCCTCTCACTTCAATGAAAAGTGCAACATAGATGCATATTAAATGGTGGCTCTGCTTGCTATCTCCCATTGGCCAGGTTTAGAAAAAGCCAGAAAGTTGTGGTTTTTTTCTGTTTGCTACAGATAAAATTAAACTAACACTTTAGACAGCATTCTCAGGATTCCATGGGAAATACAAAGGAGGTCCTGTTGTGATTCTCCAGGAGAGATGTGAATTTAGAAACAGTGTCCTCAGGAAAAGATACAAACCCAAGATAGAAGCTAGGACTGCAAACAATATTGTGAAGGACTTGTGCTACAGATTTACAGCAAGCCCTGCTCCACATGAGCTTCCCATGTTGCATATTATTAATTATGAAAACCCACAGGATTATATTTCTCTTGAAAACACACTGAATGATGTTTCATTTTATCAAAATTAAACACTACATCAATATTATATACAATATATGTATCTATTCCTACATGGGAAATAACTTATTAAAAGATCCTAGAAAAGCCTCTAATTCTACCTTCCAGTTCCCTTGTCTCTGAATATATGTGATGATGCAACTAGGATGTGACAATAACAATTAAACTCTTCTGTCTTTAAATCATGGGCCATTAATCACACAACAGCACATATGTTACTGAAATCACTCTGACAAAGAAATTTATGGTAGGCTTCAGATACTGCTGTAGACTTCACTCTACTGGAGACTGACCACAGATTTAGCAAATCCAGTCAAGGTAAGCTAAAGAACAGCTCTCCCTGCAGAAAACAAACTATATATATGTGAAGTTACACAAAGAAAAGAAGCAGCTAAAACAAGGGCCAGATTATGTACATCCCTAAGTAAGTAAAATCGCATGTAACAGTAAAGGCTGGATTCAGGGCTGAAGGACTAAGCTTGGTTTCCCATCATTATGAATATTCATATTTATACAAAAAGACATATCTCTTGTAAATAAATGAAAAACAGTCACACAAGAAAATGGAAAAGAGCATTACAGCAGCAGAATTCCAGTACTAAGAATGCTTGTGTACTCTGATCTATTCCCCATCTGCCTCTTTAGACTGCAGCCTGATAGTGTTTACTTATATGATAACTATATTTTGTTCTGAACCCCCAGAACATGAAAACTTAAAGAAGTAATGTAAATTATTGATTTTTAGAGGAAGGATCCTAAACAAAGCATTCCACTGATTACCACAGACACAAAAAAAGACAACTCCTCTTTTCCTACAGCAATGATCTGGGATAAAAATCCACATAATCATAGAATTAGGGACTGCACCATACTGAATACTCAGAAAGCTGAATTTTACAGGAAATCTCAATACAGCAGTGAATTTTCCTAAACTTGTGTTTGGCTGTATGACTTTATCTCAGTGTTGCATAATAGACTTTTGAAAAGAGGTTATAGAGTTCATATTTTTAAGCTAAGCATGTAAAGGCTTTAGTGATCAGCTTCTTTAAAAGTAGCTACTTGAAAATAAGAGGAATATATTAATGTATTCTTTGCTAATCATTTCCTGCTGGATATAAGTGTGGGTGAATCACAGGACTAAAAGCTCCTTGGGAGCTATCATGCAAATTCTCATGTTAAAAAATTAAAAGTATTATATTTTTTACAGAATCTTCAGAGGTTTCTATGGAGGAAGGAAAAATATTGCTCATTACAATAGCAAGGAAGACAATCAGGCAAGAGCAAGAAAATTAAAATTAGTATGTTCCCAAAAGTCCTCAGTGCCTGAATTTCACTTTGCACAACTCTGGGGACAGGAGGAAAACCTCTAAACGAAGGGAAACCAATCTTAGTGTGGCTGGCTAACATTAAGTCAACTTTAAAAGCTGTTGACTATCATTTTGCCTCGTCAGCAGGTAGCTCGGTAAGAACTAGGTTTATATCCTTGAAGGCGTGCCCACCAATATCTGGGGACACATTACACTGGAGGTGCTGACGGAGAAGGGACACATTTAACCTTGGCAGGGGGAAGAAGGGGAACTTAACAATAAGCAGTTTTCTTTTAAGCAGCAGCTGGTTTCTTGAACTTCACTTAAGCAGAGGAAGTAGCATCCAGCTGGGCTATTGCTATAACAAAGGCCCTCACTAGCACAGAAAAGGGGCTGGGCAGAAAAGGGAGGAAGAAAAAAAACCAACCCCAAGGTCTGACTTCTTACATAAGTCACTTTGTATGCCAGCATAGTTTCTAGAAGCTATTCACTGCTGGAATCCCCTCCTCTCTAAACTTGTTACCACAGAAAAATGGAGAGTTTGAGCAATTTCGAAGTGTTGCAAAAATTGTTTCTGAGAAATAAAAAGCAACTAAATATCATGATGCTGCCTCATGTAAGAGGAATGTTTAGCACAAGCACTATTGTGATAAGTGCCAAGTAAGGAGATACACTCAGAGAAACTGCCCCCCACCCCAACCCCCCTGGATTCTTAGATACCTCAGCAACATTTATTTTAGGTTGATCAAAAATAGAAGGCAAAAAAGCAGGGCTGGAGGGGACCAGAATGACTGCTTTGGCAGCTTTGAAGGGCTCAGAAGTCACTCTCTCCACACAGAGGCAGTAATTCAGATACAACTGTTGGCTAGAAATTTAAACTCCTGAGTGATCTTCCCAAATATTGCTACTACGTGTTATTCTTACATATTCCAAGCAAAAACAAATTAAAATTACTAAGAGAGTAAAAAATATTGAGATTGCCCATTAAGAAGTGGTCCTGATATGGGAAGATAAAGTGTACGTACATTCTAAAAATAAATGAAGATGATCTTTGCAGCCTGGAAGCAGCAGCCAAACTCCTGACAGTTCTTGTCCAAGCAAAGTTCTTAAAAATCCATTTTAGAGGAGACTGCCAACTGTACAGACAGGGTTTTACAGTTTGAATGGAGCCTCTCTCGGATAGACACCAACCAGTAATGGAAAAAGGATTACAAACTGAAGCACAGTTGGAGAACTGGCCAGGAAAGTCCCCTGGAGAAGAAGCTCCTGGGCTCCTGTGGCAGCTTCTGTTAATGATACAGGGATGTGACTTGTACTGCAGCTCACTATCACTAATTACACAGGGGTGACTTTTCAAGCTCTAACAAAGAGGAAATAAAACAATGGTTTTCTGTGTTACTGTGACCTTCAATAAAACTCTGATGTGGCAACCATCAAAGTCAAGAAGTTACACAAGCAATTCCCATTATCAAAATGAAAATGGAACATACCCCTCAAAATGCCCAGATAATTCTTGACTGTAATCCAGAAACTTCAAAGACAAAACACAAAAGGAGTGGAAGTCTGGATAGCAACTAAAATAACCAATATACCCATTCAAGCAGTCTGTTCTTAAATATCAACAAGTTTTGTGTCCTGTACATTATAAATGTGGAGTTCATATTCACATAATAGATTTTACAAGAGTTACAAATTAATGTGACATTGATGGTGGCTTAATGGCAGCACTAACATTCAGATTCTTTTGCATCCAGACAACTCCTCAGGTTGTAAAACGTGTTATTCACCAAGAAAAATTTCTCTGGTCCAACACACATGCCATACTTTCCAATAGTTCTGATGGCCTGAATACCAGTAAAAATGCTTATACATAGGTTTCATTTTGACACTCTTGTCTGTATCCACAAATACGTACAGGCACATATCATTTCTGTGAAATTATTTAATAGCCAACATGTTTCTGATACATGATGGAATTTCTTAGAACACTTAAACATGCTTCTTAAGGCTAACACTACCTAAACTGCTTTTATTATGCTTCAAAAAAAAGAGTTTTTCAAATGCCCATACTTACTCTCACAATAAGATTTGCTGGTGCTATCAAGGTGAGAGACCTTGTGGCTCTGGGCAGACTGATCAAGCTGATCAGTCACTGCTTTCCAGTGAGCATGTCCCTGTGTGTGTTGTGCACATGAATGCATGATGGGTGGAACGGTCCCTTCTAAGCCTAAATTTTACTATGATTACATGACCTGCTATTTGACATTTTTTTTTAAAAAAGGTGTTAAAATATGACAGATTTAAAATAAAATTGAGTCTGAAGACAGAAAAAGCATGTGCAAATCAACAAGGGAACTTACAAATAGAGTTAATCAACAATTCAAAAAGTCAGTAGCTCTTACAAAAATGCCCTTAAAAACCTTTAATACACACATACACACTCAAAGAATTTGTTAACTGAAAATAAAAAACAGTTCCTCCTACTTTTTCTTGCCTTCAGCATTATGACAACATTAATGACAAACTTCTCCTTCTTTCAGGGACCCCACAAAAGGAAATGCAGGTACCCTTCACACAATGGGAAAAGACAGAAAGTAATTCTGACTCTAGCTAGGTAACAGCTGCAGACCTAGATTTTTACAACATGCATAAAACCCAAATGGTTTTTAGTTCTATATGGAAACAATGAACGGACAATTTTCTAAATTACAGATAGAGCATGATGCAAGCATTTTTATGGCATTCACATTTAATCTGTTAGACCCTGACCACGTAACAGAAAACTGGAAATATTACAATAACTTCAATCTGACAAAGTGAAATTTAGTCAACTCCAGTTGTTGCAAGTCTATCTTTTTCAGAGAACTATATTGAAACTATTTGGTGTGTATTTTTTATCAACAGAGTATCTCTGCAAGTTTCTTTTTAGAAAATCAGATCCTAATTGTTGCTTGCATGACTTTTACCCTATGCCACGGTTGGACTGCATAATGTTTTTCCTGCCACATAAGCACGTCTATAAGAAGCCCAAACAAGTTCAGAAAAAGTTATATAACATTTTTTGCATTTTTGGGGACTATAATTAAAGCGATAAGATTATGGCAGAGATCCTAGAACAGATTAAGCACAGAATTCTATGATGAATGAAAGTTTGGGTCATTAAAAGTGCAAGCCTAGATTTTTTTCTTTAAACCACACTCAGTTCAGCATGCAGGACACAAAATTTTGCACTTAAGAAGCACCTTTAACAGGGATCAGTGAGAGTACTGGTGTATTCATTAGGGAAAAACAAAAAAACCAAGACAAAAAAATGGATTTAAAAATAACCAACAACGCAAAAAAATTCTGTTAGCAAGCCTCACTTAGAAGATCTGTGCTGTATCTAGATTGAAAGCAATTACATGGAAGGACATAGATCTAAGAAACTTACTGGAATCCTTAGGGGAAAAAGCTCCTAAGAACTTACAGAGATAACTTTGATGTACACAAGACCTAATCCACACTGAATTAATGTGAATCAATAGTTTCATAGATCTTGAAAATTGTCTGAAGACAGAGCTTAATATTTACTTTAACATACTGAGTGCTGGAAAAAGGAAGCTAAAAGACTCTGTGGTTTGAAAACTGGAAGAAAAGTGATGTCTCCTAGCCTCCAGCATGTACAGTATTGGTTTACAGCAAAAGGAGCCTTTCTGCTGAAACGAACAGCCCACAGATATAAAACACTCCTCTGTATTTCTCTTCGCACAGATTTTCTCTCTGTATTAAAAATCTGACAGTGTTCTGACACAGAAAAGTAGCCCCATGGACACCTGTGGTGACCCTCTTCTTGCTAGATGATGACCAGCAGGTATCATTTCCATGCATCATCAGTCATAAGCCTTCAACACCGAGCATTCTTCTTCCCAGTGCCAATAAGATTCAATGGGGTTTTTTGCAGTCCAAAGCACTTTTATGTGGTGTATGAACTATTTCTCTGGTATTGGGTTAAACAGAAATGTTTTTTAAAAAAAAATCTTGTATTAGTACATATTAATGAATTTAAATAGAACCCAAGTTTTAAATCGTTGCAGTGGATCTAGCTTTTATCTGTACTGTGAATGTGGGTTTAATCACAAAGACTACGTGCATGAAAACTCAAATCAACTCAAGAAGAAAAATCATTATTTTTGGGAAAGCACAAAAAAAAAAATAGAACGGAAATCTTCCCTAAACAGTTCCTAATTTTAAAAATATAGCAGACATATTTAAAAAAATGTTTATGGAAATAACTAACATGTACATAAGGGAAGCCAGATAAACACTGAACTACCAGGAGAGAAATATATCCTAGAAAAAGTGTATGCGCTTTGGGTGCATGAATATACAAACATGTTGCTGCACATGTTTTATACACATGGTTTGGCCAGAAAAACAGCATCAGACTAACCTGTTTCTGTCTTCTGAAACATACTGTCCTGAATCCTTTTTTCTGATTTAGAACAGGAAGCAGAAACTGTTTCAAAAAGTAGTCAAGAGTGGGTACAAATACAGCCTCATGATACACCATCAAAATAGCCATGGCAAACTCTCTTGTGCACGCCTTACAAATCATTTTGTTTATTCGACTTTGCTGTTTTACCCACTTCATCCCACAAACTACTGTAACAGTGAGTAAGGCACAAAGTAAGTGGAGCCAGCAGGTTAAGACTTGTATCTATCTGACTGGGCCAGGTCTTGTTCAAACACAGGATGTCAAGACTGCAGACTTCAAACCAGCAGCCGTGCACTTGGCAGTGATGCAAAGCAGAGCAGTGGTCAGAGAGCAGGGCTGATCCTGCCTACAGAGCTCCCAGCCCTGTGAGAAGATAGTGACAGGCCGTCACAGGGGATATCTCAGAAAGTTCAGGAAAAATTGCCCGAAGAAAGAAGAATACACAAGGATGTGCAAGTTCCTGAAAGACTGATGTGTCTGCAGAGTGCTAACAGCAGTGTACATTATTCTACAAATGCTCAGCGATCTATAGTGGTTCTCCAAATTAAATGTTACATTTGATATATAGAAATCTTCTGGCCAATTTTTTTCCTGTCCTTTAAATACGCACATTCGAGTATTTTACATTCCATTTGGGATCAACCATTATAAATCCTCTACTGCATAGGTAACATACCGTCTAATCCACATAATCTAATGCTGTGCAGCAGTTAAACAATTACTTCCAAAGATACACATGGAAAATGACAGCATGTCACCTTAAGACTATAATCAATTTATGTGCAACAGCTACTACTGAGGCTTCATTGACTACAAACACTAGATGAACAAACAAAACAAAAAATCCACCAAACCCCAGAAACAAAACAGCAACTGTACCTGCTGCTCACATAGCTGCAGTGCCAAAAGCTGAATTTCTAACAGGTGACAAAATTACACATCTCATCTGCAATACATATTTCTTTCTGGTCACGGCAAAAAAATAAGAAGGCTAATGTTTCTGACCCTTCTGAAATCAGTGGGAGTATAACCATTATCTTCAAAAGGATCAAAACTGACCCACAAATCTTGTTTTCCATTCTCATGAGCAACTTAATAGCAATCATGAGAATAAAGAGTTTAGGATCACTTCTAAGGTGATTACAGCCACAAAACACCACTGTGAAAAACCTGCAGTCCAAATTTTCTTTTTACTCTTTCAAGAAGAAAATCCATTGCTATCTGGATAGGCAGGGCTACATGGGATTTCTCTGCTGGCTTACTGTCCCAGCAGTAAACTGCCACTGAGGAAAGTGACAGCCTCTTCCACACTTGCTGTCTCACAGGCACCAGTGAGTGTCAGGCAGGTTAGAGCTGCTCAGGGACACAGATCATTTTTTGCTACTTCTGTTTTCAGCTCTACCAGAAAACTGACAGGGCTCATCCATACCAGCTTACTGGAGCAGATACAATGCAAAGACTGGGGATAGCCCCAGCAAGGGGGAGAAGAGGGCAAGACATCCTTATCCCCCAGCAGGAACCCAGTCTCAGATCAGTGTACACATATCATGAAACTGCACTATTGATGGGTTGGTGTTCCAACAGCCTGGAATAAAATGTGTTTAATTTCTGTTCAAATAGATCCAAACTGTTTGCTTTCCATTTCTCAACCCCTGATAGTTAATTTCACTTTTTCAGCTTCACTGAATTAAAGGTCATCACTATTCAAACAAACAAACAAACAAACCAACAAACCAACCAACCAACTAACCCCGATTCCCCCATGCCACACAGCTTGGGCAATATCCTGAGAAGTTTTCAATGACATATACCATCCTGTCAGATACAGGCTGAGTATATTTTCAGGATTCTTTCAATAACCATTCTAATCAGGTGATACGCTGCATCAGTAAAATGTTACAGAACACGCTTTAAATCTATACAGTGTCATCACCTAGTATCCTGCTTTCATCTTTGTGAGCCATCAAAAGCAAAATTAATTCTATAAATTCTGGATCAAATCACAATTCCAGCTACAAAATCTTTAGCATCAATTGATTGATTGTTCCATGCAAATAAGAGTAATGTAAGGTATATGAAGTTTATTTTTAAGACATAGCTTTAAAGACAAGCGTTTTCAGTACCCTTTTCTCAATATCAAGGCTGACTATAAAGGACACATAAAGATCACAAACATGCAAAAATAAGCACAAGTTTTAATAAGCAGTAAGTAAAAATGAAGAGCATATATAGACTCAGTCATGTTTCTTACCTGTGTAAAGTCCCATCTGTAGAACAACAGTAAGTTTTAAAGTAGGTTCAATGACCTTTTATATTAAGAAAATAAGTAGAAATGGCCCGTTGCTTGGTGAGATTACAAGCATCAGCTATGAAAATGTAAATGGTATTTACAAGCAGTGGAGTGATGGCAGCTTCATAGTACTTCAAGAAGACACGGGAAATTCCTTTCAGGAATTTTTTTTCACCACATATGCAAAGTTAAGGCAAAATACCTTTCCTTAAATAATGCATGAATAATGCATTCTCTTTGGATAATGCAAACAGGATTGCAACTAAAAATTTTTTAAGACCACCCATAATAGGTATTTGATGAATTTCTAAAAAAAACCTCTAGTACTATCTAAGATTTCTGACATATTCTCTCTCCTTTCTGGTAGACAGATGTATTTTAATTTGAGGTTTTATAAAAATAAACAGGCTATTTTTCTTTTCACTATTAATTAACTGATTTCAGTTTGTGCATCAGAAAGAAGCATGATCATATTTATTTTTCTAATTTCAGGTTTTAAAATTTATTTATTATTAAATTTTAAACTGGGTTGTTCTTTTCCTGAAGCAGCAAAACTTGTCAGCATATTGAAGAATATAATATATAAACAACCTCATGCTCACAGTTATCAGTACCTAGAAAATAATAATTAGTGAACTGTATATTTATAAAATCATATAATCAGAAACTGGGCTGGAAGGGACCTTAAAGATTATCTAGTTCCAATCCCTGTGCCATGGGCAGGGACACCTCCCACAAAACCAGATTGCTCAATTAAAAAAATTATGTCAAAGGCTCACTTAATTATTTTTAAAATAAATAATAAACTACCCCACCCCCCCCACCCCCAATGCAGTAACTTCCAATGTAGTTATCTTACTTTTATAGCACTTGTTGGGTTATGTGAAGGCAAAGAGAGGGCAAAGTTTTTGTCTTTCTTAGTTTAGGATCAAAACCCGCATAGAGGCCACAAGAACTGAACAGACAGACCAACACAGCAAGCCAGTAAAGCAGAATGATGCAACCACTGTCTGACAACTAACCAGATTTAAAAAGAAATCTCATGTTTTAGGAGAACAAGAAGACCAGTGAGATAAATTTTTCTTTATATGATTACAAAATGTTGAACTCATAGTTTATATTTGCCCCACTGGTTTTACGTTGCATTTCTATAACAGTTCCTGGACTAAAACATGTCCAGGGAATATAACATGCTGCAACCAAGGCCCAGTGCAATATTTCATTCTAAGAAAAAGTATATTAATCATTAAAAAATGTTCTCTGGAATTAGGAACAAAAGAGCAGTGGGAACAATATGCATGAACTTCGCCTTTGTGATTCAGTAAATACACCAGCAGTGATTTGAACCTTCCCATTCGGCACTTTGTGGTTGTGCTAACCCAGCATTTCAAAGCAAACTTCAGTTCCACTGACACAATTTCCCATGTCTTTAGTTCCATAGGGGAGAGAAAGTCTTTTTGAAAATTTCACCTACTTTCACCTCGAGGCTTCATGAGACTCCTTTGAAGTTTATAACCTAAGGTTTCTAAGGGACAAGGATTTACATAATTCAAAGGAGAGCTTTAAGGAATGGTCACAAATTACTATGTTTTAAATTAACAGACATCCATTCTTAGAGGGGAAAAAAGAAGGAAAAGCAAAAATTATTAGAAACCTCAGAATTTTTCCTTAACAGATCATCGTTTTAACCTTTTAAGCATTCTACTTCAACCATCCAATAATTTTTTTTGTACTCTGCTTATCTTTCTGAGACCATCAGTAACTTGACAAAGGCAGTAACTTGCAAGCAAAACTTATGGGTAGGACCAAAAAAATTGTATAATTCTTCATTGTATCATGATAAGATCTGACAACCCTTTTTTCCCCCCATAGTTTAGATTTCTTTATTCAAATATAACAGAGTAAATTCAGCTTGCCAAGACATAATGTTCTCTCTGCTATTACTTGAATAATTAAATTTAGCATTTGTTTCAAGAATATTTTCAAAAAGAACCCATAATCTCATATGTCCTCTAACCTCTTCAAGCAGTAGCTTCTGCATTTCCTCAAAGAATGTAAACAACTTCAAAAACAACACAGTACTAATGGATAAAACATTACTTTTCTCTGTACAAGGCCAGTAAACTCTGCAAATCAGATAATGGTTAACAAGTTTTAATGAAGTCTGCATTGGCTATCAAATCCTGAACTTTGTGATATTTAGGTTCTGGGGACCTGCCTGTGGCTTCTTATACCCAAATCATCAGTCTAAATCCAGTTAAAAAGCAGAGTGAAACAATACTCAGATATTGGGTTACACATGTGGCTGAGATTACATGTTAGCCTAAGGGATATCTGAACCACTTCTAGTGCTTTATATAATAATACCACATTGAAGAGCACTGTAGAAAGCAGTTAATCTCCTTGGGCATATCACCCAGCAACAATTCCTTCCTAACTTTTCCCACAGATTCATGGCAAATTTCCAAAACTTCAGAGGTTTGCTGAGTTTAAGCCTCTTTAAATTCAGATTCCTATCTAAAACTCCCTCATTTCTGATCCAGAAATCTCATTAGATATGATCTTCCCCTTTCTCATTATGCTAGCAAAACTTTGCAAGTTTCCTTTCTTACTGCTGTTGTAATACCACAGTTACCATTAAAGGACCTGTTCTTGAATATCGCAAGCATGAGAACATGTGGCACAAAACTGAATGAGTGAGACTTCAGGAACACAACCACCAAGTTTGTCACGTCTGAATGCAACCAAAAAGGACTTTCCAGAAGTTGAATACATCACCAGGCTATACTGAATTTTAAAGCACTGAACATGGATCCTCTTCCTGGCCAAACCTTATTTTATTTTTACTCTTTGATTGTCTAAAAACACAGCAAGTGAGATTTCTTGCATGTCTAAATAAGCTAATTAATTTCTCTTTTAAAACTTCTTCCTCTACTGTATGGGTCTTTAAAAAAATCCATGGTTTATATTCTTTAATATAGCCAACACACCTACGGTCCTTTCCGAAAGCTGTCTATACCCAATCATTTCTTTAAGAAATGTAAGGTAAATGTATTAAAAAGTGGCTGAATTTAGTTTTTTTAAAACTTTATTTCATTTGGACTTGATGATCCTTGTGTGTCCGTTCCAACTCAGCACATTCTGTGATTCTGTGATTTCTACTTCAGAAATTCAGCAGATGAACACTGCAGACTGAAAATCTGAAAGAGGATGGCATCACTAGCATGCTTCTTAAGTCTAATGCATGATGCCCTTTCGGCTGTGGCATGGCATTGTCAGCTGTGGTTCACTGCTTACGTTCCTGATGGGTTAAGCACAAGCTAGTGTAACACCTACCTCTTTCTTTCAGTACCTTAGCTCTCAGTGATAGAAAAAGCAACTTCAGAAGCCTTCTATCAAATTTACTATGTACTATTTACCTGTATTACAATATGTAATACTTTTTCTACCTAACGTATGGATAACAAAACATTTTGGACATGCATACTGAAATACCTGTGGGGAATACTGGATTTTTTTCTATCTGACAAACCTCACTCAATATATTTAGTTGGTATTTCCAGTTGCTCAGATACATTATTTCACTACTCTAGAAGATGATGAAAATATAGTGCAGCTACCTCAGTTTTGAGATTTTTAATGGCACAGACACTACTTTCAGAAATGTAAGTATTCATACTGCATTACAGGGCTGTCTATATGCAGATGTGGCATCCAGAGGATTTCTCCACCATATGTGGGTGAACAAAACTCAATTCTCCCTAACAGTTACATTTCCAAATGGCTTCTCCCTTTTAACACCTACAACAAAAAATACTATGTGCAAAGTGCCATCTGATTACATGCAAACCCGCCATCTTTGGCTCAGGAAATACCTAAGTCATCGATCTCATGATATTGGGACAGTACTCCAGAAAAATGTCACAATATGCTTTACATTCTTCCTGGACATCTGCTTTGGCACTGTTAGAGACTGGGCCAAACATGCTGTTGGTTGCTGTGCTCATATGTCTTATGCAGAACTTCATGAGAACAGAATCAGTTCTGTCTTTTCTTCGGCCCTTTATACAAAACTGTTCTCAAAAGAGGATGAAAGGAATCTAGCAAGAGGTTTAAAATTCACATTTCAAGAGAAAAATACATGAGCACACAAGAATTAATGAAAACCTATGAATATGCACAAAATCCCTAACCTACATATAACATTCTCTGTTCAACATGTTTTCATAACCCTTCCTGAAAATTAAGGTCTTTATGAATATCCATTGATCTGTGTAAGCTCCACATACTGACTTTTTTTGTTCTTATGATAAACATGAGTTACCTGAGCCAGGCTTTTTCAACGTCTTATTGGAAGTCATTATTCATACATCTCTCTTCACTGTCTGGATTGCTGCAATTCCACAAATGCAACAGTGACCTCTAAAAGTATTAATTGTATCTACTTTATTTTTTATACTTTCCTGTTTCCAGAACTTGATTAATTTTTGGCAAAACATATGGTTCACACAGCTGAAAACCCTGGCAATTCGCAAGTATAAATTAGTCAGACAACAGGAAACACTGTCCAAAATTCTGCAGTCATTTAAGCCTTCTTAAGCCCTTTAAATGAGTAAAGCAGCACAGAAGAAAATGGTGTGTTTTATTTTCAGGTCATAGTTTTTTCTACAACTCAGGAAGCAGTTTTAAGTAGCAGAATTCTGTGTGATTTTAATATTGGGCTTCTGAAAACAGAAAAGAGAAAATAAATACCATCACAGACTTTTCAAGAAACTACTTATCAATTAGAGTATTCCAATTTAGTTATTTTGTGTGATTCTGCAAAGCTTCTTCATTTATAGAAGATTATGAAATAGATCCCTTTCATCCTTCTATAGGCTGAATGGAAAGTTAAACACCTGAAAGGACAGTCTTCCTTCTTGTGTACTTGGAAATGTGTACATACTCTGTAAGGAAGAGTTGTAACTGGACCTTTCTTGGATGCATTAAGGAAAAAATGGGGTGATCTCTCTAGGTCACAACTTAGATTATGGAAATATGCAGTCTTACTACTAGCTGGTATTATTCTATCCACAATTAAAGTAACTAAGTTTGTAAGTTAACTTTGAGAATGCCTTCCATGAACACTCCTTGCATTGCTACGAATTATGCATTAATAAGCACAGCCAAGACTTGGAAGGAGTCTTTATTAAGTTTCCTCAGTTCTGAACAATTTCTTTTTAACAACTGATCAGATTACTAGAAGAGAACAGAAAGCCTTACCGATGAGATACATTTTACCTGTACGTATTTTATAGATTTATCTTCACTGTTTCTTATTCTTTGTGGAAGTTGTATCTACTCTTCACACAGTATTTCAGCCTTGGTGCAGAGATACTGTGGACTCACAGGCCCACAAGTGTCACACTCTCTGCTCCAGAGTCACTTCTCTTACAGGCTAAGATGACATTATATATCACCTTTGTCATAATTTTAAGGAAACAGAACAATGCACTGAAGACTTTTCAGCTTACAGAATAGCCTTGGGCTCCCCTTATGTGGGAGCACAAAGGCGTTCCCTACATGCTTCCTTACACACAAGCATGAGACTGTTGACTGAGTATCACTAATCTTACACAGCCCACAGTAGCTATGCAAGGACAAACCCTGCATCAAAAACCTGTGTGTGGTTTTGCTAAAAACACTCACCCACAAGTGAGATAAAATGGCATGAACAGGATTCCCTTAAACCTTCTCATTAACAGGGTAAAAATAATCTGATGGTGTGATTTTAAGAAGAGATAAAGCATAATTTAAGCTATACCCTACCCAAGTTTGGCCCATATGTGGTGTATGGAGCAGAAGACACGTTATGCCAAAATTAGTCTCTGTAGATGTTAAAAAAAGCAATGAAAATTTTACTCAAGATGCAAACCCAAATGTTTTGTAAATTCCACTCCATTCCCATGGTGAAATTCTCTTGTGTACAATTATAATTTACTAAGCTTACTGCTGTTACAAAAAAAAAAAGTTGTATTAAAGTGCCCAAATGAATTCCAGAGAGAATCATTTCCTGCATTCAGAAAAGAAGCTGCAGAAGAATCAAATTTTATATGCAGTTTCCTTTTTCCTGACACTTCCTTTGGGGTGTGTTAGTTGTTTACTTGTAAGAGCAACACCTAACAAGCACAGCATAAAATATTTCCCCACAGTCTCTTGTGTGTCATGGGCTTTCTTTAAATAACATTTAAAACAGTCAACTGGCATAAACAGGCATCCCAGTAGCTACCCATGTGAGCATTACATTTTCACTTATTTTAAAGATAGGTTTTACTATTGCAAATTTATTTTTATCCTGAACCCATTAGAGGCAAATTATGAATAGTGTTTAATGGCCATAAAACACAAGAAAAAGCACAAAGGGTGCTAGCACAATGGATCATGTATTGAGGTCGCTTTTGTCCAAATGAGGGAACCTATAACAGTTGTGAGGATGGTCTCAGAGGTACAGAGCAAGGACAGAAAGGAAGGTCACAGCACATGTCTGCAGAGTGACAGATCCTGTTACAAACCAGTCAGGCACATTCCTTCCAAGCGATGCTGCCACAAGTCATATTACCCTTATCCTTCCTTCTCTCCCAAGACAAAACTAAACTGAAAGCAACAATCTAGCTTAAACATGTGGGATTTCATTTAAAGCAGCAATATTCAATTATCCTGCTGGATGAGGAGCACTACACTGTTTCCACAAGAGCTGTAAGATTGTCAGAACAGGAACCAACCAGAATGATGTTGACACAGCCACAGCACAAAGATTATACAGAGATTCTGTGGACCCAGGAAGTGAGGGGACTACTCCAGTTCGAAAGTCTGCTACCCCCTTCATCCTGTTTGGATGACAATATTCCTGTCTTCTCTGATCTCTGCTAAAAGATAGTGTACAAGACAGACAGACTTGCCAGGAAAGTTACTGGCAAAGCATCTGGTAGATACTCTGAAAACTTCTCCCCTCAAACATGCCTCAACAGGAGAAACTCACTCTTCCCAAGAGGAGAAGCGTGTAATATGTAATTCCAGCTACTCTGTCCAAGGGAGATGAAAACAGCACCTTAAAGGCCCTTAGCTCTACCTGTTATCCTAAAAACCTCCTGTCTGCACATGATCAGATCAGGATTAAAATCCTGACATTGAATTTTACGCTTGGCTACACTAAGATGTCTTTAACACAGTGAACTACTGGCATAGTTAACTCTAAAACCCTAACAGGCAGGCATAAGGTCAAAAAAAAAAAAAGCACAAACTCCAGCTTGCCCTCACCTATTTCATGATGGCAGTTGCAGTGAATTCTGGCCACAGACGCTGACTCGGGACTATTCCCGGGATTGTTGAGGCCTCGGTTACAGCAAAGCAATCCAGGGAGCTGCAGCTGCAGCACTCGCTTGTATACATGCAAACTAGGAACAAGCCCTAGCTTTGAGAGGGTGTGAAAGAGTTCTGTTCAGTTTGGGTGCTACAAGACAAAATAAAAGTCCTTCCTGTCTGAAAGAGAAGCATTTAGACTCTTCTGATTGATGCTGGAGGAGTAATTTCTCCTGCAGGCCCTTGATGAGCCTGGCTTGAAGTTTAACACTAAAGGGACTAATGTGAACAATGAATCTTCAGTGAGCTAACCAGGCTTTAATAATCCTTCAAGAGCAGCTAGCAATAACTGAGCAGCATAATAGCAAGTTTCCCAAAATGGGGTCGTCATGCTGGAAACAGGAGCTTGTGTGTGTGAGAGAGACAATGATTACAGTATTTAATCATCAGCTTCACCGTTCCAACTATTCCTGACCATAGTGTCTACTTTCAGACAATGCAGTGATCATGGTCAGGGCATTCACACTGCATAGCAGTCAACAGGAAATCTAAATTTAACATTCACACTATACTAATTACTGAAAAATCTCATTCTGCCAAAATTTTATATATTTACATAACTTTTTAACTGTATGATATATGAAACAGCACCAGATACTATTCTAACTTCTAGTGCTTCAGGAAATACTCTGAAGAAAAATTCAAAATCAGTATATTTAATTTCTTATATGAACTGCCTTTATAAAGCAGTTGGGAATTCAAAAATACCTACTACTGTACATATTCTGTGTATGTGCATATATAGCAACCCAGGTAGAAAAATAATTAAAATCAGGTTTGAATACAAAGGTGGATAAATGTATATAAAAAAGTACCATAATATAAACAGTATAACTAGTAACACTCTATGTTTACCTGCCATTTTATTCTACCTTTTTACCATAGTTAATGCTTATCTTTAAGAAACCTTTGTCAATAATTTTATATGTAAATTGTATCAAAATATTTTAGCATTAAAATAACTAAAAATACAGGGGTTAATTTAGTCTTTTGTCTCACACGTACAAATTCACTGAAGCAAGGATAATAATGAACAGAATTGGGCCCTAAAAAGTTCTAATTTGACACTAATCAGTAATAAAAGGCAATGCAAACTTGTGTTAAACTGATTACACCCATATAGCAATATCTGTATAATGGCTTTAGCTGCTTAGCAACAAAAGTACAAGAATACCAGATAAAATGGATTATAAAATCTGATTATCCCAGATGAATGTAACAGTAGCGAGTTAGTTAGGTTAATTTGCGCTGTATATCATAAATGACACTCCTCTGAGCTGTAATGGCAGAAGACATTTAATTTTTTTTGTACAAATACACATAAAAGAAATAAGACTTTATTTAGCGTTACCAATGACAATTTTGGTCACACGCTACATGGATTCTTCTTAACTTACAAAACAAGACTTAAAGAAATTGTAAGCAAGTGATTCTCTTTCTTTCATGTGTTTTACACTTCCTTACAAAATAAGTCACTTTAAAAATGGAACTCCATTTTACACTTTGCCACTGGACTTCCATCCAAACCCTTCTTGGAAACATTTAAATACAAGCCATGGTGGAAGGAAGACTGATTACTCTTGGTTTTTAGAGGGGTCCGATGCAGAAAGAGGTTCAGGGATCTTTCAGAGTAACAAAGGGACACCATGACAGCTGAAATGGAATAAAACATCCTGAATTTCAGCTTTACAAACACCAGACTTGTAGCATTACTCAGCGTGTGCTAGGTACAGCGCACAGCAGAAAGGAGTAACACCTGAACCACAGCATTCTACCGAGGATACAACCTAGGACAAACCAGCACTAAGGAGAAGCCACTAGGTAGAATGTAACACTTAAGAGGTCAACGCAGTCGTAATAGGGCCACTACAGCCTCTCCCTTGACGTCCTTCAATTCTGCCATGTTGCATGGCTGATCTCTACCTTACAACACCAGAACACAGGAAAGAAATGAATACTCTTGCAGGTCAGCCCAGGAGCTATGTTATGGACAGACACACTGATTTTAATATTGTAAGGAAGAGTAATGTTTTTATGGGTGGCATAAGTCTGTTTACCTGTAGTAACTGACTTTCTCTACCCTTTATTTAACTACTTGTTTCCTCTAACAGAAATAGCTATAATGTTGACTAAGGGTCCTTTACAAGTTCTGTAATTCTATCATTCAACAGGAATGTTTTTCTGCACAAAAATACTCTCTCCTATGTCTGTTGAACATAGTGCTATGAAAAGAGAAGGAGAGTACTATTTTCAAATTTATCTAATTTCATGAGGTTGGATAAAAAAATCAAATGGCAGATGTTAAAAGCAGAAGCTCTCTAGTCTTCTAATTTTATAATGAATTATCATAATAAAGTGTTCACTGCCTTAAATAATTTAAACTCTACTTAATTTCTGAAGTAGTTCTTAGGGTAATTCTTTATAAATTATAGGGTGTGCACATACATGTGTATGCATCTTATAGGGTAGAGGTCTAGAAAATTTTAAGTACTTATGAAGAAAGCTGACGGGGTGTAGGAGGAATTAAGTGAAGCTAGTTATATTTCCTAGACATTTCCATAAAAAGCACTTTAATCCTCAGAGTTCTGAAACATTCAACTGTGAATGAAGACAAGAATGTCTTCAGAGAAGATATGTCTAGAAACATTCAAATTCCCTTTGTCCCCTTCTGCCACTTGAGTGAAGCGTTATCAATAAATCTTAACGTTGATACTGTTCCCTAGCTGATTCCTGAAGCTGGGAATAAGGCTGGAGGGAAGAGGACACTGAAGAGGGGAACTGGGCAGCATCAGATTACTGTCAGGTAAGATATCCCTTACTGAAAAATCAAGGGACCAACACATTGAAGAGAAAGAGAAGATATGAGGAAGAGTGAAAACAGAATGAAAACAGTAGCAGTCCTGAAAATGCCCTGTGTTTTCTCAATAAAGGACACAACGAAGTCCTGAATAAATCAAAGATGATGATACGAAAAGGTCAGTTATTACAAAAATGCTGTACCCTGTCTGCTAGGCCTTGGGCAGCTTTTGCCATGGGAGTGCCAATTACAGCATGCAGGATTCAGAGTTCATATTCCTACTGACAGACCACGGGCAAAACACAGCTCAAACCTCCGAATATGCTGATAGACGCAATGACTACACTCTGGCAAAACAAGAAGGGAAATGCTGCCATAGTATGGGAGTGTTAAAAAATGGAAAACTATGTCACCATTGGATAGTAAGATATGCACTAAAAGAGTTAAGTTCCTTCCACATAGAAAACAAGATCAGCTGAGGCCCCGCCTGTAGATTTTACATTCTTTCTGATGTGTAGGACTGGGTTGCAGAGCTCATGCCTCAAACTGTTGCAGACAAAACATCCTGTATAAGTTTTGCACACTTTATTCCAAGCTTTGGAACTCTCTTAACTTCCAGATCACTGAAGAAGATTTCAAAGATAAAGATATTCCTGAAGTACAATACTTGAATATAATTTGTTTTCAATATATCTAAAATGTTGGGGTTTTTTTTTTGGGGGGGAGGCTCATTGTTTGGTGGGCTTAAAGTAAATTGGTAAAGTTTGCTTTTGTATTAAGCAGGATCATAAGAAATATCAGTCCTAAGAATATTTGTTTAAAACAAGGAAGCTAAATGAAATCGTTAAAAGAAGTTTAGATATATAGGGCTAAAACCACATTAGTATATAAAGTATGCTGCTGTTAGCCATTATTTGGCATAATTTTTGAATTCCAAAATAATTAAAAATATTATCCCTTACTTGTGATAATAATAGTATCATTTAGTAAGTGACACTAGTGAAAATTATGATCCATGAAAAAAATAAATTAATACTGAAACGTACTTACTGTAAAAAGCATATTAGGCAACTTTTCTGCACTGTCTTCAGCTGATTACTGAAGGAAAACACCACAGCATATAAAGTCAGACTTCTACATTTGCATTTTTGTGGAAGAGGAACAAAGCAAGTAATCGCATTACATAAAGACAGCTTCTGAATGCTTTGACAATGAATACTGAGTCAATCTTCCCATTAAGTCAGGGTGTATATGACAAATGTGCTCTACTTGAAATGTAAAATTAATTCCAGCATTATCACTTCAGGGACCAGTTCTGCAAAACACAGTCACCATGGCAGGGCACACAATCACAACGTAACTAGACTACTGTGAAACACACTTCAAACCTATTGTACTACAGCCTTTGTCTCAATAAAGCTATTTTAACCACAGAATATGTTTGTTCAAACAAGTGTTTCTACCTGTTTTTCTACTGAACCTGAGAAAATCATTCAGTGACTAATTTACTTGGCACATTTTTATTTATTTATATTTATTTATAATGTATAGGTTTAGAAGAGGTATTGCTTTTGCTTTTTCATATGTTTTGGTGTTTGGTATTTTTGTTCCTTTAAAAAATAATTATTTGTAAATTGTTCATAGGACATGCTTAATAAAATCCTTCAATTTTTCAGCTATTGATTTTTAATTTCATTAGGTATCACCAGGTATAGTTTTGAGTGTTTGACAAGAGACACTAGCCTCTGACTTGTAACTATAAACCACTTAAGTATCAGTTCTTCTGAGTTCAAGAAAAGCCACAAACTACAGTTTCCCTCTGTTAAGAGATCTGGGAAGAGAGAAGAGGGTGAGAAGAACTTTTGAGTATCTTTGATGAATGGCTCTGGAGAGCAGGGAGGAAGGCAGAAAGCATGGTACAAAAGAGGGAAGAGCAGATCAAAAATACAAAAGGAAAGAAATCTCCAGGAAATCTGAGGAGTGGCAGGAGAATCTTCTGTCATAATTCACTTTATGTAAAACTGATCCTTATGGATGTTCCGCCACATGATTCACATAAGGCTGCTGATACATTTATTTACACTCCAGGGAGTGCACTTAGTCCTAAAGGTTCCTTTCTGTTCACAGAGTTTATACCTCACCCCAGCACAATCTTTTAATCACTTCTTTCATCTGAAATAACATGCTTAATTCTAGTTATAAATTTTAAAATAATATGTTAAAACATTTTAAGCGTATGTTCACATATATAATAAAAGTCTGAACGTAAAACACCCTCCACAGACATACACGCCTTCCTGGGCCACTGTTTTGTGTCAACTTCAAAGCATATAAACTGCTAGCACATTTTCACTATTGTATAAGCATATTAACTGTTTACTATTTCCATATTCAAATCACTACAATCTTGATCCTACCAGCCATTTTCTTATGCTTTCCCACAGCATTATTTATCTTTCCTGACAACTTTGCTAGAAGATCTTTTAGTCACAGCTTTTCTGCAATTCTGCACACAAGTATTGCAACACTGGATGTTAAAAGCATTTGTACTTAATTCAACAAATGATACACCCTATTAATGTACCAAAGAAACACAGAAAATGGCACCTCAGTAGGTGCCAATCCACCTCAGTAAGTGCCATTTTTGTGTATTTTATGCATGTGGGTTCTTTTTATTTTTTAACTCATTTACTGCCATCTCCTGGTACTTACAAGGTAATAGTAGTTATGCTTTTTAACAGCAGCCAGCACTCCTGTACAATACTACCATAATGCCAAAAATGTACCAAAAATATTTTCAAAATATTGCTGTACTTTTTATGTTGTTTTCTTTCAGTCTGGAAATAGTGAATGTTATTGCTTGTGCAGAAACTGGTAAAAGACTCATATAGCTTACCTTTGTCTGGAAGCAGCAGTAAAGTTGTGTTAAATATGGATGTTTCCGTGCTAATGCCAGAATTCTCTTTTCTGTCATCGTACAGTCTACATCATCATCTTGAAGTATGACATCTTTCTTCAAGACTTTCACTGCATATACTTCATCTTTTCCTTTTAGCTCAGCTAACATCACCTGAACAAAAGAAAAATTCTGTTTACATATGAACAACAGATGCCATAAATACAGAGTCTCATATGAGTTTGACTGCCCTGAAAATAGAAAGACAGTTACACACTTGGTTAAATTAAGCTGCAGTATATAAAATAAAAAGTATATTTTTAAAGTACCATAATTTTAGAAGAATATATCTCTGGTATTCTTTAAATTTGAAACACAAGGTATGTATTCTGTTTGTTAAGTATCTTAATGAGTACCTAATAATGAGGTCTCAAAAAAGTAAACAAGGAAGGAAGCTGATGTAAAACAGAAATTTATTTCCCACTTTTATCTCCCACTTCTGGTAGTGAGATTTGAGTGTGATGGACTTTGTATGCAATCCAAAGTTACCATTCCAGCTGCTTTCAAGTTGTTGATTTTAACTACTACTATTGTTTAAGGTTCAGGCCCTATATTCTGTTTAAGGTCAGTTCTGGCTTGGAGCCAGGATAATCTTCAGAGAAAGGAATAGAAAACAGGGACACAAAAGAACTGCTTCAGCCCTGTTCCCCTGCATGTGAAGCTCCCTCATATCAAGGAAGGAAGAGTGGACTTCTGAAACAGATTCATATTTCAGTCCACCTCTTTGATTCCACAGTGCACAACAGTGTGGAAAGAAAGTCTATAAGCCCTGTAAAACAGAGCAATGCCCCTTCCACCCTCACCAATTCCCTACCGTGGGAAGCTATCTGGTGAGTTACATCTCTGCTGCTCATGTGGTATTTTGGGCAGCTGTCTAAGCCCTGTCATATCTGAGTAGAAATGCTTCAGCTCTGCTTCCTACAACACTGAACACACCCACTGAGGAAAAACAAATACACACAATGTTCTGTGAAATAAGTAAACTTGAACTGGGAATTATGAAGAAAGTGAATTAACCCCACAACATTATTCCTGACCTGATTTTTCCTGCTTGACCACAAGCAATTTTGTGGAACAGTATGTATGTAACTGTATGTGAGTCTTCATTGCCAATATCCTGAAATAATCAAACACTGCCATTTTGTTTCAAAAGGCTTGACCCTAGGTAACAAAGTGAGCTAAAGCACAGACAGTGCCAGCTCACCAGGAGACTGATACTTTTGATCTGTTGGGAAAAAGAAAACACCTAGGGTGGAAGCACTTTCTGAATGTCAATATGAACACTTCCAAATCATTACAACCAAAACCACCCCTGAACACTAGCTTAAAAAAAAAAAAAAAAAAAAAAAA
>VZTX01004044.1:966142-1031178 GCA_013400915.1 Pardalotus punctatus | reverse complement strand
AAAAAAAGAAAAGAAAAGAAAAGCTACCCACCTTGCCAAAGCTGCCTTTTCCCAATACTTTGATGAAGTTGAATTCTTCAAGACCTATTCGCTTGCTCTGGGCCTGCTTAACCTCCCCATTTTCACCATTCTCTCCAGGTTTGTTAAGCTGGTTGTCTGTTGACGTTGTAGCTGTCGCTCTGTGTTCCTCTCCCCGATTGTCAAAAGATAATGCTTTCCTAATGTTGTTTTCCAGCTCTTTGATTTCTGTGGAAATGTGAGGGAAAGTTAGTTTTAACCAACCATCAGAAAAACAGCCTGTGTTAGTCTGTATTTGTGTGGGAAGGGACATTCATCATCTCTGAATGCTGTGTTTAAGAGCATTCTGTGGTTAAGAATACATATTTAGCAAACTGCTTCTCCACCTTACAGTAATCAGCCAAAACCCAGCTCTAACAGGAAGGGTGGCCTTTTAAAATGAACCTAAGAGAATGACATATCCAAAACTTGAAAGATAAGTCAGAATAGTAGCCAAATAGTTGTTTTAGTGACTTTGGGTGTTCCTGTACTACAGAGAAGTACTTTGTTTTGAATATCCCTATCTTCCTGCAGCACTTACTCATCTTCCTGCTTAAGTATTTTAGAGCTGTGTCTTCAAAAGTTCAAAGGCTAGTTGGGCGTCCCAGTCCTTGAAGTCAACATGAATGGAGCATCTTATTCAGCTCCAGCTGTTATCAGATGCCTGCCAATTAAGTATTTGACCACTTCCTAGTGCTGCTTCAAGCAGCAATTGTGTAGATCTGCTAAACGGTTCTGAAGGTTTCTCTCAGTGTTAAATGCAGAGTCCTGGTGACTAACAGTCCTCAGGGTCTGCTCCCAGCTCCTGCATGGTACTTCTGCCTGATGGCCTTGGAAGCAACAACTTTATTGGACAGCTACAAAGGTGAAATTAAGGAGAGAATTTAGAGAAATTCTTTGTTCTTATTTTGAAAAAAATATTGGATATTGAAAAAATTATGATTTTATGAAAACAATGTCTGTGAAACCAAAAGGCTGAAAAATTTAAATCAGTTCTGGATTCAGAGGTCACAGACTTCTGATTTTTAAAAACAATTAGATCAGAATCAACAAGTGCTGTTGACATACACATTCTGTCAATCAGCTGCTCAGCTCAATGAAATCAGGTCATATCAGCAAAGATTAAAATACCTGTGTCCAAATCTATGCATAAAAGAAACTGCCAAAAGGAAACATGGTTTTAAGAAGCCTCTAGAGACCACATGGACATGCTATAACATGTCTGGATGGAAGTTTTTATTATTACAAATGTTCAACATGGAATTACAAGGAGTCAATTTTATCTCAAAAACTTATTTAACAGTAAGAAGATTTTCAGATAAATAAAAGTTCTCTCTCAAGTTCTGTTACTATTTAAAATATTCCCCACGCTTACGATGGAATATATAAACTGCTTCCATAAAGATATTTAATTGACAAGTACCCATGTAGCAAGCTTTACAATATCTTAAGATGACTGTTTTATAATTTCCCTTTGAAAGCCACTTAGTTTCACAGATATAAATTAAATGAGAAGCAGGTCTTTTAAAAAAAGATTTTGCAGTTTATAAGTTTAAATGCTTCAATTTCTGGTGTTAACTACTTTGTTGATTTGGTTCTACAGAGGCTGGTGCTCATCAATTTTCTTACTCCAGGAAAATGTGTGACAAAATATGTTAGTTAGGAAATAAAAAGCTTTGTTTGACCTTGATCACATGGAGATGTTGGTGCTGACTTTGACCTATCGTCTTCTGATGATGCGCTTCCCAGGACTGGTGGTTGAGTCTCTGCACCTGCAATTAGCTAAGAACAATTCCAAATGGGGTATTCAGCTGTGAGATCTTCCTGTGCCATGAGGAAATTTAATTCAACAACTTTAATTTGTAAGTAGAAGTATGAAGGAAAGTAAAGATCTTCTACCCCTATGGATTCTCACTGAGAATCCCAGCTATACAGTAGATGGCATCACATCAAATGGAAACCATAATATAAACAGAAAAAACCCAGGCAATTGAAAGAAAAACAGGTTCTTAAGATGAAATAAACATAGTACACATACCCAGTGAGTGGGAAAGTTTTGAGAAGCCACCATGAGTCTGTATTCAAACCTATCCAGTAAATACATTGAACTACAACATGTATCAGCAAGCACTGCAAACAAACTCATGCAGTAACAATGTGACAACACCTTCTCCCAGAAGTGGCAGATCAATTAATTCATTCTTGAGCTTCCTACGTTTCTGTACATTTTAAAACAGTCTAGAGGGGATCCCAGTGTGCAATAAGCAGGAAAATGAACTGAAGCAACTGTTAATGTTTAAAGAAATTACGGCAAAAATTGCCTGTTTCCCTGACAATGATGGGTCTGTTGTGACAATCATGCAAACAGAGATACAAAGAGTCGGCCCATTCTGATCCAGGATACATATCATCACTCAGGATAACTCCATTGGATTTGGATGTACTTCGGGTGACCTATGCTTTTTATTTCTAGAACAGCCTGGTTCTTCCTATAAAGGAGATGATAACTCCAGAATTGTCATCTGGCAAACAGCTCCTCTTCATGAGAATCAGCACATTGCTTGTTTATCAGCATTTACAACACTATGGAGTGGTGCTGTCTCCCAATCAATCAATCAATTATCTGATGCCAATTCTGTGCCAAACAGGCATTTATGCTCTTAACTGCTGTCAGACATTGTCTCTCGGTCAAATTTCCTTCTTCAAAATTAAAAAGCAGAAATCTTCCAGGCACTATAGACTCCAGGTCTGCAACATTGTAGTAGGTCAAAATAAATTTCATATCAAAGTTCAGAATAGATGATTTACACTTACTAAACAAAACTCAAGGTCTTAGGTCTGTACGGACTTACAAAAAAATTTTTGTGAAAGTCATTTGAGAAGGACTGAACCCCAACCAATAAAATTACAATACAGTCATACTTATCTCATTTTTATAATGTGACAATCCCTAGTAAAATTACCTTTTTCCTCCTCTGCCCGCTATTAGTGATCTTATCTGGAGTGACTCCAAGATCTGCAAGAACTTTAGCTATGCCTCTAGCATCCACTCCACAGTTTGGTGCCACATTTGTTTCACAGCGTCGATGTACATTCATCTTGCAAACTGCAATGAAATACAAAGTAATACAGTAAACTAAATGCTATCTTGGCATGCATTTGCCCTATCTGAATCAGACCTTATTTGACCTACCAATAACTTTTTCAAATAAATACAAGCTCAGTAGAATACTTATCTGGATTTGAAGGTATACTTCAATGCTAATGTAACGTGATTAACCTGGTTATCACTCTTCTGATATGATAATGTAGAATAGTATTTTCACACAGTACCCAGAACAGACATAGGAACAAATGAAGATCTCTAATGATCCTGTAACTCTTAAATAGAATTCAAATTAGAAGAAAAGTCCTTCAGAGCCTGGATTTTAACAGTCCCCTGTGGACAGCACAACATGAAATCCTTATGTATTATTGCTTCTTACTCTATTTTACCGAAGTAGATTAACTTCTAATGCAGGCAGTCATAAAGCCAACAGTGCTATAAGTTTTAATAAAAATTAAGCGTTAGACACCCACTTTCTTTAGATGGCAATCCAGTTACTAAGCTCTTTCCCCTAAATCTCCTGAAACTATTATATTATTATGAGGAGAAAAAGAAGTTACTTTGCTTCCAGATTATGGGGCAGAAGTGAGAATACAGCTCCCTTGAAACTCGTGGAGCACAGATTAGTTAGGAGCAGGTGACATATTTTATCTGAGACTTCAGTGCCCTCTTGTGGAACAAGGCATATAGAGAGCACAGCTGCAAGTGTGATTAAATGCTAGATTATTGTTCATTGCTCAAATTCCTCACTTCTTCACTTTTTAGAGAAAAGAAAATTTTAAAATATGTATTTATAAAATTACATGCCATTATAATGATCATCAACGAAGTTTTCACTGGACAACTCCTAAAGAAAAAAAACACATTTGCCTCTGAGACTACACCCAGGCACTGTACCTGGCCATAACCATGTGCTTCAGAAAGCTGGTGCTTTTCCTTTTAAAGTATGTTTCAGCTCACAAGAAGAGCAAAAAGAAATTGCTAAACATGGTATTTTCAATGAATGTATATTCAGTGGCAAAACTTCAGCAGCAAGTAAAAAGTTTGAGTTAGGATCCAAAAAAGTAGACATTGAGGAACCAAACTGCTTGAAATAGCAGGAAAATTTTGTACAGTCCAACTTCATGAACATATTTTGTAAAAAGATGCACAGGAATAACCAGTGGAAAAAACACCTGAAGAAATGAAGAAGAATAAATCTCTGTTATACACTTCTCATGGTGTTAATAACCACACTGGGCAAGGAAGTACATCTCTGAAGATGGGAGTCACTCAGCACTTGTTAAAGAGAGAAAACCAAGCACAGATAAAATGACATTTCCAATTCAGGTGAGTTCTATATCTTGTGCAGACAACACTGCATTTTTATAGGCAATAATTTTATGAACATGGAGAAAAGCAACATAGGCTCTCTGCACTATTATTTCTGTGCATCTCCTACACAGTATGAGAAATAACAGTTAAGAACAAATGAACAGTGTGGCACTTGAGTTTGAATATGAAAGAGAACTCATATATGCACAGATTAGGTAGAGAGATACTATAGCTCTCATTAAAAAAAAAATCTGCAAAGGATGTATTTCATACGTAACATTTATACATATATGTGTGACTCCACATTTCTGCAGCTGAGAGGTGAACATAACATGATTTTTGTATTTATGAGGATGGATCTATCCATTCATAAGATACAGCAAAACGAAAATGCTTATCATTCCACTAGGCACTACTTCCCAAGAATCTGACAATCATTTCCTTCATGACATAATTTCCTTCAACCCATTAATTGAAGTATTTTATTAACTATTTCTAAAATATTACTTTGTTTTGAAATTGTTTGTACTGTTTTCTCAGCCATTATACAGATCTGCTTGAAACAGTGAGATATGGAACCAAACATTTTTGACAACTAAAATGACACAAATGCACTTTCCAGCCATATTTTCACATACAGTTCCTGTACAGAGTACACAGTCTTTAAGTGGCAGAACATACTGAATCCTTTATTTTCTGGAATAAGGGGCTAGGCAGACAGTCACAAAGGATGATTTAGCTGGGTATCAGAATACCTCATACTCTGGATACGGGCATACAGGACTGCCTCTATCTACTCTAGCCAATACACAATATCAATTTTTGAAGATGATATTAAAAAGAAAAATAGCTGGAATAATGATGTTTAAAAAGTTTAACAAACCTGAAAACACAAAAGGCACATAAACTGAAGGGATGTAAATGGCCATGTTCCACTATTTTCTGTTAATTTCTAATATCCTCTGTGGCAATAAACCAGCACAGGAATGGGTGCAAAATATGTTTCTTCACATCTGACCTCACATCTGCATCTGTTACAGACTGGTGCTGCCAACACAGTAAGGCACCTTCTTCTAACCATGATGAAAATTCTTACATTGTTCTGCTACTTATTTTCTATTCATTTCTGTACATGCTGACATAGTAACTTGAAGTCTTTCCAAAAAGGAAAGGAAAGGAAAGGAGAAAGGAAAGGAAAGGAGAAAGGAAAGGAGAAAGGAAAGGAGAAAGGAAAGGAGAAAGGAAAGGAAAGGAAAGGAAAGGGGGAAAATGAAAAGAAAGGAAAGGAAAGCTCTGAAGTGGTACCTTACCTTTGCATTGTAAACCTTGTCTCAAAAGACCCCAGAGCAATGAACCACAGTGGTCACAGAAGGTGGGCACTTTGTAATTGTGAATGCTGAACTTGTGAGGCATGTTGACACTGAAACGCTGGGATCCCACTTGCTGAAAAAGGACAGCACAACATATTTCATTTTAATTAATTTCTTTGCAATTGGTGTATGCTGAGGCCCTGTTGCATTTTGAAACCACACAGAATTCAAACGAGATGAAATAGGTCCGTGCTCAGATGATGACCATTGCATTAGATAAACTCCAACTGCAGAGTTTTTTTCACTACTTTATCTGGGGAAAAGAGGGGGATGGGCTGCTGTTGTCCAAGAGATAAAGACTAAAGTCTACTTCCTAGTACTTTTGGGAACAACAAATACATAGCTATCAGGAAAGATCTCTAGTGTTGAAGGCAAGGAAGTCACTCCCAATTGTTTTAGGAGCAGGAGGCCAAACTAATACAGGACTAAGAAAAAGAAATATATCATAAACACATTACCTTAACATACCCCACTCTTCTTTGGATAATGACAATGATAACTGGTTGTGTTCAGGGATTCCAAGACATAATTACTTACTAATTAAAGGATGTCATTGATAAGTTTTTATAGTGGCCATTGCATTGCAGGAGATTTATTTTAATGTTTTTCCTTCCCTTTTCTATTACCGCTGGCTTTTCTCCAGTGATCTAGTACCCCTCTAAACAATGAGAGCATCAGCAAAGTATGCAAGTCTCCACCAGTCTGGAGCCTGGGAATATAAACCTGTGCAGGATTTTGTATCTTCCTGTGAGTACTACACAAAACCAGCACTAGCCCAACACAGTTCTTTATCACAATTGTATGCATGCGATCACATTTTGGATGTAAAATACTGGTTGTGAACTAGACATTAAAGAATGCTTCCGGTAAGGAAAATGCTAGTGAATTACACAGGAAAAATGAGATCAGTTACTGCCTCAGTCAAACCCATGTTGAAGTTCAAAGAATAGATTAAAACTGCCCTGTTACATAGAACTCCAAGTTGTAATTTAAAGCTAGCCTTTTTGAATCATATGAATGTAGGTTTTTAACAAATAAAACTAAGAAATACTTCTTCTGTTGGCGAAGGAACTGTGATCACCCAAAAACCACTTCACCTAGTCCTGTGGTGAAAAAGGCCCTCGCTTTTTCACAGGACAGCGAGCATACATTTGCTTTTCTGTTGAAGCACAAACAAAAAACTTCTGTGTAAGAAAAAGCATTCACTGTTTATACTTGAGGGCTAAAACTATTAAAAACATATAACTACTTTTTGACAGTTTAGATGCAGTCTTTGTTGAGGTGAGACTTTGCGAGCAAATTCTGGTCAGTCTTTTATGTTGGTGCCAGATACCCTCCCGAGCGTCCCAGCTCTGCTATCAGCTGCTGATGGCTCAGCCACAAAGTGCAGTCAGGTGAATGAGGGATCCCAGCCTGCTTCTTTTGAATTAAAATGACAAAACTTGTTCTAATTCAGAAATGGAGAGAGAATGTTAAAAATTATAAGGACTGGAAAGAGCTCTGTGAACCTTTGAGCATTCAGATGTTATAGAAAGTATATCAATTCGAAATCAGTTTCTGTATAATTCCCATATAAATGAAACTGTGATGGCAATCTAGCATTCTGAAGTAAATGCTATGCCACAAAATGACCAGATGGGCACAAAAAAGTCTGTAGCATCTATTGATTAAACAGAGGAGATGATACTACTTTGAACAGATGAAAGACAGAATTTTATCTAGAAAAATTATTTTATAAACATTTACCTCATCGTGAGTTTCCTGTTTTTTCAAGCCGGCACACTTTGTTATTATAAGTTCATGGCATCTCTTGTGAACTACACAAGTGCAAACTAGAAAGATAAAAACAGATAAAAGAATGAGTTTTCATGAAGGTTAATTTTAAAGCAAAAGTCAGTTATCAGAACACTAGAACCACTGGGACTTGAAAGTGTGCAAGTGACTGGCAGTGAACTGGTGAGTCCTATGAAGAAAGCTGGTTTACAAAGGCACAAGATAACGGACTTTCAAAAGAGCAAAGAATTTTAAGATAACTAAAGCATATCTGCCAAATATCTCATCAGTAAAACTACAAATTACCTTCTGAAATGTTAACTGCATTTTTTATTGATTTTTACATATGCAGCTTATTTATGAAGTCCATGTGCTCCATTTTGCATGAGACACAATAGCAAAAACCATTCTTGTCTGAAGAGCTTTGCAGGAAAACAAACATAAAGATAACTTATTGTAAAAGTCATAAGAATAGAAAAAAAAAGAAGCCGAACATTCTTTCTGTAACACATTATCATAACTTGATAGCAGTAAAAGGTTTCAAGAGGCAAAAATGCCTTGCCAATATACATCCTGATTATTTAATCAATGAATAATATTTGCAGATATGACAGATAAGATTAACAATTATGAGGTCTATTATACTCTAGAATTCAAGGTCATTAAACAAAGTAAAAACCCTCATAGTGAAGTAATGAATTCCACTTTCTCCAGTTTTGGCCACTGTTTTAAGAAAGAAAAAATTAAATCAGAAGTCAATGTACCTCTCCAGTGTGTTAATACAGTAATTCTTATTATAGCATGTAAAGCTCTGTTTAAAAAGTTGCATTTATTTATTTACAATGAGATTTCATCAAGTCTTTTGTAACTGAAAAATCATCACTAACTTGATGGTTTCTGCTTGTTAGATGAGAATTGAGTACTAAAACATCATCCCAAGAGGTGATTGAATAAAAAAGTAAGCGTACAAGAAATTTAGTTGAAAAATGAGAGATGAAAATGAAGCACTTCTGCAGTCTTAGCTATAACCTTCTCTAATGATGACCTCTATAATTATCTCATCTATTTAAATTACAGTCTTTGCAGCTTCCTGCAATTTTTAAGCGTAGAATCTTAAGCCGAATAAAGAGCTCTCAATTTTAAAATGCAAGACTTGAAAAATGAAGAAGCCAGCATCTGCAAATATGATTCCCTAGATGGATATACATTAAGAGATATCTGGGATCTGATTTTCAGGGCTGTTAGCTGAGTTCTTACTTCATATCCAATGCCTAAGACCAACAGTTTTGAAACAAGTTACTGTGACTTGGTATAAAGATTGTATACTTGTTGAGACAAATGTATTCTGATCATCATGTGCTAAATTCTTAGCATCATATACAATGCCTGATAAAAATATCTTATTACTTACATAACAAAATAAATATACTTAAACTGTCCTTATGTAAAATTTCTCTTACCTTGACATTGATATCCCTGTTTTCCTATTACACCCCTGAAAAAATAATGAAGTGCTTTAGAAAAGGAAGAGGTAATATTTTTTTAAATTAAAACATTTTTCCCTTCCCTTTACTGGACATGCATGTGTTTGAAGAAAAGCTTCTCATAAATCATCTGATAATTGCATGCCTAGACTGAGATCAGTTCAAAGTAGGAACATTTCAGCTGCTAAGAGGTAACAGGAAGGATGACAGATCATGAAGGCAGTCAGAAGTAAAGGTACATTTACTATAGTGAAACAGACAAAGCCAAAGGGTACACGGAAAGGGGACAAAGTGGTAAATCATCATCAAGCAGACCTCTAAACAGACAGAAGATTGCATTTGTCCATATTATTGTTTGAAATCACCTTAGCCAACAGAAAGTCTAACCTCCAGGCACCTTTTAGAGGAATGCAACTGAATTAATGCAAAATTCAGATCATTTTACATTAAGCAAGACTGATTCATTGAACACTTCTAAGAAATACTAACTGTGGATCACATGAGATCTTATGTGTAAATCAGTATTTCTAAGTCACTTTAGAAAACACCAGGAGTTGCTGAAAAATAAGTGAAAACTGAACATCTCCACCACCTTCCCTATCTGAAAATTGCCAACACCGAAAAGTAATGTAAATAATTTCTAAAAGGGAGTTTTTGGTGTACATTGTAATAATAAAGACCCTGGACACTGAGCACTGAAATCCCTGTATCATTAGAAGTGTAATATATCCATATTCCATTAATTTCAGTAGGATGTACAGGAGTTTTGCATTTCTTAGAAGAAAGATGGTGATTCTTAAGCACGTAACAAAGAATTTTGGCATCTTAACAAAATGTAAAGGTTATTATTAGGTCTAAAACTACACTTAGGCACTTGCATAATACTTGACCAGCTGTCTACCTGGAATTCAGTGTGCACCAGATAAGAAAATATGGAACTTGGTGGCTCAAAGGAGAAAAAACCACAAAGGCAACAAATTCTAGCATTTGTGATGGGAGTTTAACAGCCTTCTATTATCACCTGAAACACTGTGACAGCTTAATGTCAAAATAAAGAGGAAAAGAGCTACTATTCTACAAAATTTTTACTTCAGCAAAACAGGAAGACATGCAAACTCCCCAATTCAAAGTTGCAAAGAAAGCAAAGCCAGAGTTAGTCCATACCATATAAAGTCTCTGCAGTGTGAGCAATACGTTGGTTGTCTAAGATAGGTGGCCATAAACTTGTGTCCATTAACCTGATGCACCCTGCGCCGCACCGCACCCTGGCGCTTCCTGGGGCGCATCCGTTCCCGGAACACACGTTCTTCATTGTCCTTGGGTGCTGAAACACAGGGAAAAATAATAAGCACTGGCTGTCTATACACAAGTATGGGGAAATTCAAATGCAATGCATAGCTAGATAGTCTCCAAAAACAAAAATAATCCTCTTTACCCAGCAGTGCAAAATAACTTCATTATGGTCTGGGTAATTTTTATTAATTTTTAGCATCAATTAACAAAGGGCAAAGGTTTTCATGCCTAGTACAGGAACTTCTATTTCTTCTAAAGCTTCATGTTGAAATTTAAGCAAAGTTGGGATTAAGTCCTCTACACTTTTTCACTATCAAGCACACTGACAGCATCTTAACAGTAACTACACAGTTAGATTGTCCAAACTGCTCAGACTTTCACCTCATTTGATCTTCAGTGCAAGAAAAAGATCCCAACATCCCCTGATCCCTGTACACTCAGAAAGTGCCAATACAAGTGCAAGAAAGCTGAGTAAAAATACATATTATCAAGCAAAACAAAAAATTCCATCCAGAATTGACTACTATGTAGAATTCCTGATTAACATCTGAACTTTGAGCTCTGATAACCCACTTTGATACTAATACACAGTCAGCAAAATGTTCAAGGGAAGGAAGTTCTCCTTAAATTCCTGTTCCAACTGTATATAAGACTTAATGGGTAAAGGAAGAATAAAATGAAGCTGATATATCTCAAAATGAAAATATTCAGAAAAAAATTCTTCAGAGTGCATTGGGTATTTTTCTTAAGGTTATTTTTTTAAAAGTATCACTAACACTACTGTAATACTTTCTATGCATTAACCAAAAGCTGAGGATGCATTACCAGTGAAGAACAGTTCACAAATGTTAATGAAAGACACATTTTACAAATATTTCCTGAACCACTCATGTATTGGCCAACTAGAATATAAGACTTGGAGGGGACCATATTCAGTCATCCGTTGCCAACTGAATCTATGCACTCAATACTTCAGTGCATGTAACACTTTGATCTGCAGCAAACACTTGTCATTCTTTACATTTCAGCTACTGTGAATCATTACATTGGCCTAAAAATACCAACTTTGGTCTGCTGCAAGCTTTTCTGTACATGATTGAGTTGTCCAAGCGACAATACAGTACTTATTAATAACACATAGAAAATTCAAAGTCTGGGAACAACTCAATCTATAAAGGTCTCAAATTATTTTACAAACATTGGGAACAGAAGCAAACAATAGGAATAAATCCTATTTTTGAGGGTTGCAAAAATCAAAATAAATTGATTTAAGAATTTCAAGAAAACTGTCATAAATTAAGCCAATGAATGGACACCCTGGGAAAAAGAGTACAGATGAACAAATAGAGATCAATACCTTTCAGTGCAGACCAAGGGCTAAACTCCATTGACACCAGAAAATGTATTTATGTGCAAAAGAGCCTCAGCTCCATCCACATTAATGTCTTACAAAAACTTCACACTTGAAGTGGGTTTTCACCCTAAGATGACACATCTGTGGGATGCCCAGAATGGCACTACTTTTCTATTCTTATGTGAGGTCTCAGTAAATAAACACTGACTCATACACAATTGAAATATTGCTTTTATTTACGCTGAAGAACAAACAGAAAGCAATGTTTGTAGGCCATCCTTCAATAAAGAGATAAGAAATACCAGATAGTTACCAATCAGGCTTATTTTTGTCAATTTTGTTTATTTTTAGGTATTAGGCAAAACTAATGTCTAATAAATATCACAGCTCCTTAAGAGAAAGACTTCCACAAAGAATATGTAACAAGTAGTTGGAAATTCAATCAAAGATTCATTTTTCCAGCTTCTTGAATGACTTACCGACTTTACAAAGCTGCTGGAAATCTTTTAAAAGCTATTGTAGGAACTAATTCTATATTAACCTGTCCTTTTGGTTATCATTCAGATTGTAGAATTTGCTACAGTATGCACAGCCTGGATGTGAGAAAATTAAAATCCAACTCTTCTGGAAAGGTTTCCCAAAAAGTTGTCTGCATTCATGAAACGAACAAGATGTTCTGACAGTGCACAATACACATTTGATATGATAATCATTCCACAATACAGTTTTTCTCCTTTTTTCATCTTAACTGCAATTCTTCACAGTAAAGCAACTGTAATTTCACAGAGCATATAAAATCCTCCTCTTGTTTTGGCTACATAAACACAGTATCATGATATTTTGTTAGTTTGTTTTGTTTCTACCAGTGAAGTCTTAAAACAACCTTCACAGAATTATTTTCAGTTCTATATTTAGTACCTTAATGAAATTCCATTTTTCCCTTCTAATACTTACACTGTTTAAATAAAACAATGAAATAGTATCTTTTCCAGAAATCCACTTACTTGAAAGCAGATACAAGCAACACATCTGAAATTATCAGATTAAATGGCAGGCCTTGATTATCAATATCACTTACACACAAACATCACTGTGTGTGAGAAGGATACTCTAACAGCTCAAGAAAATATAGTTTTCTTGGTCTATCTTGGATAATGCTGGATCCATTAGCCAGTTGCCCCCAAACAGTCCCTGCTGTCAGTCTGCTATTCCCCTTTGGTAACTAAAGGCTGGCACTTGGCCAAACCCACACACCATGTCTTGATTTAGAGTCAAAATATAGGGATGAACTGCATGTTCAAGAGCAGCGACTCTGCCTCCACCTCAGCTATCATTACAGCCTGTGTAGAATCCCCACTTCGTCAGTCAGCAGCAGTACTCATTTAGAGGATTTAGAGCAGTGTAGAATCATATAATCATGGAATCGTTAAGATTCAAAAAGACCTCTAAGATCACTGAGTCCAACCATCAACCCAGCACTGCCAAGGCCACCACTAAACCATGTCCTTAAGTGCCACAGCCACATGTCTTTTAAGTATCTCCAAGGATGGTGACTTCCCTAGGCGGCCTATTCTAATGCTTGACTACGCATTTTGTTAAGAAATTTTTCCAATCTAGACCTCCCCAATACAACTTGATACCATTTCCTCTTGTTCTATCACTTGTTATTTGGGAGAAGAGACCAACTCCTACATCACTACACCCTCTTTTCAGGTAGTTTTATAGAGCAGAAAGGTCTCCTGTCAGGCTCCTCCAGGCTAAACAAGCATCTGACATTACAGTGCATGACTGACCACTGGATGACTGGGCATCAGCCTTTCATCACAGCAGATCAAGTCACAAGAGAAATTAGCCACCCAGAAGCTTAACACCCAGCTAACATCAAGTTCAGTCAGTTTATTCACTGCGACCCTGCATAAGCATATAAGCAATGCTTTTCCACAGTCCCCAAGTAAAACACTGCCACATCTTGCACAAGACCGGATTTTAGGAAAAACTTTTTACTGAAAGTGTGGTCAGGCACTGGAACAGGCAGCCCAGGATGTGGTGGAGTCACCATCCCTGGAAGTGTTCAAAAAACGCGTGCATATGGCACTTAAGTACATGGTTTAGTGCTGGAAATGGAGGTGATGGGCTAACCCGTGGACTTGATGATCTCAAAGATCTTTTCTAACCTTAACAATCCAATGACTCACACTGCTGTTGTGGGCCACAGGCATAAAATCAGGCAGGAACTGTCCCAGGTGACTCAGAAGCAGATGATCACATCTGTTCTGGCTCATACCCAGGGTTGTGAGCCACTTATTTCTAGCAGAACTAACAATAGTCTGTATTTAAATTAAAACCCATTTATCTCATACTGAACAGCCACACAAGAGATGTTAATTTATCTGTCTGAAGACACCTACTTTGAAAGGGAGCTACACTGCTCTCCCAGAACATCTCTCATCATTTACAAGCAGGAAAGCAAAGATCAAAAAATGCTATCAGAAAGCAGGGAGTTTTTGGGAAAACCCCCAATACCCACAAAACCCCCTGTGTGATACAGAAAACTAGTGTTTTCAATACATTCTTTTGAAAATACTAGCATCCCCAAAAAACAGGCCTTTTAAATATATTTTTAGAAGTCTGACAGAGATATGTATTAGGTTCCAGAAAATACCATTAGGATACTGCATACTGTGCGTGGCATTTCTATTCTAAGCAGAGGAGTTAAAATTAAGTCACTTTTTCATAGTGAGAATATTAGCAAGTTTCAAGATAAGCAATGTCTTCTCATAGTATTTCTACTAAATACTCACAGAGGGTTATCGTTTCCTCAGTAAAGGCTGTTTCTTTATGTAATGTACATTCTGTTCCCTGTTTTGATTTTGAGACCTTCTGTCTTCTGTATTATTTAAAATGTATTTCTTTAATTTTAATCTTCAAAGGATGGAGTAAGAAATGACGATAATTTCCAAGTGTTCATGGCTTTGTACGATGGTACTTGAGAACTGGCAAATTTAGAACTAATTTTGTTTCAAAACCATAGCCAGTAATGTCAGTACTTCTTTTCATTGCAGCCAAGAGTAACTCTGAGTTATTTGAAAAACAATAGCATATAATTGCTTTTATATACTCATATGTACATACATATATAATGCCTACAATTTTAAAGACTCAAAAGACAGGCTTAACTCCAAGTTCTAAGTGAAGTGTTATAAAAGTCAGAAGCATCTGGCATGAAAAACTGCACAGAATTCATAAATACTTGCTAAATGGAGGTTTAAATGAACTGTCTGGAATTACATTTAACACTGCTCATCGTATAGTATCCATTAGGCGTATTTATTATAATTGAATTATGCCACAATTTAAAAGTTATTACTTAAAATTTCAAAGAAAAGACAGAGATGCATAATGCTCAGCAACCTTCAAAGGAAGTAAGATTGGGGGAATAAGACCTGTACACCAAATAACAAAGGCTCAACTATGTCAGGTCTTGTTCCATACTAAAACGGTTTCAGCATAAATGAGAAGGGCTCAATGTGGAACATTAACCGCAACAGGATTACCCTGCATAGCCATTTCCATTTCTTATCTTCGATGTTTTGAGTACTTACAGAATTCTGACAACAACCAAAAAAAAGCAAAACAATAAGGCAGAAAAAGAGCAGGAGATCTTACACACAACAGAGGGGATATCCAGCATTTTTTATTGCCGATGATGCTCACTTCTAAATGGAAACATGCTGAGCTTTTCCCTCAGTTTGGAGGTGATTGTTACCAAACTGTCAGTGTTTGGGGAAGAAAAACCCAATGAAACTTTACTTAAATGGCTTCTTCCATCAAAGCCAAAGTGCAGGCATTGTATGACAGTAACACTTGCAGCAACTCGCAGAGCTGCCAGCTAACCCCACGCAAAAAAAAAAAAACCACTGACACCTCGAGGATGGCACCTCTGGCACAAGGGGCTTTTCACCCTGGGCACCTCCTGGGTGTCACATTGTTTTCATCCCTAACTTACAAGCAGCATCCAGAAAAGCCAGCTCAGCTAGTTTAACATCAAACTTTGATAACTGCAACTGACCCTAAGTGAACAACAAATGCAAAGGAACAATGATTGTACTGATGTTTTATTGCTGAAGATGAAAACTAACACTTTTGTATCATATTTAAGCCTGACCACTTTAACCAGTATGTATGTCCTGAAACAAAGCTTTTGTTTTAGCACTAGATAATGTCTAAACAGAGAAAGGATATTGATTGAGGCAGGAGAGATGATTTGCGTAAAAACATGTTGGAAAGTGAGAAGGGGCAGAAACAAATGTCCAGGACTTCTCAGGATTCAGGATGGTGTAACCAGATCATTACACATCAAAATTAGGTCTCACAGGACTATTTTCAAACTCTATTTTGGGCTGTACAGTAGAAGAATACATACTATCATCAAGATTTCTCCAGGCAGAAATCATTACAGGATTTTGCCTTCAAGACTTTAATCTATTTTAAAGGAGAAAAAATACCCAACAAAAACCCACAAACAACAAAAGGCTAAACACCCCCATATATTTGCATTTCTATATCCTTTCTTTTGAAAAAGCCTGCTTGGCAGTAACACATGCAACAAACTAATTTTTTACCTTTTAGAGAAAAAAAATAGTAAGGTAAATGCTGCAATGTAATTTCATAAGCTGTTACCGACAAGCACAGAAATGAAGTAGATGGTTTACCACAGTTATAGAAAGAGCATGACATTTTCTGTCTTTTTCTAGAAGTATTATGTTTCCAGACTATTTCTTACACAAAGAAGAAGCATACAGTTTTGCTTACTCTATCTCAAACGTGCTTTATTTAGAAGACCTGACAGGAAATTTCTTGTTTAATAGGAGAAGAATCAGATCCTTAGATAACACTATATTGTTTACAAAAACAAAGATGCTGAGTGTTATTAAAGAAATGAAAAAAATGCTCACAGAATGGGTGAGTTTTAAAAGAGATATGTGTCTAGACATGTCTGCTAACATCAGCTATTTACTAAATGCATTGAAGAATAAATTACATTTTTAAGTATATCAAGCCTAAATACAGTGGGTGGCTTTGCAGCACGGGTTGAGACTCAAACGTATTTGCCTCCAAACACGAGCTTACCTTTAAATGCTTAAATTCTTGTCTGAAAGAGAGATTCTGCCTATATGCATTTTAAAATTTCCATTTATATGCACACAGATAGAGTTGATTTGGATCATGACAGAAACATATTTTTAAGGGCTTCTATCACTTTCTTTTTTCTATAAAAAAGAGCCCAAACCAAAACACCAATAGCACTATAAAGCTATCCAGTGACTACTTACAAAGGATTCTAACCTTTTCTACATACTTAATAATTATCACGAACATATTCGTAAGCTCGCTCAAATATGAAGGGATAATAGTAACTCCCCACATCCTTTCAAACATAAATACTTTCACATTCAATCCTCTTAATAAAGGAGCACTTAATGTCCAGAAGTACTAAAGACTCTCACAGATACTAATGGTCCAACTGCAATTCCAGCACACAGAGAAGTCCAATTTCGTTTTCAGAAATGTCCCAGTCTTGCTGGCTGGCAATAATTTGGACCAAGTGTTCAAAACCAGGAGTGTGGTACCAGAAGAAACCGGGTAGACCACCACTGCTGCCCCAGCTGCAGCCCATCTCTGTGGCCACAGCAGAGGGGACGAAGAGGGATTAGTTTCCATACCTGCTTGGACAAAATTTTCCTTTAAATGACTCTGACACTTTTCTTAAGGAAGGCTTCAAGATAAGCCCTCAAGTTTCTGCGCTTGATCTCCACAATGCCCAAAGAATTAGTGACAACTTACACAAGCTTAAAGTATTAATGACATGGAATTACACATGGTCATCTTCAGTGATCATACTGCATGGTTTAATAAATCTAGTATTTAATGAACAGAGTTCTGTTTTATAGGAACTGGACAACTGGTAGGGGATGGATATAAATATGTGGTCCATTTTTTAGATCCCTGGGAGCTCACACAGATGACGGGCTACTGACCTCATTTTGGAGGGTGGATATAGCAATTTCTGTATTTAAACAGCTGCCAGATCCACAAAGCAAGCAAATCAGACAGTTTCCCCTACTTCTCAATTTCTTTATCGGTGACATTAGCAATTTTCAGAAATATGGATTTCTGAAACAATTAAGTTGTAACTACAATTTACATATTACAATTTATTTAACAAAATAAGTTATATCGCTAGAAACACCACAGGGAATTTATTGCTGTATGGCAGGTCTTCTGAAAAGTGAATTTCAAATCTCAAGGTATTTAAAATAAAGTTTCAACTTCCAAACCTTTTTCCATAACCCAGACTTCAGTGCTTTTTCTGTTGGAAAGGAGATGTCACAGACAACAAGACAAAAAAACCCAAAAACAAACACTAACTAAGGTTATTTCAGTCTTTCAGCGTTATTCTTCAGGAGGAACAAAAACAGCCTCACTCTAAACACAATGCCCTTATGTCAATAAATCTGCAATTGAAATTAGAGAAGTGGAAATGTATTCTACATATGGTAAATACTACAGCTATTATTCAGGAGAAAAAGCTTGCTCCTTGAATTTAATCAGTTCATTCATGTCCTAACTAGTAATGTAAAGTACTAATCTACAAAACGTAGAATGATTTTTGTGCCATAGCTTGACTCGATAAATTTGCAGGCAGAAAATTAAATTAGTTTATGTCAGTAACACTCAGATCATGTTGTTACAGTGTTAATAATAAGCAGAATTAGCAGTCTGGTGTTAGTATTGTTAGTGTTAAGTCCTGACAGACTAACAAGATGAAAGATCTCATATTAAGTCAACTACTTATTAGAGCTAAATTAGTGCATGATCTTTTGAATGAAGAACATATATATATAAAATATAACACATTAGATTATTATAATTATAATATTATTGTATTGATCAGAAAACCTATCCTTGGGACTTGACTCCTCTACTGTTACTGCTGCAAGTCTACAAACACGTCCTGTAATTTGATGGCATCATGCTCCCCAGAGCACACCCAGCCACTTGTGGTGGCAGTGCTGGTGGTCAATACTCCGGTGACACACGCTCATACTGGCTGTGCTTTTTCTTCAATGAAAGAAGGAAGATGAGACAAACCATCACAGTCAGGGCTGCTGTGCCACAGTGGTACACAGGCATGCTTATTTTAACAGAACTCCAGGCTATGGAAGTATCTGCAGGGCCAACTGACCTCTCTGCAGGGTCAACACCTGAGCTGCTGGCCTTTGTCAGCTCCCTGGAAAGGAAGCGGTGTCGTGATGCAAAGAAGAAAAACAAGCATTGTAAAAATTTCAGGACAAAGCCCTTTTCCCAGAGGTAACTATTAAACCAGACAGATCCCAAATGACACTATTTTAAGCAAATGTTTGTGATAGATTAGAGAAGTTCAGCAGTCTTTTCCTAATATTTCTAAAAGCTACATAGATTATGATGAAACAGAACCTTGTACGACTGGGATTTCTAGTCTTTCAGAAGTTGTTTCTTAAGTATTTTTTCAACCCCAGCTTTCTTCCTTTCCCACAGAATAACAGAAGCCCAAGTGGCAGGCATCTAGGACATTCTTGAGCCCAGTCTCCTGCAGTGGAGAAGTGTCTCATGTACTTCAGACATCCTCAGCTTTCATTTTCTGATGGTTCTTGAAAATCTCCAGTGAGGGAAATTCCACAACACACTCGTGTATCTTGTTTCACTATCCTGGCAGGCAGGCTGTTTTTCTAATATTCAACCTAAATCCTTTTGCAATAAATTATGCTGGATGAGTGATGGCAACCTGAAAAAGCAAGTTTTTGCCAACACAGAAACTACTGAAGTATCTGTAGCAAAGCAGCCATTATCCTGTGGATACCATGCAAAAGGCCAGAGACATGGCAAGATCTCACAGAAAAGAGAACTGCAGAAATTTTGCATGACTCTCAGGCCACAGCAAGACAGAAGCTGCTTAGCCCTAAATGGGACCCCACGGATATCCCAGTCACGTGCTAGCTGCAGAAAAGTCATGGAATCTGAAGGCAAAAAAGGGAACAAAAATCACTTACTGCCTTAAGCTACTAAATCTCACAGTTGTCTTGTTGATTCCATTTCCAGATGCCCACCCTGATAGCAAAATTTGTTTCCATCCAAGCTTTGAAATGCATGTAACAAAGCTCACTTGCACTTAACATTTCCATGTTAAAATTCCATATAACCACATTAAGGAGCTATGGTGCATTACCTACATAGGTCAGAGAAGATGGCTTTCAGAACATTGTTTTATAATGGCTGTAGCCCTCACCAAGCTCAAGACTGTGATATGCATTACACAAATTCAGAGTACTTTACAGTGGCAGTGAAATCTTACCTACAATTGGAGAAGTGTCTTTGCTTTTAAAAATTTTTCTTTTTTTTGTTTTCCAATAAAGTACTAACTACTTGCTTGTATCCTCCACAGGGCAGAGGGAGCCCATTGCAGAACTGACTGTGATTCAGAGAACCTCACACAGCGCCTGTGTAATAACTGAGACAGCTACAAAAGATTTCATAGCAGCTTACTTATCCCAAGCAGGAAAAATCCTTCAATTTGACTGCTTTTGGTATAAAGTAAAAAGCACAGAATCCTCAACACTTTGGTCAAAAAATGCTCACAAAGGTCAGAGGAAGCTTCAAGGGCAGGGAGAATGACAGTGATATTTCAATATTTTATTTACAGACTTTTCTTTCTAATCTTTCAGGTAATGATAATGCTATTATTCAATTAATTTTATTAAAGGCTTTAAAATTTGGAAATTATTTCTCCCTTTCAACAGTATTAAAGTAGTAAGACACAAAGTAGCTGTACCTTCGTGTAGATAAACCCGCTGATGAGACTGTAATGGTTCTAAATAAACAAAAGAGGATTTGACCCCAAGGAGTAGGACATATTAAAACAAAGCAACCAATGTTTGGATTTAATTCTTCATAACTCTGCTGTTGAACTGAACAAAACAAGTGAGAGACACTAGTGTTATTCCTCGAAAGGACTGTTCTCTGGCGCAGCTGTCACCAAAAAATAACATCTGACACAATTTTTCCATTTCTGGCCCAATACATAACCCATAACATGCACTAGTGTTCCAACATGTCACTTCTCTTTCTAGTTTATTATCTATTAGTAAGGACTATATTATGACAATCCTGTCATCCTCTACCAACAGCCTCATCTTACCCATTTCCTAAGTGGGCAGCTCTTGCAATCAATTTCAAGAGACAAAAATCAGCAGCAAAAGAACTCATTCCCTCTTTCCATTGTCTTTCTTGCAAATGTGGGAGGAATTTTCCTTATTCTGATATCTCCGCCATGCACACAACAAAAGCTTAATTTAAGAACATCTCTGACTCACAAACAGTGCTATTAAAGTGACTCTCACATCTATGTCTCTCAACATTACATATATTACTACAAATTTCCACTTAGAGAACAGTAATAAATACCTTATGTAAATCCTGAAGTACTCAATATGATTATCAGCATACTACTTTCAGACCCCAGTCCAGCAAAGTATTTCTGGATGTGGCTATACGAAAGAGCATATTCACTCTGCTGTGGATTGCAATGGAAATTTTCTGATCTTTAAAACACTATTTACCTGCCCTTAATTCTACCCATCTAGTACATAGTAAAAATCCACACATGTGCTAAACAGTATGTTCTTTCTCCTTGCCAGGCTTATGGACACAGCATCATGAGGGAATTGCAGATGATGAGTTTAAATGTTGTCAGTAGGCCCAGAATGTGTTATATAGGTTTTTACAGGGGACGTGACTGACACAGGAGAGGAACAAGGAGATGACCACCCTCATGACCTATTATTGGCAGAAGAAGCATTTCTCTGTGACAAGATTAAATAAGAGATGATTTAATGTCTTTCTCAATTGCTTTGGGTTTCAATATACAGAATATTTTATTGTTCAAATTCTACATAAAAATAAAAAAATAGAGCAATAAGGGGAGATGAGAGTGTTGACTCACTCTACTTTTTAGACGGAACTGGGGTCCTACCATGCATTTGCTACCAGGTCCATCATGTGCTCTGATGTGTAATATCAGATTGTTACGTATAAATGTACTGCTGATTTTTTGCATGTCTGTGCACAAGAACAGTGAAGGGATCTCTCTCAAGCTTCTTATGATTCCCAGCAAAATTTTGCAGCATTTGAGGTTTTGTAGAGTGTGCTTGCTGAAATACACAATCACATGAGAGCTCTGGCTCTTGTTAAATTAAGCAACACATATCTAGTCCTCAGATCATGGAGAAACACTTGAAAAATGTGACATGAATGCACACCCCACCCCAACTATATTATGGAAAATTGTGTTTGTCTCTCTATACAGGATACGTGAATTCAAATCAGTATGGGGTTCATGGGGCAAGGTTTTGGTGGTGGTGGTGGTAGGCTACAGGGGTAGCTTTCTGTGAGAACCTGCTAGAAGCTTCTCCTATGTCTGCAAATGCCAGCTGGGTGCATGATGGACCCATGCTAGCTGAGGTTGAGACCATCAGTGGCAGGGGTAGCACCTCTGGCATTAAGTATTTAAGGAGAGAAAAAAAACACTGTACAATAGCAGACAGAGGGAGAAGTGAAAATATGTGGGAGAAAATGCCGCAGTCACCAAGTTCAGGGAAGAAGGAAGGGGAGAAGGTCCTTTAGGGGATGGAGCAGAGACCCTGCAGCCCATGCTGACAACCATGGTGAGACAGCCTATTTCCCTGTAGCCCATGGAGGTTCACAGTGGAGCAGAGATCCACCTGCAGCCCATGGCAACCCCACACTGGAGCAGGTGGATGCTTGAAGGAGGCAATGAGCCCATAAGAAGCCTGTGTGGGAGCAGGACCCCAGCAGGATGTGGAGACCCACAGCAAGGGAAGCCCATGCTGAATCAGGTTTGCTGGCAGGACTTGTGACCCTGTGGAAGGGACACATACTGGAGCAGTTTGTGAAGAACTTCAGCCAGAGTGAAGGATTCATGCTGGGCAAGTTCATGAAGGTCTGTCTCCCATGTGAGGCACCCCATGCTGGAGCAGCAGAAGAGTGTGAGGAGCCCTCCCCCTGAGGAGGGAGCCCAAGAGAAAATGTGTACTGAACTGATGCAACCCCCATTCCCTCTCCTGCTGTGCCCCTGGAGGGGAGGATGTAGAGGATTGGGGTCTTAAGTTGAGCCTGGGAAGAAAGGAAGAGCGGGGGGAAGGTGTTTCATGATCCGGGTTTATTTCTGCTTATGCTTCTCTGATTTGATTTGCAAAAATTATATTAATTTCCCCAAGTTGAGTCTGTTTTGTCCTGAAAACACTCTCCCCACAGAGTCATGTCTCCCTGTCCTTATCTCAATCCATGAGCCTTTCATAGTACTCTTTTTCCCTGTCCTGTTACAGAGGGGAGTGGTAGAGAGGCTTCGTGGGCACCTGGCTGGGGTCCATGCACTACAGCTGGACAAACTTTGTGTCTTACTGTATAAGACACACACATGGGTAAAAGACAAGACTCTGTTTGAACCAAATGCTAAAAGCATACTTATTTCTAACTTCTGCTGTATTTTTTACATTCCAAACATCCTAGCTGCAATGCTCACATATTTATTTAGTCTTTATTCTCCAACCTTTGGTAAAACAGGTATATCAATGCCTTTCTCATTTTGAGTGATTCAGTGAGCATGTGGCTCAAGCTTTCACATGAAATGAAAAGTGCTTCTGGCTTATGAAAATATGCTCAACTGGCCACCTAATTTCTAACTGAGTAAGAATTTCAGAGAAGTGTTGAAGCAATCTAATGGGACCTGAGCCATTTGACCTGACCTGTAGCAGATTAAGTCTCTAATAGAAAGTACACTCAGAAAGGAAGAGTGGCCAAGAATCTTGGAAGAGGCAACAGATGTGTTGATTGAGATGTGTTTTGTTTTTCATAGTTCTCTAGAATTGATGTAAAATTCAAGAATGCTTAAAAACTTACTGATGGAAGCAGCTGGCAAGTGGGAAGAGTGGGATACTGGATGATGAGGTGACTTAGCATGGAAATTGAGAGAGGAAAAAAAAAAGATCAAAATGGAATCTGATAGAGTTTTAAGCCTCTCACTTTGGAGAAGGAAACTCAAAGAAAAAAGGGATGTGAAAGAAAAGGGAAGGAGGAATATAAGGGAACACAGGGCTGATGAGAGAGTACATCAGAGAATACTCCTTTTCCTCCCTGTAGGACAAACTGTGAGCAATGCAGCTCACATCTGTCAATGGCCCGAACTCCAAGGGCAATCTGGGTTTGGAATTATTGTTAATCAGTTAATTAATTTCCTTTCTACCCATCTGCTCTACAGAAAACCTAACTCTCCCTGTTACAGAAAACTCATACATAAGAATTAGCAGATATACATGTACGGAGTTAGCTACAGAAAAGCACTCAAGATCCATGCTGTTTCCACAGGGATTTAGATACCTGTCTTAGAGTGCTCTAACAGAATGGATATCCTCACGATGAAGGAAAATATGTTAGACTTGTCACGGTTTTCCCAAAGATATCGTCAGTCAAATTCACTGAAACAACTAACTTCAAAAACTCCACCACAGATGCTGTGTCTTTAGATTCATGATAGTTAAAGCTAATTTAAACCATGTTTATGCAGAAGAACAAATACAGAAAGTCAGCTTTTCTAGTTCTCCTTCCACAAGTCACCTTTTTGCCACTTCCTAAAACAGAACGCAGTTCAGTACTAACAAATGCCCTCAGCACTCACTGAAGGTTGACTTTCAAAACATATATGAAGAATCCATATAAGAATTAATGTGTGCAGGAGAACACCTGCTGCTAACATTTCTTAAAACTCTAAGTCTTTGAAGAAAAATATCTGTTAAACTCTGGTCTGTGTATCTGTATATTGTATCTGAGAGAGAAAATAGAACTAAGAAAAAAGCTCTGAATTTTTTCTTTTCTTCTTCAGAACAAAGATCAAATAAAACACTACTTCAAGATCCAAAATACTTTCTCCCTACTCCAGAAACTAAATCAGGCAATGAAATCAGAGACAAAACAACTCTTGGAATGATTGTGGATTTAATTCTTCTCTTATTATTCCAGTGCTGTAGCTGTTTTCCACTTAACAATGACCCTGTCTTCACACCAGTGGTATTACCTTTGGATATTCTAAGGCATCAGGTACGTTCTCCTGACATCAACAGCAAAAAATTCATCTGGAAACTTGTGCTGTGCACAGCACAAGGACAATTGGGTCCAACCAAAATCTGTGGAGAGCCAAGAGAATGACAGGAGACTGCCTGCAGCACAAAGGACAACTATTTGTACAACTTAATGCTCTAAATGCATAGTCACATGAGGATAAGATCTATCTTTGGTTACAGCTGTACACTTACGCCAGAGAACAGAGACACATAAAATCCAGGAGAATTTGGCTCCATTTACTCACAGTAAAGACAAAAAAAGAAACCTTAATTGTCCAGGTCCAAAGAAGGATACAAAATGTTCTGGCAATTGTAAAAAACTAACCTCTAAAACTTCATTCCATTTATTGTTTTGTTCATTAACAAGTCAAGAGATAGCAGACATTTTAAAAAACCTTTCCTTAAAAAATTCAGGTCACAGCCCATTATCTCAAAACCTTTCTGTCCTCCTTGCTTTGCCAGCACCTCTGCTCATATTCAAACACTACATAATTCATTTTAACGTAGCCTTATCAGGTTGCTGAATAAGAATGTGAAAGTCAGCTGGCTGTAAGTTGAAAGAATATATTCAGTGCCTTCTTATTGCTGCTGTCACTGATTTAGCTGTTCCCATGGTAAACTTAAATACCACCACAGGAAGCTGTATCATCTATCAATTCACAAGTTGCAAAGTGTGGTGGATGGAGATTTCATTTAACCGATCCCAGAACTGTCTGGTTGAAGGATGTGGCAGTTGAAAGCTGGAAACTGAGTTTCTTTCTTTTTTTTCTCTCTCTCTCTTTTTAAAATTTAAAAAACCAACCCTGTATAATCTCAAGAATAAGACATATGGCAGCACTTCCAAGTTGGTTTCAAAGAGATTTTGATTTCCCACTCACTTTCCCTCAGTGTGAATTACCTAAGAAGGTGTCAGAAGTTCTTCGAGAAAATCCTTTTAACACTGGTTGTCTTTAGAAAAAGAACCTCTGGAGAGAAGCTTCTTCTAAAAAAACAAACCAAAAAAACAAAACCACAAATGATTTTACCTGCTCTGTAGCTGAAGCCTCTAACTTGACTCTCCATGACACATCACATCAGTCATGAACTATTTTATTACAATCATTTTAATTCAGAAAAAAATGTGCTTCCTTCTTGAGGAGACAAATACACCCTCAGAAAGAGATTATCCCACACACTAAAAAGAGATTTTACCATCAGTAATTGCACAAAAAGGAGGTAATGTACCCTATGAAACCTCTTCTTTAGTAGCTATCTATTGAAAATCAAAAATATATTGTTACATGTTGAAAAGATTTCTCTAAATGTTTCTTTTTATAGAACATTACCTTTTCCATTAGCATACAGTAGCCAAATAAAAATATTGAATGCATTTTACGAAATACAAATAATGGTGGAAAAAGACAACTAAAAAACTAATTTAAACTAAATAAAACCACATTTAAAATCTGACCTTTTCTTTATTCCACTTCTGGAAAACCAGAACCAAAAGACTTTAACAAAAAGAAAAAACATATAAAGATGGTTTTTAACAAGTAGAAAAGAAATTGAAGGAAATGGAAACACAGCATTTCAAGATCTGAGCATTCCAAAAATCTCTTAAAAGAAAAGAGTCTTCACTATGAATCCTCAAGATTATTTCAAGCTCTCAGTAATACCCCTTCCAACACATGAAACCAAACCTTTCTTTTCAATGTACTTGGAAAAACCCCTGAATGTGAAAATTTGATATCATACAGTGAATCTAAACCAGTCGATTGCCAATTAACAATTTTGTGATCCTGTATATTTGGAACCACTACAACAAACTTATGTTAGAAAGTACAGATTTTATAGGATACAGTGAAACTGTCTGAGTTCAGCTGCATTAAGTATCTTAAATCCTATATCCAATGCCAGAGGTATTCAGAATAGCTGTCTCTATTTAGGAACTTGGACCACGATGTCCACATTGTGGAATCACTTTTCTTACTCTCCTACATGCAAGAATATCATCTTAGTATACACAATGCCCCCTGTTCCATTGTGGGGAAAAGTCATAGAAATAGGCCAAGAAAATCAGATATCACTACGTGATTTTTCAGTCAGCTCATACAGAATACTAGAGGGAAGAAAGCATTCCTCTGAGCAAGCATTAGCACTGTTATTAGCAGCATCTAAACTTATTTAAAATAATTATTCCTGTATCTATTCCAGTAAGCACTACAAATTACACTTGTCCCTTAGATGGAAGGACAGACACAAAATCATGAATATGATCCTCCCTCTGCATTGTATTCATCTTTACCAGAAGCAAGGAAATCAAGATAGAAAGTATTCCTGGAAACCAAGGGCAAAAATGAATCTTAGTATAAGAGAAGCCAGCTGAAACATTATGATTATTGTGCCAGAGCTGTGGGTTCGTTGAAAATGAATTGTAAATTATAAATAAAGAAGCAGAAAGCTGCATCATAAATCAAAAGTAGTAAGATCCCAGTTTGAATTTGAGTACACAAAGATCAGCAAATCATTGCTGCCTGCCATCAGCAACAGAGAAGTTGTGTGGCTCTACCATCGCACCAAAAGCATTTTTTGAATCACCATCAAAATAAACTGACCTGGGCATTTAGAAGTTTTTTAACTAATGGGACAATCACTGGATGCAAGGAGCACTTGCCTTCTGACCAGTGAAGACCCCTAGTTTTATCTGTATCACATTTTCCCCCTCCTTTCCTTCTCACAAATGTGTAACTTCCTGCTGGTATTTCAGACCATCATCTGCCTGGTCACACGTGCAACAGGAGGGTGAACTCCTATTAATAGCTACTGAAATACTCCTGGTAAGGTATCCTTTTCGACACCACTGGTCCTAGCACAGGAACTCTTTCAGCTCACTACTCATTTCTTTAAGGGGCACTACCTCTAAAACAGCTGTTCCCCCCTCAGACACAAACTGCATACATGCTAAAATATAATGGTCTTGATCAGGGACCAACTCTGACAAACTGCCAGGAGTTTTGAATTATATTGCTGTAAACTCACATGAAAGCAATATGCCTCTGCACATATAAAATAAAGAAAGAATTAGTTCTCAGAAGAACAGTTCTTTGGAACAGGTTTTTAAGGTCCTTTATAGCTTATGCATAACAAAATTAAAGCAAAAATCTCTGAGCAAGCATACTTCTTTAAGAAATTAAAATAGAAATTTTCCTCCTATGTAAAATGAACTAACAGTTTATACTACACTAAGCTAATAATGACTCATTTGTTAATTAAAAAAAAGAAATTATCTTTTTATTTACACGTAATCATGTTATTCTTTCTTGTAAGTCTAACTCCTGAGAAACCGCATTTCTCCTATAATCAGTTTTTTCTTCTAACACAGTCAAACACCAATTCTCCCTTTTCTTCCATCCCAGGGTCCTGGAAGAACAAAAATTAGAAACCTATTTCTAAAAATCTATTTCTAAAACCCCATTTATAACACCTATGATTTTACTACCACTGAGTTGGCCATGATGGCTCTCCCCCACCCAAACTTATCTAGGGCTAAGAAAATAGCGTATATCAAAACTGACAAGGTTTTCTGATGCTATTTACAATGTAGTAGGTAAGCAGGCAGATAGATCACTCAATTTTTTAAATTAGTGATTATGGTTTACTGTGAAAGGAGATTTTTTTCATGAGAGGAGTTCAGGATTTTCTGGTTTATTTTTGGTTATCATATCTTTCTAACAAATCATGAATCATTCACTAGACTTCAAGGAAGACTAGTGCACATGAGTATTTTTGAGCACAGCACTTGCATAGTTTAAAACTTGTTTGCAGCAGTAAGATTAGATCTCTAATGAGGGCTCAGCACTTCTGCCCATGTATTACATACAAGAGGCTGTGGAGCCCTACAGCTCAAGCTGGACTCCAGTCCTGCCGAAATGCAGCTGCAAAGCAGCACACACTGTGGGGATCTCCCCAGAGCAGACTGAGCTAATGCTCCTAAAGGGAGTCTTCAGCAAAGGGATGTGGATGTTTTATGCAGTGAAGTGAAATTTTAGAAAAATGGGATAAATATTTTTATTTAACATACTTATTATGTAGCGTGTTTTTATGGGCACATATAGATAGACACACAGTTAAATCTGAGGTCAGAAGAGATGTACAGTTTTGCTGCACCCTCCTCTCCGTGAAATTTATAATCACATCTGATTCAGGAAATTTGGAAGATTGCAGAAGAAAGCATATTTACCAGCACAGAAACCCTCTCATAAACTTCACTAAAGCAAACTCTATTTGGTAAGAGTGATACAACGTTCATTGTCACCTTTAACTGTTCTGTTAAACACAGGTATAACTACTGGGCCTCTTGAACAAAACCATAACAAAATATTCTAAGAGGTACCATCATGTAGAAGTGTTTTGTTTTCCCTCTTGCAGAAAATGTTCCTCTTAGTGCTTGAGGTTTTTCAAGACTATTCAGTTTAGTGACAGTCCATGAACCAGTGCTCTGCTTCCAATTGTTGCTGAATTACTAAGAATTGCAAGTAACATTTAAAAATTTTAAGAAAAGAACTTCTGAGAAAGGCAATTCCTAGGAAACAAGCCTCTCTAAATACTAAAGAAATATGTTAATGTTTAAAATCATAAAAGATAAATTAAAGGCAATTATTAAAGGAGCTATAAAAATCCTCAGCATTCTGAAAATAAGAAGATTCATAATCAAGAAAAACAAACCATTGAACACAGCAATTCAAACATCCCATTATTCCAAGCTCCAAGCTGAACAAACCTTTCAGTCATAAGTGTAAAACCCATAAATATCCCATAAATTATAAGCTCCCTGTAGACTTTAAATTATAATCCAATATATAATTAGAAATTTCAGGACCTCACTTTGCCTTGTGACAGTAAGCTGGAACGATGATGTATTTTATCATAGCCATAAGTTGCACAATGTGTTATTTCTTAACTTGCTACTCTAAGTAGCTCCAAAATGTTACCCTCAGACACTCACATATATTCACATATGCTCAGTAGGGAAAGTTAACAGGAATTGTTTTTCCAGAAAAACATTCAAGCTACTTTTCAATTATACAAGTGTCAATTGCCATATTTAAAAAAATTATTTAATGGATACAACAAGATTCCAATTATTTGGGGTTTTTCCACTTAGTCATAAATAAACTGCCAAATTGCCTTCAAAGAATGATATAATTTACATGGACAGACCACCTGAGAAACAATCAGAGAAGAATGATACATAAAAATGTTAAAGAAACTTTAAATTAATAAAAGAAGCTTAGTTTATATTTAAGATGTTGTGACATAGACAAATGACACTACAAGCTCTTATTAGCTGTAGTGTTGTCCTTACACCTGGTTTAATGGGTTCCCTTTGCAGAGTGACCTGAACATGGAGTTTGCTTCTCAAACAGGGACTTCAGAATGAAAAAACACATTACTGTGCTTAAAAACCCACAAAGCATTAATGAACATATTATTTGTTTCAGGTGAATGCACTCCCTTTTCCCTTCAGCAGAACTCACTTAAAGATTCTCTGAAGACTTGCTCCTGAACAGCTCTATGACCTAGTTTAAAGAAAATGTAAAAGGATTATATTTTTGGCTCTTTAAATCAAGGTTTTTTTGCATTTCCAAACTTTGCTGAATCGTTTTGGCTGTGGTGCCTGTCCTTATCTGCCCAAGCAATACTCAGCAGTATGGAATTTGCTTCCAGAGTGCTAGCACTTTGCAAAAACCATTATTTCTTTAGCAAAGTATCTTTCATTGTATTTTCCAATCAGTTTTGAAGCCTTTCAATATGTGCACACAATGTCCATCTGTACATTGGAAATGTACTCAAATGTATCCAAGAAAATCTTCAGAGGGGTGCGTGGGTCTATCAAAACAGGACCTAAAAATATCCTGCAGCAGAACTCTGTTGATTAATAAGTGAATATAAGACCTAGTGCTTGAAGAACAAAGGAATGAGCACTGAGAATCAGCTGCTAAGACTGTTTGTCTAAAAAAGGTTGACTTACTGAAGGTTTAAAAATCTGCAAAATCAATTAAAAGAATCAGGTTTTATTATTGAACATATTCTAACTACATTAACAGCAGAAGGGAGATGACTGAGCCTCAGAGGTAGCGCTCAGTAGAGTTAATAAAAATAGAGCTAAGTGATTTAATTACACCTTTCAAATCTGCCTGCTCACATAGACCCCATACTTCAACATTCAAACTTAGTTTCATCCCTTCTACTAAAAATATCTTTTATTACAGGGGAGTAAAAGCAAAAAGCTTATTCAGAACAAAAATTATAATTTCAGACAATGCATGGTGTGAAATGACATGTACCTTCCCATGTTAATGAGTATTTCAGTAGCAGCACAGCTTACGTAATAATCACGGGGTTTATGGCAGCTGGTTATTTTGACAAGAAATCTGAAGGAGCTGTGTGAAAATAGCATGGAAAGAAGGAAAGAAAAGCCATAGGTCTGACAAGTAGATACCCTTGCAAAAAGCATGCCAAGTCTGTTCTTTGCTACTTAGTTTTCATATTGAAGGACCAGTTTTGAATCCTATTAATAGATAAAAAAGGAATTTGCAACAAAAAAATCTTAAGGAATGCATATACAAACATGTTTCTGCAAGTCTCTCTCCACTGAAATGGCAATTGTTAAATAGGGAGTGGGCACATTCCTATATTTTTAAGCAAAGACTAACTTTTTAATCCATTGTAGCGAAAGGAAAAAACAGAAAAAAGGTTTAATTAGTACAGTTCATCTGTGGTTTTGGACATTCCAAATTCACTTCTGACAACAAAATTTAGGGACTCGTAGTGTTCTCAAACATCAAAGAAAGAACTTTATTACTTCTTTTCATCAGCAGAAAAGGCTAAGGCAAAAATATGCAAAGCAGAGTAAATCCCAGCAAATCCCAGCAGATGAAAGGACAATTTTACTCAATGAAATTGTTTTTTTCTAAACATGTACTTAGACGTTTAATATTTACAAACGGCATGGCTTAAGTTAAACTCTGAGCATCAAAACCAAAACAATCGTGATAGTGTATATTCTGTTTTTACAGAAGCCACAGTAGTGCACCTTTCTTAAAATGGTTGTTGATTCTGAGCAACACAACCACATGGTGGCAGAAGAACCAACATCTTTCTTAGGAGCTGTATTGCACTGGGGAGACCAGGCAACCTGACGGGTTTGCACAATAAATTATTTGCCCCTAATAACGATGATGAAAAACAGATTGGTTCAGGGTAACTGAGCCCTCAGGGCTGATAAAGGTACGTGTCTTCCCAGAGCATTCTAGCTGCTGCAAATTGAATTGCTGCTTTATAGATTGAAGGCTTGTACAACTAGAAAGTTCAATTTCAAATAAGATTAGATTATTTTATATTTAATTGTTAATAAAGTTTCAGGAAAAAAAAACACCAAACAACTGTTTTAATACCAGATTCAGCTTAAAAATTTGGAAGAGCTCCCATTTGAAAACACATTAAAAATTTTTATATACCCATCCATAATTTTAAGAGATTCTTTTTATGACTTTTAAAATAGATCACTAGTTAGTTTACTAGATTAGTAAATAAGAGCTTCAACTACCAGTCTATTTCACTTCCCTCTCCTCTGTTTCATACTGTAGTAAGACTCTGGCAGAATGGAATCTATACCACTGTGTTTAAGCCAGGAAGGCTTGCGCTCCTCAGTGTCCCTGGCGGGGGCAGGGCAGGGACTGGAGAAGACAGGACCACTCCCCTGCCCTGCCCCAGCCTGTGCGAGTGGCCCCTGCATGGCTGCCCCAGGGATCGGCGTCACACCCACTGACACATGCACCTGCACAGCCGGGAAACTATTCCCTCTCCTTCACTTGTGCACAATCCTGCCACAACAACAGAAAAACAATTAACCTGCTAACCCAAAAGGATGATTCCTGAATGAACCTGAAAGCTTTAGCAGCTTACTGCACTCAAGTGAAAGCAGGCAGAAAATGCACTGAAGCAAAACTCCAGGGACCACCTGCTGCAAAGTATCTAAAATACATACATACATACATACATACATACACTTATATATATATAAATAAATAAATAAATATATATATATAAAATCAATTAAAAACAAACTGTGTCTTGCAGCTAAAACCAAGAATCCAACTAAACAGATCTTGCAGTCTTTTTTCCAGCTCACTAAACACAGCTTCTACTATTTATAACTTTAAATAATGGCACAGAATGCTTTTACCTCTCAACAGAGATTTTTCTGCTCCTCAGTGTTTCCTAACAAAAATCAAAATGCCCTGAGCTAGACTGCAGCAAAATAAAAGAATGCCTGATGACAGATATAGATCCCAGAATGCATTATGTTGATGATGNTATAAATAAATAAATATATATATAAAATCAATTAAAAACAAACTGTGTCTTGCAGCTAAAACCAAGAATCCAACTAAACAGATCTTGCAGTCTTTTTTCCAGCTCACTAAACACAGCTTCTACTATTTATAACTTTAAATAATGGCACAGAATGCTTTTACCTCTCAACAGAGATTTTTCTGCTCCTCAGTGTTTCCTAACAAAAATCAAAATGCCCTGAGCTAGACTGCAGCAAAATAAAAGAATGCCTGATGACAGATATAGATCCCAGAATGCATTATGTTGATGATGATTCATCATATTCACACATACTAGTTTCTGTAGCAAAATTATAACCATTGGAAGATTCTGGGTGTGTGTGTATGAGAGGAAAAAAAGACAGCATGAGGCTCCCCTCTTAGAGTGAATGAAAAGTATGCTTACACTAGCACAATCTCAAATTCAGCATGCCTTTTGGAAGCAAGTCTCCTGATCATCCCTACCTATCACACTTTGCTCCACATCACCAAATGCTCTCAGACAGCATGAATTGGAATCTTTTCCAGAAAAACTAGGGCAGAGAAGAACTTGTCTAAAGTAAAACCCTCAAAACATATACAGTGTGGACACTGGATCCTCGAGCATCGAAGCTTTGCCTTACAACCTTACATGGTGCTGGATGCTGTGCTAATGCAGATCCAGCAGATTCTGGGACACATTTGGAGATTTGAAAATACAAAACAATAGTATTGTTGGTATCACAAATTATTTTAATGCTTTCTCTTACATGTATATTTCATTGTATCTATCATGCTACATCTCATTATTTGTAGTACATTAAAGTACAAGTCTAATGAAAGCAGAGAATAAAACTTGTGCAAAACATTACTAAATACCTTTTAAATTAATACAATTTAGTTATTGGAACACCCATGTCAGGTTACTGATTTCAGCAAGATTAGTGAAAAAAGTAAGCATTAACCCACATGAAAAATTACTAAAAGTAATTTGGGCAATGTATTTTTTTTTTTCTGCAAATCATAACTACTGCACAATACTCAGGAGCAAAAAAACTACAATGGGAATCTATTATAAATACTTTTGGAAAGGATATATGCATCATCAGTGTCTGAGTGACAAAATGGTCATATTGGCAAATGGCCCTTAAGCTAGATTCTGAGACACGCAGTTAAACAGAACGTTGATGTTTTTCTTCCTGTGATTTTCTTTCAAGAGAAATAAAATTTGAAAAAAGAAATGTGCAAGATCTACAACATGAATTCAACATAACTAAAGCAAAAGTAAAACATTTATATTAAATAACTTTCCAGTTCTGCTCAGCAGACATAGCCATAGTGTAACATATTCATTACCAACTTCCCACTGTACATGATTCATTTCTGTTTGACTGGTGTCACTTATAAGAGGAAGAAAAGTTTGAATTATTATAAGTTGGGTTTTTTTTAAATAGATCTTTGTTGCATTTTCAACACAATTATGGATTATAACTGACCTAATGGAAAATGTCTCTCCTTACTAGATTATACAAAGAAATACAATATTTCAGCTTCTCTTTAGCTTTATTAATTCACCCATCGCTATTTGCTTATACATCTACATTGCATCCAGGATGAAGGTGGCATTGCACCCCAACCACACACATGCATTAATAATTTAGCCTGGAAAAGACCTTGAAAGGTCATCTGGCCGGGAGCCCATTCAAAGCAGGACTAACCTCAGTCAGAGCTCATAGCGCTCATCTCTGTAGGCTCTCTCTGCTTCCCGTTTGCAGCCTTATGACATAGATCTGAATAATTTACAAGGTCTCAGATTTCTCTAGCCACCGTACTAGAATAACAATTGCACATAATTTGTAACTTGTGAAATATTTTACTAATGTTTATACATCGCTTTGAAAGCTTGAAACTAATATAAAAGCAAAAAGTATGTGAACTGAGCAAAACATAAAACTTTGAGAATGGTAATTGAAGAAGCATTTAGATAGTCTGATGTATTCTCTAACTGAAAATGTTAGGGAAAAAGAAAAGTTATCTTAGATCCAAATTCCATGAAATCACATGACTAGAAAGCTGACTGCTGAACAGCAGCACTCCAAGCAATGTTAGTAATTGGTCACAGAAAGCTGTTTCCTATTCATATTAATAGAAAAAAAAAATCACTAAGTTTCATGTTACAAAGTCATTTTAGACCATTATAAATCCATGCTGCCAGTGGAAAAAATAATCTTCTCCCTTGTCAGCTCTCCTGGAGCATCACTTCTGTCTCAGCACTGCTGTGTGACAGGTTCAGTCAGGGCACCAACATGCTGAAAATCAGTGCAAGAAGGTCCAAGGAGAGCACAAACTCATGCCAGATTCCAGTACACATTTAAACAGGGTCTCATTTTCATTTCCCAGAACCATTCAACATTAGACTATTTTTTAGAATTTGTGACTTCAAATAGGAAGCATAAGGTTGTACATTCTCAAGGTTCTCCAAAAGACACTGCTAGTATTCCCTTAGAAAAAGAGCATACTAAGATGAACATCAAGAAAATTAATATCATATTAATATTAATTACAGTATTAATTAGAGATGCAATTACAGGTACATCACTTTTACATAATTAAATGCTCTTACATTTGGATAGCCTCTTTCATATTGGACCATCACCAGCTAATTTAACATCTGTAACACTGATGCCCCACTGTTCCGTTTTCCTCCAACAGAGCCCTGGAAAAGCAAGATCCACATTGAGACTAAAAGGTTGTGATGTTTTAGGTAATGGTTGGGGAGGCCGTTGCTGAAAAGCAGCGTTTCCCAGCTGTGCTTTTCCTACCCTGCAGAGAAAGGAGGAATACTGCTTTTTCAGATCAGTTCTATGTTTTTCTGCTTTTATTCACCCTTTCAAATGCAGGAAAACCTTGGCTTGTCACCCTCAGGATGGCAAAATGTATTTCTGCACATGCTCCTGAGAAGATCTGAGCTAAACTTAAATTTTATTAAGCCCTATTTGTCAACACTCAGCTCTGAAATCAGGAAAATCTGATGTTGCCCTCTAGGTATCCAGCAATAGCTGAAGCACTGCAACCTAAATCCTAAACAAAACCAGGACTCTGCTAGACATTATTTATATCTGGTCGGACTAGTGTCAGAGTATAGATTTTAAACTTGTACAAATAAAAGGAAAACTGTCTCAAACTAGAACCTTCATATAATTGCCTTTATTATCAAACAGCCCCCTCCTGGCCTCAGTGCCCAAGATGTTATTCTGCTGTTTAATAGCAATATGGAAGAACTGCTTCAACTTGCTTTTGATGCCTCTAAAAATGCCCTTTCAGCAGTCCTGAAAGCCATAACTGTAACCTTCCATAGGTAAGGAAATTTCTGAGACACATTGATGAAATTGAGAGAGAATCTATCCTGTGAACTTGAATAAATTACTTTTACCAGAGACAAAGAAATGACAGTAATGGAAAATAAATTTGATCCAATTTATTTCCTTATGGCATTCTGACTCTTTGGGACAGATCCATATCTTTGCACCAATTTGGAAAAAAAAAATTACGTAAAGCAGCAGTTCCCAGAAATACTTTATTATTTCAGTGGATTCAAACAACTCCAGACAAAAGAAAAGCTGGATTTGCTCTGCATTGTGAGTGAAAAATGCTTGCTTAAAGGGACAGAGAGGAGGAAAAACGTTACAGTTTGATGAATGATTTCTACCTATAGACTGCACTGGTAATTGCCATCCAGGAGCTTAAGCCTCCTTATCAGTGTTAGAAACAACTTCTCCACCCTGTACTAGGGAACTAGCACAGCTTGCTTGTTTGGGCCAACTCCTTCTGTTTTCCATCTTCCAACCCCTTTAAAATTTCCCACCCCCCTGCTTCATCACATTCCACATGTCTATCCCAAGACACGAGCCAAAAACAGAGAACAGAGTGCTAACACTTTGAAAGCTTGAAAGTTAGCAGAGCACAGCAGTTTTATCTACAAATGGGGCTTCTGCCTCTCAGAACATTCATGCCTGGATTCCTCCCTCTGCTTTTGAGCCATAGAGCAGTCACAGCTCTTTTTGTTCCTTCATTCACTCCAATTTGATGTGTTTTTTCACACCACTTCTGGTGTAGAGAACAACATCCCAAATGTGACCCAGATTCTCGGGACCGAAATGCTATTTAAATCCCTAGGCTACTTGGCTTCTAGAGCCGAGGCACCTCAGAAGGTAGAAAGCCAGACCAAGGAAATACTTTGCAAAGGAATGTGAACAAAATGAGATGGCTTGATTTGAATGTTCTCCCCTTGTTCAAAAAAATTGTTCTATTTTCTATTTATTCCAGTAACATTTACAATGCAGAACCAAACTGCTCTGTTTACTGCAGCCCTCCAGTGCTGTTAGACTGCAAATTGTTTGGGGAAGCCAATAATGGAAAAGTTTATTACAATATCCTGCAGACATTCACAGAACATTTCAGCTAACATTATCATTGTTTACTTGCTACATTTGCTATTGCAGAGTGATACTGGAAGACAGTAATTTTCTTTCTTTTAAAACTAAGAGACATTTCATTTGGCAATTTTCACCCTTTCTGCCATATGACATACTCCATGCCAAGGCATAAATACTAAGTGTGACAGGAGACGCTGGAGGGAGAGGCATGGCTGGAACCAGGCTACCCCACCTGCCCCACTCCAAAGCACAGAGACAGAATAATCAGGAACCAAAAATTACCACTTTGCTCATAAAATTTCTTTCTTAATGCCCATTCTCACCCCCCAAGCAACACATTCTGATGATTCTTTAAAGCTTTTTTTTCCAAACACAAGAGACTGCCTGGAAGAGTAAGCTGTGACTGCTGTCACTCTGTCACAAACAGCCGGCTCATTTTTTTTATAGGGTATATATGAACTAGATCATGGAGAAGCTGAAGCCCCCTGTACTGTCAGAACAGGAACAGGGCCTTTCCTTTCTCAGCACTCCCAAATTCAGTTTTTGGATCAAAGCAGACAGGACAGGTGCTGTCACAACATCCTTTTGAAAAAGGGTAGCAAGAACTTACTTGCTACGCAATAAGCATAGCAAACCCCCCCTACACACTTATGAAAAGGAATATATTATTTTTTGAATTATAATCCTTGAAGAAGCACTATTCATGTTTCTAAAAATTTCCCTTTTCCTTGGTCTATGTTCACCTGTTTGAATTTGGCAATTTCACTCCCACTCTTGATCTCAGGTTGTCCTTTTGTGCTTGATATTTTTTGTGACTGCAATTAAACTGAAGTTTACAACTGTTCTAATGCAGTTCCAATTTATATCACCTTGATGATGCATCTTTCCTTATATTAGAATTACTGCTAATGCTTGCAGAATTCTCAGAACAAGTTAGTGAAAATAGTGCCTTCAATAGCAGTATATTTTGTTTTTCCTTATATCTCTTTTACAGAAGTGACTATTATTTTCATAGGTACTTTGTGAAGGGTTAGAGCCTTTCTTGAATAATCAAAATGTTAACCAGTTGTGCACTAGGACACCTGTCTCTTTGGCCCAGAGAAGTCCATAATGGACAAAAAGTGCCAAAAAAAGCAGAGAAAGACTAACCAGGATGGGTGGTCCCAGAACTTCTTGTGCCTGAGGGCTCTGTGACAGATTTTTGTTGTTTGTTTATGCCCAGACTGAGAACAGAGAAAATAGGAAATACACAATTTTTCCAAAATAAATTTGCCTAGGATTCAGCAGCAGTCAGAGAAATTGCAGCTGCTCCTTGTCTTGTCTATGAGTTGGATGAGGTACTCTGTTATTTGTAAATGATTATATAATACCTTGAAATAGCTTTCAAATCACTATCAATGCCCTTAATATAGTTCATGAACTTGCTTTGTATCATGGCAAAGAATACAGTTCAAGCCCATTCAGCCAATACACATGCAAAACACCCTATATTATACATTTTAATTATTCATCCACAGCCTGCTGATCTAATGGAATAATTCTGCAAAGCAATGCACAGGCTAAACATTTGCACATGCTCCCTCTCATTTTTAACAGTAATGGATGGAATTAGAATTAATTTCAAAAAAGATGTATTGACTCCATGTGGTATTATTGGATCTTTTATGTCTTTAGTCTTTGAGAGACTGATTAACATGCACAGAGATCTGTACTACCATAACTAGACCATCTTGGTTCTTAAGAGTTCATTGAAGGCTCATTCAGAAACCTTTCAGAGATATGAGGAGGGCTGGGACCATTACTTTGAGATTAATTATTTATTCCAAGAAGGAAATACTCATTACAAGTACTGCTCCTCCTCCTCTTCCCATAGCTATTGCTCATGGAAACCAAACCTCTTCTTCCAGTGTTTCTCAGTCTGTTCTATCCCCACCTCTGTGAAAAGCCACAATAAAGTCATGCACAGAGGTATTACTATCAAAAACTCTTCATAATCACTGTTAGTATTCCTTACTTATCTGTATTTAAAGAGAGCTTATTGGCTCAGGTTCCATGAGGGCTCCCACAAAAGCTACCAAATCAGCCTTCCCTGCTCACGCCTGGCAAGAAAACCACTCATTTCAGGAGATTCAAACTCAGCCATGGGAAACACCTGCAGCAGCTCCAAGAGCTCCTTGTGGTGCTCTGCACACCTGGGTACCAGGCACACAATCCAAGGAAGACTCATGATTCACCAAAGTTTCAACATGCTTAAATCCTTTTGTTTTCAATGGTGCCTGGGTTCCAGGATGTCCCCTGAGCCTAAATGGAAGTGATTCAGGAGAACAGCTACTCTGTGGGTGACTTCAGGCAGTTGCAGGGGCTGTGCCACCCTGCTCAGGCTGGAGACAGTCACATGAACTGCAGTGCTCCCACGGCGACGTGCACAACCTACTGCTGCCCCCCAGCCCTCCCACAGCAGCACCACAAAATAAGCAGATGAGCAAAGCAGTATCTTCTATTCAAACAAAGAAAAGTATAGTTCCTCCTTTAGGTAGAAATTGAATTGTTCTGAGATGCTTTCTACAATATACGGGCAGAATTAAGAAGCAAAATAAAAAGGAAGGATGGGTCAGCGGCTATCAACCTAACTGAAAAAAAAAGGACCTAGTAGGCACAAGAATTTTCTAAAAATGTATTAGTATCTCTATTTGTCACTTGTAATCTTCCAATTAAATTAATAACAACAACAAAACAACAACAACAACACCAATAATAATAATAATAAGAATAATAATACTTGGGTAGCAGTTATACTCTATGCAAGTACTGTTGGGCTCTTTTTGCTACTAGATAACCCAAACCTAACCTCAGCTGGAAACACGGCCAGACAGAAAGACAATCAGACTCCTGGATCTCTTTAAAGTAGACTTCAGATTACTAATAGGCAATAGTGCTTGCCCCTTAGTGAGATTTGGTTTCTTTGCTCCTGATTTTCCATAAAGAGTATCTGCAAGTCTACAGGTTCTTATATATAAACATATATTTAGTAGGCTTGCCTATACAATGACTGTTCCTCTATTTTAAAGCTGCCACAAACTAAACACTATAGCAAAGCACAGTGACCACAGACTAAGCTAATGCTAAAAAGAACCTTTTGCACTTACTTTCTTCTTAAAACCCAAGTCAGAGAGGGCCTATGAGAAGGAAAGCTCTTGCAGAGGTTGACACTGACAGCCAAGGAGGCAGCTGCTGACACAGCCTGCATGGAACCCCCTTCTGATGCAAAGCCATGATATGGGGCCAAAGTCCACTCACCACTCCTTGAAACTGCCCAAATACTGCAATCTGCAATCTAAGTAAGATCAGTTTAACACAAGATAATGTAAAAGTCTGTTGTGTTCTGACTCTGGCTGGACACCACGTGCCCACCAAAGCAGCTCTATCACTTCTCTCCTCAGCTGAACAGGAAGAAGAAAATATAACAAAAAGGCTCATGAGGGCAGGGAGAAATCACTCAATGATTACTATCACAGGCAAAACAGATTTGAGTTGGGCAGGTAAGTTTAATTTATTACCAATCAAATCAGAATAGGGAAATGAGAACTAAAACTACATCTTAAAATAATTTTCTCCCCACCTCTCTCTTCTTCCTGGGCTTAACCTTATTCCCAAATTCTCTACCTCCTCCTCCCTAGAAGGGCAGAGAAATGGCAAATGGGGTTTGTGGTCAATTCACATTGTCTCTGTCACTTCCTCCTCCTCACAGGAAGGACTTAGCAAATTCTTCCCCCTGCCCCAACATGGGTCCCTTCCATAGAGTCACAAGTCGTGCCAGCAAACCCGAGCTTGCCTTAACATGGAGCCTGCTCCAGTGTGGGCTTCCCAAGCAGTTACAGCCTCCTTCGAGCATCTACCTGCTCCACCATGTACCTCCCTGGGCTGTGGGGGAACAACCAGCCTTGCCACGCTCTTTGCCAGTGGCTGCAGCAGAACCCCTGCTCCAGAGTCCAGAGCACCTGCTCCCCCTCCTTCTGCACTGCCCTTGGCATCTGCAGAGTTGTGCAGGTGCAGCTCTTCATCTGCAAATGTGCAGGTGTTTTTCCCATTCTTAAACGTGTTATCCCCGAGGCACTGCCACCATCACAGTCGGCCATGGGCCCAGCCTTTGCCAGCAGCTGGTCTATCGTGGTGCTGGCTGGAATTGGCTCTATTGGACAGCGTCTTCTCACCAAAGCTGCCCATAAAGGTCCCCTACTACCAAAATCCTGCTATGCATACACAATACATAGCTTTAATTATACATCAGATCTGTTGTCAGATCTTGCATGTAATTATACTACCAAGGAAATCCTTGTGCTGCAGACACAATCACTACAGCTTTGGAAAAATGCTTCTAAAGAACATAGCTGTGAAAATGTCTGCATTGAGGCACATGTTTATATGATGCTTCTTTCAGTTTGGACTTTTGTACAGAATCAAGCTTTGTCTTAAAAAAAAAATAAAAATTAAAGCCCTGAAATTGTATTATGCATGTAAAAAGACAAGTTCTTCAAGTGTGAGCTGCTTGCTTTAAGCAGCCTCCCAAATAAGCCACTGCACATTTCTCCTAAAAACCAGGACACTTATCTCATATGTGCATTTTTTTCATCAAATTCGTTTGTATGACTGTGAGCAATGGTATTATTTGCTTATCTCAAAGTATATTGCAGAAGTAATCTTTCAATATTCCACTTTCAAGCCTATCAATTCATAGTTTATCAGTATCTTGGATTTAATCAGTAGCATCCACAGCATTATAGTGTCATCAGTAATTCTACTCAAAGTATCAAAAACTAGTTCACATAAACTTGATTTGCTAAATTCATTTATATTGCCAAGGCTGCCAGAGGTCCAGGCAAAAAAACCCCAAAGACAAATGCTTTACAGCAGGCCATTAATTTTAAAATACTGTCAAACCATCCTCTGTCTAGCTTTCATTATTAATTTGTAAATAACTGTTCACTCTCTCAGCTGTAATCTTTCGTGAAGTGCAACATGAGGCACCAAGACAAAAATGTTATGGGAACTTCTAAGGAATCACCTTTCTAAAATTTTCTCACATCCCACTCTTTGAAAACTCATCCCTCTAACAGATGACTCTAAGCTTTTTCTTACCACTCAATTGTACACAACTTCGCCGGTGAGAAAAAGGAGATCCACAGCTCAGTATGACTGCAGAGGAGGGGCAGGGGAGATCCTCTGCTCTCTCTCTCACACTTCCTTGGGTGGGAAAGGAAATTGCTGAGTCCTTTGCTTGTGATTTCTCTGGCAGATAGGAGCCAGCAGAGACAGGAAACTGAAAAACCTGGCTGATCTTCCCCCCTGTCTGCAATGCCCCACAAAGAATGCTGGTGGGTTGAGCTGCTGAGGCTGCTGCTCCCCAGATCCCCTCAAATCTTTGTCTGGTGCCTGCAGGGAACAGGCTTCTCAGGCAGGTAGGTAAAACAGTGCTCTCCTCTGCACTGGGTTGTCCTGTACAGCATCCATCCCTTCCCTCCCCTTCTTTCAACCCCAGAGGACCAGACAAGTCTGTGAAGTGCATTTAAGAATATCAGCTACACCTACATTTTGGTCAAAGATGCCATACACTGTGATGCAGGATTGCTTACTTTTTCTGACAAGACCTGTACATTGCTACATTACCATCTCCTCTTGAGATTTGACAACCTCTACTATCACTCTCGAGATCTTGTACTTTAGAGACCACGGTGTTGTAAAAGAGATGCTGGGTCTCCATATGAAATAGAGACACATGCTTATACTTTATTAAAAAACCTTTAGGTAAATATTCTCTTGGATACTCAATTTGACATACACAGTAATTTTATTTTCCCTAGCTTTTGAATGTATTAAAAAAGGTATTCTACAGGTATGAAAAAAGTATTAAAAATACATTTCAAAAAACAAAATTAAAGGCATTGACTTTGGCAAAAGCAGAAACATGAGAGTTTCATCATTATGTCAAATAAAGAAGTCTGATAAATTACTCAGACCTCCTAGAAAACAAAAGGTTTTAACTCTTACAAAAGAAAAATATAAGAGAACTTCCAGGGTTACATATTTACTCAAGCAATTTATTTAGTGCACAAATATGATAAATTTAGATGTAGATCTATGGCTAACATTTGAATGTGTTGCAAGCAATAAGGGTGGTGTAGGGGGGGTGTGTGTGTGTCTGTGTGTGTATATATATATATATATATGCATATATATACTAGCTCACATGCACAGCACCACAAGGCCAGATATGCATCTTATTTTTTTCATCTATCTTTGTCTTTCCTCCCCCATACCAAGTCTGCTAGAACAATATGAAGGAAATATTAGCAAGGCTCTTCAAATGCAAAAAAACAAAAATAAACTGCATAAGCCTAAACCAGTTAACTGCATCATCATTGCAAAATTATTATAGTTAGTATATGGAATGCAAAAATTTTCCCATGCAGACCATCAAGACACTCACATAATAACAAGATATTCTTGATACTGATTATTTTTCAGGGTAGAAAGTTTTCTCCACAATCTATAAGGATGGCATGACTAGCACAAAAATTCCTCTATGTTTTATCATTATAATATCAATTATTGTCATTTAAAAAGCCATGATCATAAGAAAAATAAACAAAATACAATCACCCACAGGGTGATACAACTTGAAAGTTTTTTAAATCCCACTTTTTATTACTTTTAAGCAGAACATTTACAAGTAAAAGTTCATATTAATAAAAAGGAAGTATCAGACTGTTGTTTGTACCAGAAGAATTTGAAATGCCAACTGGATTCGATAAAGGTAGCTCTGGATAATCTGGGATTGTTTAGCAGCCAGTATTTTCCAAACAATCCCTAAGAGTGATTTTGAAGGAAGGTATTTAAACAATTGAACAGTTGAACAATCCCAGCCAGTTTATGATGCAATAAATACATCTTTCTTTATAGCAAAAAGGGTGGCAAATTAAAAAAATAGCAAAAGATAACAACAGTGTTTGCAGTTCTAAATTTCTTTTTCCCCTTTTTTTTTTTCCAATGGAAGAGAACTTTTAGAGGTGGGTACCTCCATATACATTTGGGCCTTATTCTAGTTACTTATGTTCTGACCATCTACTTGAGCAAATCTAGGAAAAAATGGCTTTAAACCACACACTGAGAAAAGATGTGTAATTAAACAGATAAACTGTTTAATTATTCATGACCTTTGCAGTAACAGAGAAGGAAATTTTACTGCTAGTAGCAAATGGTCACAGCTATTTGCATGGGGGTTTCCCTTAGTTTTAGATTAGTGTTCCCCTTTTCTTCATTCTAGCTAGAAACATACAGAGTGTGATCCTGTCCCTGTGCTAGGACAGATACTTAGTCCATCTAGCTGAAGCTATCTCCATTTCCTCCAAGATGATGATCTGCTTTTTATCAACACCAGGACCTCTGCTGCTAGGAAAGCATTTTATAACGCATTATGGTATTCTTTTAACATTTTCAGGTAGATATAAAAATTGATCTGAACTTGCAGCCTTTTCCCATCATGGTGTTTTTGCCTTAGACTCTGGGATTGGGCCAGACTGCCAGGGCCTGATTTCATTAAGCTTGAATAGCCTTTTGCAAAACCTAGTTTATGACTATGTGATAAATTGCTTTCTCTATCTGTACATTAATAAGCAGATAACAGCTAGAGGAGGCTAGGGCAGCATTAAGGATGAAACTGTGTTAACACTTATTTCCCCCCAAACTGCTTACCTAGCCTACTCAAATTCATCATGAAGACACGTTTAAATTTCTAGACTAATCCTAGAAAGAATAAAGAATTTAAAATGTTTATTTGTATTGCAAATAATAAAACCTGCAGAGACTACAATCCAAACTCCAAGGAAACAACCACTGCACACACATCTTGGTGTAATCATCATCCTGGCTTCTTATGAACTTTCCTGGCAGTAATGGCCCCCACACAGATCTCTCTGTGCTCCTTGATGCTGTACCAGACAAGAACAGCTGCAAACCTTATCTAGAACACACTAAGGGGACACAGCTGATGCACTCTTTCAGCTTGCTACTACCAGGTATTCCAATTTCTTTTGTAGTTTGCCACACTTACTAACATCTCTCTTGAAATACAAGCTTTAAGTAAGGTTTGAGAGAAAATTACAAAGAGAAATAGTTTTGCCTTGGTTTAACAAATATTATTGCTAGAAATATTAAGTTTTATTTACACAGACTGAAAATAGCAGATGATGGCAAAGCAAGTATCTTGAGGAATACTTAAAAAAATTGCCAGAATTCTGCAGAAGTTCAGCTGCAATCATAGTTGCAGACCTACTGGTTAACCTCAGCCTTTGGGATGTAAAGTTCTATTCTGCATCCCACATCCTTCAATTAAGCAGCAAAGTAATTCTTTGATCCAACACCTTTACAAGTGTTATTTAAGGATGTTAATGCATAAATAGATTTTTCCTGCTCAAGAAGTGATAGTATTTCTCTGCTTTCAAACTTCTTTAGTGCCAATATTATCTTTTTGGTTTTCTAGCTTTCTCTTTTCATCATTCTGATACAATGAAGTCCATGCTTCCTAAAAATGCTCCCTAATTTATGGAATAAGCCTGAATAACAAGTGGTGTAAATTTAATGCTATAGGAAGTGCAAGATGATCTCAAAACATTCAAACATTTCATCTCTACACTGAGAAAGGAATAAAAGCCAATGGTATATTCAAGCATTAGATGACATGAACACAGGACTTTCAGCAAGTTTATCTTTCAGCTTTCCAGAAAGTAAGTAATCTAATTTATTCTATGTATTAGGTATTATAATAAGAGAAAAAATAATGCAAGTACAGCATCTATATCCACAGACACAGAGTCCTTACCCACATAAGGACACCTATAACATGTTTGTCAGATTTCCATATAGATTCCCAGAAGGGAAGCAAGCCCTCAGGCATGACAGCATCCATTATATCAAATTTATTGGGACACAATTTTATTTTTATGAGACAATCATGTGATGTTGTAAAAGCATTGTTCCTTTAGTTAAAATAGTGTGAGGTTAAAATTATCTTGCAAAGAGATATACATTGGATTAATAATCTTTAATATAATAAGGGTATTAAAACCTGACACTTGTGGACACAGTAGCCGGGCCTTTTTTTATTATTTCTTGTACTTCAAATGAGAAGAGTAAGCTTCCTGCTATCTTTATAAAAAGTCTTCCATGAATTTTAGTTTTAAAATTCTTCCTCTGCCACTTACTTTAAAAACTGTAAAATGATGAAGAATTAGCTGGAAGGAAAACTTCATGAGTCCCACTGAAGCAGTTTATTCTGGAACACCATTTATAGAAATGCCATTTTGTCATTTTTACCCTGAACAGAAACTGTGTGTGATATTTCCACCCTTATAGAGCTCAACTCATTATACTGTTGCCATAACAACAAATAGCAGTACATGAAATTAGATCCCAATAAGATTCTGAGAAAATTAAGTTACAGCCTGCTAACGTGTCTCTTAGAGACTCATACAGTGAACGAGAAACCAAATCTGCAAAGCTGGCAATGTGGGTACCTAATAATAGCAGTACAAGAGGCTAGTATCTCATGGAGAGAATCAAAGAAAAACTGTCTTAGCTTATAACAAAGGTAAGGAAAAGCTTTGTCTGACACAGAGGCTATATGGATGGACACATTTAACTCAGTGTTTTGTCCAAGAGTTGCACAAATAGCAGATAGAATAAAAGAGTAATGGCTCCATGGGGTAGATTGTCAGACAATAGTTTGTCAGTGGGAAAATTTTTTCTTAAGTCTTAAGGACTCCTACAGTCCAGCCATTTTGTTCCAGATAATACATGCAACAGAACTCTTTAAATTTTTATAATTTTTTTATAGCCGAAGACAATATATAATTAATTTCTTTTGCACACTGTTTGATATTGAAAAACAAAAGAAGATAAATGAGTCCATGACTGGCTTTCTCTCAAAGGAGCTCAGTCTTAACACAGCACCTACTGAACTCCAGCGCTAAGCTCTGTTGTTGCTCTAATTCAAATAATTCTAACCTTGCAGTGACCTGTGACACCATCACCACACACACTACAGTCAGGTTCGAAGTCTTTTCGTGACTACGTATTAGGGAAAGAGCCTTCTTGCCTTACTACAGCCTGTTTTTGTATCTGTTCAATGACGACAGACAAGAGCACACCTAGCAATTTTAATGCAATTTCATAAAATATTGCTAAAAAATTCATAAGACAGTAATGACCCTCGATCATCATGCTCCTTCTTTCTCTCTCCCTTCTCACTCATCCTTTAACTTGTAATGGCAAATAGCTATACGCCCTTCCTTTGACTCAAGAGGAATGGAGAAAACAAAGATGGAGGTGCCTATACCTCTATAAAAAGCATCATTCTTAAGCACTGCTGATTTCCTTCTGGTACAAAGCATGTGTAGCTTTTCATACAGCAAGGAACATCCTGCACTACATACCTCTAGTATTTGAGGATGGCAAACAAAATTCATCTTGCTTCAGACACCATGACACCAAATTTTCAACATTTCAAGGATGCAAGGTCACCTAGACAAAAAAAAAATCTGAAGCTTAAGCTACATAGTACGATATTTGTGGACAAACTCCTTTCAAAATATTCTTATCTGTCATGCATAATGGTCTTTTGTATAGCTATTATACATAGTCAGAATGCAGTAAAGGAGTAAATGGATATCCTGGGGAGAGACCAGCACTCAGAATATTTGCCTGTAGGGGACACATAACTAGCCACATTAAAGGACTGAAATCTAGGCATTCTGCCATAACTCACATGGCCTAAGCAGCTAACAAAAGCATATATAAATACATGAAAATATCTGAAATAAAGGATACTGTCAAGGCCAGAAACTCCAGAATTAGCCACAGTAGCCATGTTTTGGTTTGTATTGCACAAGCCCTTTTCTGTGCCTGGCACAGTCTCTGGTCCTGGTCAAGTTACATATCAAAGCAGACAAATCTTCCTGATTACCATACAGAGACAAGCAATTACTGTCTTTCATCACCTGCTTTCTTCTTCAATTTGAATGAACAAGAAGGCAAAAGGGCAGACTGTTCGTGGTTCTGTCACGGCATTATTCTCATTGCAGACCCGATGACACAGAGGTGCACCAAAGTGACATCTTATTACAACACGTGCCAGACGTCTTTGTGCAACACTGAACTGTCATAGCTATGAAATCTTAATCTAAACCCTGCTGCAAAATTATTCTTCAAAGCATAAGAATCCATCAGTATAGGAACACAAACTAGATTTCAAGTATGTGCTTTGCATCTTAAAAATCTGCTAACTTACGAGTTTTCTTGCAAGAACCTAAATTCCATTGTAAGGTTTCCATCATCTTATTGTGTTTCTCCTGAACTTCAAAAGGACTCATTCATCAAATATTTGCTCTCACTCCAAATAATCCTACTACCCTAGTAATCTTCACAAAAATATAGGTTTGGTCTACAAAAAGTAATTGTGAGCATATAAATTGAAATATAGGTTCTTGAGTGATCCTTCGGTATCTGATCATTTGCAAGACCAAATATGTAGAAAGAATCCCTGCTCTGATCTTGTTGTGGTGACCACAAAGGTGTATTTTTTCCCCAGTTCTTACAGGAATAGCAATCACAATATAAAGTACAATTATATAGTATGCATGCACATTGAAATGCCTTTTACCAGTTTACCCATATTGAGCAGGTTTCATTAGAACAGCTTACATGTGAGTATGTAAGTACAGAGCACAAGAAAAGTGGTTTTCTTTTGGGTTGAAAGCCATCTTTAGGGATAACTCACTCCACGATGAGCCTAGGACATCTAGTCAGTAAAGTGAAGGAGAAAGAAATTCCTGCATTCAAATTTGAATGACTCACAATATTATTTGATATTATTAGGAAACATTGCCAGTCAACCATATCTGGATAATAGTGTGGATTATAAGCATTATTTTTAAAAAATCATTTTTCAAGCAATAAGGAGACGTGTCTAAGTCCAAGAACCCAAATGCAAATTCCAGCCTTCTGAAAACAAAGACAGTATGATATTCTCCTGCTGACAAAAGAGACACAGAAGGAGAAATATTCATCAGCAGGACATCAGAGTGTCTGTGGTCAAAACAAAACTGCTTTGTCCACAAGAACAGAGCAGGTCATTGCCAAGGGTCAATCTGGCACAGGGGCCAGGCAAGCTGGGTAGAACAGGACTGATGCAAAGAATGCCCATTCCATTTCCAAGGCCAAGTCAGCATGGTTTCACTACAGTCAACTAAGAGGCTGTAGACACAAACAAATTGCTATGAAGTAAAATATGAACTTAAATTAACAATTTATTAACATACTAAAATGAACAAGGTTTAAGAGACTCATGTTTGCATTAGGTCAAGAGCACACATACAGCAATCATCAGACGTAGCAAATAAGAGTGCAATAGAAAAAAGTAAGATAAAATAATCAGTACCTAATCCATTACACCTGAAGAACATTTCATTTCTCCTTTAAATCATCACAATCGCTAAAAAACCAAAAGAGGTCAAACCAAAAGAGGTCAAATGTCTGTAAGGACAACAAACAGACAAAATGTACTTACGAGATATTTCTTTTGACAAAATATTATTGATTTTATGACAAATAATTCCTCCAGTCTAGTGAGTAAGACTGGAGGAAGAGTAGCTGCTACTAAGAACCCTAAATGTGATTACCTCAGCAATTCTTCTATATAAACTTCCAATGCAAAGAGATAGTTTCTACTCCTTATAAAACAGATAACCCTCTCCAACTGATATGAGGCTCAAAGGTCTCTTCAGAAAGAAAGAAAAACCAATGCACTGTTTTAAATATCCCCAACAAAAACACAACATACCCCCTCTCCCTTGCCCTCAGTTTTCTTGCTGCTTTAACTTTCAGGTCCACAATGATGTCAAATACCTTTTAATCTATTCATCACTGTAACAGATATAAGCAGCAGACATATTCTGGGATAAAATGCTTGCAACTTGAATAAAGTCAAGACCCATAAATATCAGCACTGTTACCATTCCTCCTGCAGGATTTAAAAAAAACTCTGCTTGCTTATTGAACAAAATCTTGTATATAGAATTTTCAAGATACTAAAATATAGATAATTAAGCTAAAGGTTTAATTTTTGTCTGGAGTTTTCAAATAGAAAGAGTGTCACTTTAGTACTTTGGAACCTTTGAGAGAAAGCAGCTCCTAAACAAAAAAATTAAAACAAAACCCCACAAAGTAAAAGTAAAATAATAAAAAGGCCAAAGCACTTGACGTTTTTAAGTTTTGGTTTTTTCCCCTACAAAATTACCATAATTACTCTTACACTGTGCAACTAAGACTAGATCTCTAGCGGTTAATAACTTGACTTTCTGTTCTTAGTAAACTGGCATCTCAGAAAAGATTCCACAGTTTTCACCTGCCTGAAGCATCCATAATTACACTGAAAAGAGAAATAAATTTTATTAATAAACTGTGAATTGCAGTGTGAGAGCAGCACTGAGTTTCTCTACCTCTCTTCTTTGGTAAGACCCAGAAACTGCTGATGGGAAAGATGGATGTCTAATTTTTAAAGTTTTATTGAATATAGAAAGTATTAATGCTTAAACTTAACCTGTCCTTTCATAAGACACCCAGTTCTGCTACTACCTTTATGGATTTTGGGACTTAATTATGTGCCATCAATATTAATATCATTTGCTAAGAATCATCTTTCTAGTAGTTTCCAGTACTTCTACACTAAAGATGATTAAGCATAGCAAGAAAGCTGTAGAATGGGTAATATTAATACTGCATTGATCTTGAAAGCTACACATTAGCAAGCTAGAAAATATTAAATGTCAATAGAAAAGGTACTGCTGCATGATAAATTTTATGACAAGAAATTAAAGCTGTATGCAGGAGAGCATTAACAGTCAATGAATTACTTATAAGACTTAAAACAGCAATCCAACTACCAACAGCTAAAACTATTTCAAATCCAGTGAGAATGTTGAGGGAGTAAGTTGCAGCTCCATAAATCTTACCATCAGGAAGAGCAAGAATAAGGGTAGCATAAACTTGCTGTCTCAAAATGCACAGTTTAATTTTGATGTATTTTTTTTTTTCCCATCTGCTTTCTCAAATTGGAGAATATAAAGAGTATAAGACCCTTGTTTAAACAAATAGCTTTTCTGCTCCAGTACAGAGCTGGTTGAGTCTCAGAAAAGATTTATTGCTCTATACCTGAGAAAGCAGAAAGACGTAAATTCATACCCTTCAGTGATTCTGAAGCCAAATCTTCTCCCTTAACATCAGAGCACAAATTTATGCTGGTTTGTGAGGTTACAACAAAAGCAAAAAATATGCTTTTGGAGAATTTTACCTAAAATATATGTATGCAAGTTGGTACTTACAGATACAGTTTCCTATAATTTTACTGAGTCTGGAATTAAACAACCATGAAGTTAAAAAGAAGATACTTTAATTTTTTTTTCTCCAGAGCAACCATATAAAAACCAGTTAGACTGATTTTGAGAATAGAACTAACAAAGAACCACCCCATTCATCTTTAATAAAAATTTTGGTCATGGGTTCAAGTGAGTCTCAAATTAATTCTCATTCCTCCCAGTACTAATTTAAAAATTATAAAAAGAAGTTTTCTCCACAAATCATCTGCAGTAAAACAGATTTAAAATATCTATTAGCTGTGAATATAAATGCAGAATATATAATTTAATACAAGTAGTATTTACTATGGTAAATAATTCCCTCTTTCCTGAACTGTCCTCACGATGTGTTTGCAAGTGAACAACACAAATTACCATCTCTTCAGAGCCATCATAGCTTTAATGACACCTTCAAGAGGAGGAATCCAGTGCCTAGAGGACCACCCATCAGCAAGAACCCAATAATTCCTCCTACAGGCATGGAAGAAAAAAGCCCCCCTAATTCTTTTGGCACCTACTTTTTGTCTTCCTGGTGCCTTACATACTAGTGAGGGCAAGTTTTATATGTATTTCATATTCAACCTCCCCCAAGGCCTCAGGCTTGGACTTTCCAAAATGGCTCAGGTTATTAAGTGCTCCTGAAAACCAGAGAGTTTAGCACTTGAGCATAGCTGAAAATCATCTTCTGAAAATCAAAGTGTATGTCAAAAGGTTATTCTGATGCCTTTTGGAAGCAATGGGAGCCTTCTTATTACTTTGCATGTCTCTGGATAATGTTTTACAGGAAATAAAAGGAATTGCAGGTAAATCTGCTCCTGTAACAACATGCTTATCCAGATTTTAAAGCTCTCCAGGCAAAAGCTACTGCAGCAGCATTTAATTATACTGCAGTATAATTACCTTGGAAATAACTTCCAATGCGTTTTATACATGAAAATCTCTGGATTTTTGCGCAATTATGAATGTGCCAATATTTTTCCTGTGATCAAATCTTCTGCTAAGTATCAGCCATACTGGCTATGATTTCCTGTTTAGTTTTGTAATTTAGTTGTTTTGCCGGCTAGTTTTAAAAGTAGTTGTTTCTTGGTTTTACTGGAGCTCTCTCAAACTTCTCTCAGGAAATGTTTACAGAAATTTATCCCCTAATGGTCATTATGTTTGTGCCAGCTATGCACTTGAATCATTATTTTACTATGAAAACTAGTAATAATCTGCTGACATATAGAAGCTCATTGCAGATTATGCTACCCTTGTTTCAAGACCTTTCTGCATGTGCAACAGCCAGTGAGAGCAATAAAAACATCAATATATTATGAACTTAGTTGTTTAAAAATGTTTTTAATACTTTTGGCCTTGTTGCTTCCCCCTTTTCTTAATGTAATTTCATATTTGTTCATTATGCACAGCAATGTCAGTCTTGGAGTACCAGGTAACCACATCATGTGGGTGAAAGTCTGGTGTGTTAATCCAAGCCAACAGCCCCACTCTGGCTCTCAAGTACCAGGAGAGGATTTCACTACTCTCCCTGCCCAGGTACATGGCAGACGACTAAGGAAAACTTCGGGGAAGATCTTTCCCTGATCATTTAAGCTTCTGTAGAAAGATTAGTAAAAATATTCATCATGCTTAAAATACATAAAGACTTCCTAGATCTAGAGAAATGCCAAACCTCACATCCCCCGTGAAACCAACTTTCACTTACAAGTAAAATTGGATGATGAAGTTTGAGGAATTCGAGCTCAGCTAAAAACTTAAAAGTGGAAATGAAAGTTCTGCAAATGTGCAAATATGATTAAGCAGATATGCCCCATGAATCATCTTTCCTACATCCTCATCAACTGAACTATGATTTAACAAAGTAGGACCATACAAGTCCAATACAAGAAAGTTAATTCAAATTACATTGAACTGAAATGAAGGAAGCTATTCACACCTCATAGCTATTGTTTTAGGCTCTCTTGTAAACTCAGGAAATAATTTCAACACTTCTGAAGCTCTTTTCATGTTTGGAATGTTTTCTTTGCAACTATTTGAAAGGCCTCAGAAACCTATGCAACAAGTATCAATATGAATTGTACTCTGTCTACTTATTCAAGTATTCTGCATACTTGACCTCTGAAAATTGGATTGTTACACAAATGAATACTACCATTTTGCAAGCTTCTTGCATAATGCTATTTTGCACTGAAGAACTGCAAATTCCTGATCATTTTAAAGAGGAATGCCTCTGACATTACTTCAATGTAAATCGAAAGACAGAACAAAACAAACCCCAAATACACTAATTTTCCATCACCTACTTTTTTGTTGTTGTTGTTGTTCTGGAATTTTGCTGAAACTTCTGTTATTGTTAACCACAGAACTGAATTTCACTTCATGTTTGTAGTTCCATGATGACACTTTCTAGTCATCTTATGATCCAGGCTCCTCATTTTTTGATCTTTCCCAACACATTATTCACCACCACAGCAGAGTCAGGAGGAGTTGAAAGGACCACAGAAAAGAAGAAACTAATTTCCAGCAGCACAGTTAAGTATAATTTAAATTATATGAAGTAGTATTCAGGGTTTTTTTTCCATGAAATTATATATATATGTATATACATATACACACACACATGCCGATTTAACTCACACCTAGGAAATTCACATAGTACATTCCCAGAAATTCATTACATTTTTCAGCAGTCAGCTCTATTAGACTAATGTAATAACACTGCCAGCCACCATGCATAAGTCATAAGTGGTATGATTGGATTTGTCTGCTCATTGCATTTTCAATTTGAATAATAGTAATTTTATTCAATTGAAAATATCTTTTTTTCTCTAAATACTATTATATTTAGTAGGAGTTGGGACAGCAGTTAAGGAGGAACAGAATTACTATCTCTATTGGTATACAACCAAATTCCTAATTTTTGTGAGGTGTTCTACCTTACTATAGCACTAGAACGATAAACTCATCCCCTTATGCTACTGTTATAAATACTACAGTCATTAGAAAGATTTTGAGTTGGCATAATTAGGCTAAATTTTTCCAAATGTTTGGTTGCCAGTTTTATAAGAAAAAGAGCTTTGTATTGGTCCAACAAGGATGGCAAGTACAATGTAAGTGCTTGTCTACATGGAGAAGCAGCTGGAATGGCTGTTCCATAGCAGCTCCCACAGCACTTGCTCTTATTTCAGAAAAAGTGCTTTCTTTTTTTATACATTAGGAAAGAGTGGAAGCCAAGGCACCCTGAGGCTTTGGCTGTGTCAAGTAATACAACATTCATAAAGAGCCAATGTGAAAGAGTTAGTGTTTTTCAGTATGTACACTAGAGTATTTCATAAGGTTTTCATCTCTCCTCTCATTCCTTTAAGACAGTAGACAACTCTTCAGTGATTTATAGGGATTGATCAGGTTTTGAACTTGAAGAGAGGATTCAACGTTCTGATGAAGGAGACCCTTCCAGCCTGACTTCAGCCAGGCCAGGCAACATTGCTGTAGTGATGTAGTTCACCATCATTTCAGGGAATCTATCTAATAGGGGGAAACCTGAGGTTTTATACTGCGTGGGAAGGCAAAAAGAATTCTATTTTAAACATCAAATTCCATTATTAAAAGACAATAGAATTAAAACTGTGTTGAAAAAGAATTTAAGGGCTTATACTTAAAAAGCTCAAAATACATTAAAAACTAACTTTTTTCTTCAAAAATTGTATATATAAGTAGACTGATATTTGTTCTGCCATCTATAAAAAGAGTACGCTGACATTTCAGTTTTATTCAATGTTTATATTGCCATTCTGTCTCTTTCATTTGCCATTTGCCACTGAAATAGACTGAAAAAAAGGATGAGAAAGAATTTAATTTCTTTTAAATCTTTGTAAAAAAAGGTTATTTTTTACTGAAAACCACCCCTTACATATAAAGACAAAAAGAGCTCTTTTGCTTCTAGGTAATCAGTTCCAGAGCCATTTGATTTCTTTTTCTCCAGCAAGTGAAACCATGTATGTACATTTTGAATCCAAGAGAACCCAAGGGGAAAAGAGAGCATAATAACCCTGTATATATCGTAAATAACTTTCTAATTTCTCAAAAATGTTAGCCTTCCCAAGCATATGAAACAATAATCAAGCTGAATGCCTTTATTTTTTATGTTAAATACAAGTGTTCTTTCTTTGCCTTGATTTTTCTGGAATCTTCAGAGTAGCCCTTGGAGCATGGCCTGGGGCCTTACAGGAAAACAAAATAGTAAATGAAACTAGGGAGGGTTCTGTTATTTACTGCTGTCTGCCAGCAAAGGCCAGGGATTGGGCTGTGGTTATGTCCCTCCAACAAGCTGGAACAACCTCTTGTAGTGGGGTTCCTAATTTACATGGGTGGGTACCTCCTCCCCAAGACCATGCTCATATGCACATACAAACCGGAGATAAACGTGAACAACACTTCGAGCAGGTGATGCACAGGGGTGGAAGGGGTTCACAGTTTCTATTCAGATTGAATTAATTTTAGAAAATGGGGAGCAAATTCAAGAAGCAATGTAAATTATTACCAAAAGTGCAACAACAAGATATAAACCAAGTGTGAGAATAAGCATGCACTGAGGGCTTTTCTCACTTTGGCAGTGGATTGATAACCAACTTCATTTTTTTATGCTGTTATTTACAGAGACATATGCAGAGGTTGGACAGCCCACCAGAGGGCTCCCATATTTTTTTTATTCAGGTTAAAAAAATGTTGATATATTTTTAAAAATTTTTTCTAAAAGTCTAAAAAACAGAATTCAATACAGAAAATGACAGGCCATTATAATGATTTTAATAATTCGTCTGGTAGCTCTAGAGATTATTTAAGAAAAGTTAAACATCCCCAAATTCTGAGGGCTACTTTACTGCCCATATTCATAGATGTACCACTAAACAAAATGAGTCAGAAACTCCATGTGTGTAACCTGTAGGCATTTCAGTGAAATGACATGCCAGGGTACTGTTTATACTACCTGGCATACTGTCTCTCTAGAGAATGCCTAAAAATAACTTTTAAAAGAAATCAGAAAAAAACCCCAAACCACCCCAAACAACAAACCAACCAACAACAAACACCCACCACACCACCACTAAAACCCCCCAAGAGGGCAAAGGGAAACATTATAAGGCCAACAAGGGTCCAAAATTTATCTTCCGAGAAACATAACTTTCTGCAGAAGGAAAACAAAGTCAAAAACCAGTACACATCTGAGCGAAGCAGTGAAATCACACATGCACACTCAGAAATGGCTTTAAGTAGATACAGTTAGCTGTATTCCAGTTCACAAACTGGCAGGAGCTGTTTAGTGACAGTAAAGATGAAGACCCACATGAAAGGACTGAATGTCATGAATCAAAGATAAACTAATCCATTCACATTATGGGATAGGAAAGATGTCATTTTCCAAAGATTGCATGTAACAAAGCTGCACTCCTGGAATTTCAAATAGGTTGCTATGGGAGGAGTGGTAGGGAATCTCTGGAGCTATTTTAGCCGAAACGGGTCAAATACCTAGGATTAAGAGGTGGAGCCTACAGTAGCAACACTAACATTTTTCTGTCTCTCACTTTTACTTCACTTGTGAGCATACCCAATGGAAATTATCTGCCCAACAGTGATGGTGCAGCTTGTTGGAGAGCCACAGAAAGCTGTAACATTCTGGAGCAAGGTAGTGCTAATAGTAGAAAAAAACTCCTGAAGATGAAATAGCTTTAGAGCCATCTATTTATGGTTCATTGCTTGGGACTAACAAACATTAAAATGGCTCCTGTACAATTTAAAACGTTTGTTAAAAAAACCATAGTAAGATTGTGAGAAGGCAGAATGACTTGCTCATAAAGGCATTTTCAACTCAGTTTGCATTCCCATCTTTCTATGAAAAGGTATTTAATCAAAACAAAGACAGAAGAGAAGCAGTCTGTAATATGAAGAAACTATTTTATAAAGTTTATAAATGAAATTAATAGAAATACAGCAAGGTAAAAATATATATTTCATTAAACTACTTGCAAGAAAAAGAACCAATTTCTACACGATTGTTAATGGAAGATTAAAATATACACGCGTGTAAGAAGTAGGGGACATCAAGTGTGACACAGGGCAATGATGTTAATTGAGTGGTCCATTGTCTGCAGAGTATGAAAAGAAATGGTTGAAAAATGATCTAGCAGATGGGGTGCTGAGGGACACGGTTTAGTGGTGGACTTGGCAGTGCTGTATTAATGGCTGGACTGGATGATCTCAAAGGTCTTTTCCAGCCTAAACGATTCTGTGATTCTGTTTTTCTATATCCATAATCCTGGCAATCAAAAAAGGAAAATTCAAGACATGAATGAATTTACAAGGGCTAGCGTTGAACTTTACAAATATGATTCTAAATCAAAATTCTCAAGGCAATTCCAGACAGCAAAATATCCTAATGGTGCTACCAGGTGTTACAGAGAAGCAAAGTCTAAATAGAAAAAGGTGAATAGAATTTTTTGAAAGTAAATACAGTTGTCAGTGTCTCATGCCTTCAAGTTTTGGCATCACCGATGAAACCAGCATAAGTAGTACTGAAATTTGACGTAAAGAATTCTGATTAATACCAAGGTGAAATAAAAAAAAAAAATATTCCAAGGACAGGTAGTGCCTGGGCCTCCCTGAGACCATAAGCCTATGCCAAGTATGAGACACTATTAATGCCCAGCAGGACAGCACCTTCAGTAAGAGGACACTATAAGGTGGAGAAAGTTACTGGTGTTATCAGCTGGCATATTTGCTGTCATTTGTAGCATCTCAGCACTATTCAGAAGAAGCAAAATGGCCCTTCTGCTTTCCAACAACAACAAAAATGTATATCTCTAAAATAAATACAAAATGAGTATTTACTACAGACTTCACCAAAACTAGTCAAGGTCACAAATTCTAGTGATGCTATTTAACAAGTAAAGTTATGTAACCTTATTCCTTTGGAATTTCAAACTTGTATCTCAAAGCTGATAAGCCTGGTTTCCTCTGAACGTCCCTAGCACAGTTCTCTGATGGCATGGGACTTGCGGCTGGCAGTTTCCAGCCACACTGGTCTCATTTCACAGTGCTAGAGTAAGGGTCAAAACAGGTCATATGCTGGAAAAGTCACAGCAACTGCTTTTTTTTAATCTGCTTTTCCATAAACAGGAGAGAAATCTGGCACTAAGCCAAATAGTTATTTATAGACAACATTTATTCTTAGGTATTTATTTTAGTCACCAGAGAACAATTGCAGCTAAATGTACTTATTACTATCTGGAAATCTATTTTTTGAAATATCCTCTGTTGATGTAACTTTTTTGTCACTCCAACTGTATTTGGCCCTCTATGCACATGCTATGTGTATTAATCACATATACTTCCACCACACTAGAACCTGTGTGATTTGCCTAAGTAAAAGATGCAACCCTAAAGCTACCCCTGAGTTTTTATGCAAAAAATCCTATTTGCTCTGCATACTGGTTTTCTTAAATAAATCCGAGAACAAAAATTGAGTCTGAGGATTTTGTACTAGGACTTGAGTGAGTTGGTCATTGCTGATCGAACCAAGCATTTTACAAACCCTCTGCACAGACCTAGACTTTCAATTCAGAGCCATCCATTCCCACTGCCAAATGAGAAAGGCTGTGCCCTTCAACACCATGTCAGCTGCTTACACAGGCAAAAGAGCATGAAATTAAAATTGTGCACTCTCCTTTCATACACCAGAGCTTTTCACACTTAAAACAGTCTTCGTTCTGTAAGGGACTCTTACTTTATAAAGCATCAACTTTGATTTGTTACATTTTCTGCGTCTTTCCCCTTATCTTCTTTCATCTGACTGATTTGTCCCACACTCGGGACAAGGCCTGAACTGACCTCAGTCTCCATATGTTTGCCAGTTATCTATTGACACATGCTCAGCTCAACCTCTGCAAGGTAAGAAATTTTTGTTTACTCGATTCTGCAGACTGATAGCTGGGCTGCAGATCAGATGATTGATTGTATAATCCATCTACAAGCGTTTCTGCTTGCAAACTCTGTAATACCAGTGCAACATATTTCAGCCAGCGCTTGCATGGGAGCTATCAGCACGGACTTTTAGAAGTTTCTGTGCTGCTTACAGGGCTCAGAGGGATGAAGCCATTGCACTAAGCCTAGGCCTGAAAGGTGAAGGGGCACACAGGTGTCAATTGTGGGCACATGCAAAAATCAGTTTACTGCTCATGACTACTCACAAAACCTTCCAGATTCTTTTTCCTCTACCCAAAAAGAGGGTACAGGACAAAGAAAAAACAAAACCAACCAACCAACCATTGGGGGGAGGGGAGCAAGCAGAAAAACAAAGTGAAAAGGTGACATAATTCCTCACTTTGTGAAAAATCCCTCTGTGTTCACCAGTGGATTTTTACCATTGTTTTTCCAAACAATGGAGTGACACTGCGTCTTTAGAAGCACTGTGTGGGCAGAATGCAACACAACCCATGTACAGTTTTTTCCCACTGCAATGCCATAATGGCTTTTCCATTATTAATGATAACTTTGATCCAAAATGCTGTAAGGTGGTTACTGGACCGATAATCTACCCAGGTCATTAACTGTTTCTCTGATTATACCAAAATGCATCTCAATTCCCCATCTACCTCCTCACTACAATTGCTTCATCAATATTCATAAGATCCAAGGGCTTGATATTGATTACCACATCTAATGGACTCATTATGCAAAGTCATTGTGACCTCTAAAGCAATTCTACTTTTCTGGCTTACCTAGATGCTTGCTCAAAATATTTTGAGATATTTGTACCCACACAGGAGCAAGCAGAGCAGAACAAAACCCACCACAGGATCTTTAAATTATGATCCTCTGACAGGATGGGCTTTTTCCATGCCTGTATGAGATGTCACACAACCCTAAAGGCTCTGTAACATTACCCCCGACTTAACAGGAGCCCTTGTTATCACACAGCAGAAAGAAGTAGTTAATATTAACTGATCATTATTAACATTCATTACGGAAAATCAATCTGATTGTGCTATAACCTCCTGCTGCAGTCAGCTGGGTTATTCTGATATTTACACAATATTGAGTTCCTGCTAACCAAAATTGTGGCGGTTATATAACATCTTTCAATGTCATGGTGATTCTGCAAACAAAATATATTCCATTCATCAGAACCAAGGTACAAAATAAATGCATTTTGCAAACAGTTTCTAATGGCAAATATTTTACTGCTTTGTGTGTCCAGCATTATTAGTGACAAGCGTTCTTTTTTGAAAAGGTAAGAACAAAAGAGTGCAACTGCAGTGTGAATTCATCTTTTAGTCAAAAATCTAACCTATTCCGGAAGAATGATATTCATTAAGAAGGCACTTTAAACAAAGGTACAAAATGACAACACTCTTTCATATGTTAAGAAACTGAAAGAGTAAAAATAAAAGTTAGACAAATTTTAGAGTAGGAATTAGGAATAATATGTTAAACTAAAAAAAAACCACAAGAAAGAAAGACTTAGGAAAGAGGTGAGTACAGTATCACTTGGATTTTTTTTTAAAATAAAGTGTCTGTAACTCAGAAACTAATATCTGGATTCAAGATAGATTTAATAAAATATTATTGACACAACTGCAGATCCTCCATTATAGTCGACTATGAAATTATTATTGGGATGTTTTCTGCCAACTCCATATGACTAAATCCAGATACGAAAAAATTAGTACACCTACTTTTTCCATGTCCACACACCACCCCTCCAACCTCATCCTAATAATTTCTTGGGGATTAATTACTGTATGTGTCAAAGTTAAATGACTATCAGGCTGGTTCTGTTCTGCACTCTTAAATAATTTTTCTCTGTCAAAAAGTAAAGTCTTCATTCGAATTCAGATTTAATGTTGAAATACAATTTGAAGGCTCCCAAAATAATCCATTATAAATATTATATATATAAATATTTACAGACAACATTAACACATTATTCTTTTCCTTAATGTGAATATGTGGTTAAAGATGTCTTTCAATAGTTACACACTGATTTTGGACTTATGTCTTACAGTAGAACAGCTTTTGGTCAATCTTCTCCACTGAAAATTAATATAGCCCAAATATAAGCTTCATGTATTTCCAATAATTTAGAGATATATTTTTCCTACACAAGTGTAACTGAAAAATTTAGTATCTCGAAAAGATGAAACATTTTAATCAATCTGAAATCAATTCAAATGAGAAGCCTGACAAAAAAATCCAGCCATAGTCAGAAAGTAGAAGCAATAGATTATTCTCTCTCTTGATAATTGATGTTATCAAGTGCATCAATAGCTGATCTCCTGGGTTTAAAATATGACTTGTATAGCATTTTCATTCGTAGAGGGAAAACAGAGCAGAATACAGGCACCTCATTCAGGCTTTACTTTTGCTGCATCTGAGACTCTTCCTAAGTAAAGATGGAGCAAGATAGAGGTATGTTTGGCCTATTTTATGCAGTATTATAGCTAGTTTATTCAGAATTAGCTAAACACACCTAAACATGATATAACCCAAAACACAGATTACCATTAAGTCTTTATTATTTTCATTTCTCACACTGCAAGTAAATCTGTATTAAGCTGCAGGATAACATAGTATGGCTCCAAAATATGGGTTTGCCTAGAGTAATTCATAGGTTTCATTACACCACTCATATTTGGGCATAGCCTAAACACCAAATTTCATCCTCATTCATAAATTTATATTTTTAAGCAATATGATCTAAAAGGACAACATTTTTCTCCAGACAGGGAACCAAAATTAAAAATTCAAAGCACATACTCTCACTCTGTTTCACAGCTGAAATCTCTGCCAAGTAGCAACTCTGTCAGCACAAACCTAACACTGCAAAAATTTCAAAGGTAGAACTAATTAGAAAGCAAGCATAACGAACCCAAATTACATGAGTTCAAAACTCTAAATCCTCAGTCAGTATTTACATGGGTGTTTGAAATGAGAACATTTACACACGTAAAATGGCAACTTGGATTTACAGACCTGCAAAATTAATTTCCCAAATGTAACTAATATAGATGTGTTTGCTATTTATCAAATTATGGTCACTGTTGACACTTGCATACAAGAACACTAGTGTATATAAACCAAAGAACTCCAATATCCTTATCAAACTGAGTGTCTGGTATTAACAAGCATGTGGAGGGTTTGTAGGTAAACTGTCAGCATGCACTGGAGCCTGGGTCACAGAGGCCTGAACAAATTAGCAGCTCTAGACAGGGAGAGGGTGGGACCTTGCCCGTGAAGCCGGTCCAAGGAGGAAAGAGCAGACTGTGACTGCACGGCAAACTGTGCACTGCCTTCTAAACCCCGCTGCCTGGGAGCAGTGCGGTCAGACCAGGGTAAGGAGCTATTCACTATGAAAGGACTCAGATCTTAACCCCATGAGTTAGAAAGGCAAGTACAGTTTACTAATTTGATTTTAAATTGAGCTCTTCACATTGTTTTTTCTAAGTCCTAATTATTAGTCTTTTTTTCCCCCCCAAATAGTTAGGGAGGCCTATTTATTGATTATCCATCCTACCAGTACTATCTAACATTTCAGGGCACTTCATTTACGTCACACACGTACTCTAAAAACCTTAAATAGCTGCCATGTTTAATTCTAAATATAAACCACCACTGCATCTGCTTCTGAGACTATCATACCCTTGGGCAGAAAGGCTCCAAATGCTTGGGAAGCTGCAATGTAAATGCTGCAAAAAACCAGTAGCTTTATGAAGTTGCCAGACTTGATTTTGCACCTGCTAAAAGCCTATCAGCCTCCCTGACATCTTTCAGATGCTCCATGAATACCACCAGAATACAACCAAGACATATATGCTCTATGAATGGTACTAATAGGACTCAAGAGACAGTTCAGTATACTTCAAGATAAAATAAAAACTGTTGTTTGAATTTACCCCTGGAGATAATGACCACTGTTGTGGTTGTTTTGTTTAATGATTCTATCACTGATTCACCTGTAATTCTTTATTTTACTCCTCTCTGGGAAGCCATGTATCAGACAGAAGTAGCAAAGGTGCCTGATGACAAACTGAATTCCTGTTTCACAAACCCAAACAGCCTGAAACATTAATTCTGCATTTCAGCCCTTTTGGAGGTGCTGAACACCTGTAAGATCAAGTTACAAGGTTCAGTTCTAAAATTCTGCCTACAGAAGCACCACGGCCAAGCTGCCAAGGTCAAAACTGAGCCATGAGGGTCAGCGTGAAACTGAACAGGATCTACGGAAACTTTTCCAATGGCAGCAATGGACTTTGAAAAATTGCCTACATGGCCAAGACCTTTCATCTCCCTAAAAGCAGATACTGTTCTTCTTCCACAATAACATCTACAGTTGAATATAACAATCAGCAATAGAACTTATAAGTGTGTGATATAATATAAATTTACCCTGTTACCTTTAGTGTTAAATAGTTTTCAGACACCAAGATCATTTTGTCCTTTCAATAGAGTTGTTAAAAAGAAAAAGTAACATCTAATCAAAATAGTAAGAGGAATCGTGTAAATTCTGATGAGGCTGGATTGTACAATCATCACAATTGTGGCACCAGCATAAAAAATCTAATTGAAAGAAATGAACTTTGCATGGGTACTTTTCAGTATACATAAATTTGATCAATTAGTTGAATACTGTGATAATCCTATTTCTCCCAATCTGCAAGGGTACCATAGAAAATCCTATTTAAAAGTTTTTTTTTTTTCTTTTGTAATCATAATATGCAGGTAACAAAGTAAAAAATACTGTTGCCA
>VZTX01004044.1:904673-966102 GCA_013400915.1 Pardalotus punctatus | reverse complement strand
AAAAAAAAAAAAAAAAAAAAAAAAAAAGATGAATCAGCTAACTTCAATAAAATGTTATCCCAAACCCCCAAACCCCCTCAACCCCTCAAGGATGAAGATTTAACGGACAGGTATGATGGTCTTGTTGAATGGATGCTCCATAGAAGAAAAGATGGGTTTTGTTCCACACAGATTTTTTTTTCTCCATGAGATGGACAGGTCAAAGTGTTAGCAATGTACCTGCACTCAAAGCTCTCACTCATCTTCTGATAGGAATGACAAGTACAGATCAGATACTTGTGTCTCATGAGACAGGGTAATTTACAGACTTTACTTGAGGTCTTCAAGATGGGGATGGTGGATCATTCAGTGCCAAAGCCTGGACTATTACACTGAAATATGTGTTCTCAGTTCAGTGAAGTATGGCAAACTCTCAGACTATTAAGTCCCTCAGGTCTCAAGAGTGTTCACAGGGATACAAGTGTAGCTTCAGGCCACAGACAAGGGGGCAAACTGTCTAGCAGCAGATCCATGTCCAGCAGCAAGGTGATGAATCAGCAACTACATGGAGCACAGAAGGGGACTATTATGAATAGCCTGTGCTTTTAAATCACATTTGTTTTGACAGACTTTTGGTCAAAGTAATGAGCATTTTTTCAATAGTGCCTCTAAGGAGAAAGGGGAAAGGAAAAAAAAAAAAGCTAGAAAAGCAGCAGATGAAATAAATGGAGACACCCATGACAGGTAAAAGTGCTTCCATAAAAACTGGAATTACCAAAGTCTGCTTTCCTACCAGTTTGATATGAATGGTCGCTAAGCACTTCTGAATCTTTCACAAAGTCCTCCCTTCTCCACCAAGCCGTTTATTTTTCACTTTGTTTGTAGGAACATAATCATCTTTGACACTTCACTTGCTCCATCACATTTGAAATAAGCCAACAGGTTCCCAGCAGGAACAGTATCTTCTCCATTAGGAAGAAGAGACACAGACTAAGAAAAATGAAATAACTTTAAAGCTGTTTTCAGGGGGACTGTGTGCTGTGGTGTGAAGGAAAGACATGCTAAAAATCTTGAGAGGCAAGAGGCTCAAACAACATGGACTTTGCATAGAATTTTTTTCCCCGATACATCTCTCAAGTTTTAATGAACTGTCATCATAGTGGTTTTGAATAGTAAGTACCTGAGCATGAAGCATTTTTAGATCTCCTTTAGGAATTCCTATATTTAGAACAGCACTGCCCAAAAAAATCAGGAAGTTTCTGCTCAAAGGTTCTTTTGTCAAAATGCAAAGCTGAGTGGAAACACCTATTTATAACAAATTCAGTTTAAAAAGTCACACACTGGGTTTAGCCAAGATTACTCAAAAACCCTTTTGAAAAAAGGGATTGGAGAAGATAGGAAATATTTTTTTTTATAAAACTCTGCATTATTTTCAGAAGCTTCTATGCAAAATACATTTTTGTCACAAAACTCTCATAGAAAGGGAAAAAAAAGTATTTCCTGTCCAGTTCTGGCATCTTGCCTTTCAGTGACCAATAATAACAGCCCAGTAAAAACAGAGCACAACACACAGGATCCAAGTGTTTCCTCCAGATGCACCTGCAGATGGTCCTTTGCCTCCTATATGAAAGAGTCCTCTCACTACTAAACCTCATCTTTGCAGGATGACAATTTGAAATAAATACATTTAGTTACATCAACAGGATCTGATTTTCTCAGCATTTTTATTTCCTTCTATAAGTTATTCCACACAGAAGAGCATTCTGCACAGAAATAAAACAAGTAAAGAAGATACTGTTTCAGCCACAGCTTGTGTATGATTGAAGGTAAGCCTAACAAAATGACACATTTCTGAAACTGAAATTTAAAACGAGGATACAAATGAGAAAGAAATTAGACTAAACTTTTAAAGGACTTGTATTTGTTGTTAAGTATGCAGCACTATTATGTTTCCACTTTACTATTGCTACATTTCACTGTCATTGAGAATGCCTTTGGCTAACACAGAACACATTGCAACGTGCTGATAATTAATTTTATTAAGTTTCATCACAGTGATCCTTCCTGAAGATGCACGGGGAAAGGTGTCAGTCAAACTGCACTAGAACTTCTTGCACTGGACTTATAAAAGTGATTTTGCACCAGGAGGAAGTGTGCAGCTTTCAGCTGCATGACCGCTCAGCTAGGGCTCCTCCTGTTCCTGATTCCTGGTTTGCAGAATACTGGGAAACAACAGACGCAGAAACATGAATGGTTTGTTTAAAGTAAAACATCCTCCATCAAGAAACTCCATTGGGTTATTAGACTCAACAAGTAGCTGAGCACTGGAGTGTTATTGCTTTTGAAAGGATGAGACAGGCTCTCAGTCAAACACGAGAGGGGTGTACAGCACTGAGAAACTACGGCAGTACAGAGAATCCTCATCTTCTACAAACACAAACTGTGAAATGTTCTTAAAAAGATGCCAGATACAAGGGTTTGGGTGAATACTTTGTGTTCTGTGCAGCTGTTTATGCACAGTGGTCCAGAGAGGAGCCTCTAAACGAGCATCACCAAATAACACGAAATGTTGTAGACACTGAGACCACCTGCTGCATTCCTAGTCGCCTCAACAGGTTTAGACAAAGCTTCCATTTGGGGCTCAAGGATTATAAGTTTATATTATCCTATTCTTAACCATATCCAAGGTAAATTAAGCAATAACTTAATAGGAATAATGGAAATCTATTATTTAATACATGATGTATGTTTCCTACATAATTTTTTTTAAAGTCACTATAGACAGACATAAGCAAAATAAAAATGATCACAGTTGCAGGTGACATCACTGCTGTTTCTTAAAGAACATGTGTTGTATTGGAAGAAGAAAGTGATAGGCTTATCTCCAGATACCACTAATAAACAATCACAACTTCTCCATTTATATGTAGTTGGCTAAAATCCAATGGCACAGCATATAAGAAATTTCAAGTATCTCACCAAGGCGCTAATTAATTTATTTGGCTGTCATCAACCAGTATGTGGATTTCCTCAGCTAATCCAACATCAGACAGTGTGAGTGAGTGGAGTTCCCTGCTACATTTGCTCCTTTTCCTTCTTTGGACCGACAGTGAGGAGCACTCTGAACTACAAAAACTACAATCTCATACACAGAATCACAAATCACATATGACTTACTAATTGTTAGTTTAATCACTAAGGGCTAAGGCAAGAAATTTTTAAAGAATTAAGTATATTGCATGCCAACAGGTAAGACACAGAGAAACTACATTTCAAGGACTTGAGTATATATATACAACTTTTTATGGCTATTTTCCTGTACCTGCTTAAAAATGAGCAAACAGTGGATTGAGCTACCTCCTTAAACTGTATCTGTATGCCGGTTATGAAATCCAGTAACAAAATAACACAGTGAGAAGACTCAATTTTCCTCTACCACTATGAACAGTGTTCTAGGAGAAGCTGGAACTAAAGGTCACAGAGGATTTCATTCCTCCCCAGCTCAGTTTTTGTTCCATGCTGAATGTATCAACAACGGTGTTGTTTATAATGAGGAGGGTTTTTTTGTTGTTAACTTTTGATGCATCCATGAGGAATCAGACTTAGACCACCAACTGATTTCACACAGGCCACCCAAGTATTCCCTCAATATCAAAAGCAGAGATTATGTTTTAAAACTTCAAAATTTTGCTTTTGTCTACAGAGCTGATTGCAATGTAACACCATCAGAGATACAAGAATTTTGCTGTAAATCAGAACAGAGGAGTCCTGCATAAAAGCAAGGACTATTTAAAGACAAAACATAGACTGATGGAATCCATGCATTCCAAACAACGTTGACATCATGGTACAGTTCACCCCAGAGAGTCAGTTTTCCATGCCCCAAGCAAACGCTCAACTGCCTTTTATCAGCACTATTAGTCATTAGCATGACAGCAATATAGGATGAAATCAGCATCCGTTACATCGCAGTTACCTTAAATGCCATCCAGCCACTGAAACACAGATGCCTGGAAAATTGCTTGGAGCAATATTGTGCTTTCGCTTGTGCTAGTGCATTTTTCAATTGATGCAAACACATTAAGACAGTTAATCAATTACAAATCAAAATCCATTCCCTCTGCTATTACTGAATGCAACCTTGTTCAGGTAAAAGCATTGTGTTGAAATACTTTGAACTGAACATTGAGTGCATAAATTCTGAGTAACAAGAGCAAAACAAACTCCTCCAAGGAGTTCACCTATTTCAGACATGAACTTCTGTAATTTTAAAGATGTTTCAGCTATTTTCAAAATCAATTACTCTCTTCTTCCAAGAGTTTCCAGGTAATAAACTATGAAAATTGCACTGTCCATATTTTACATTACAGTGACTAGCATATGGATAAAAGACTTGGCAAATCAGAACTAATTTGATACTCTACACTAGAACTATAATGTGGAATATTTTATTCTTAAAAATTTAAAATTTTCACCCTTTCATTAAGCTGCTGCTTTTTCTTTATTTGTGTCATACAGATGAGACACAGGATAAAGGATTTGATTTGCAACCCGTACATCAGCAACCCCCACTTGCCCTGAATGAATGAAGATCACAGCACTCAATCCTGAAAAGAGGTTCAGTCATAATGTAATAGCTTTAAAATGAATCACTTTCATGTCATTATTATTGCATGGCTTTATTACACAAACTTGATTTTCTTCTCAAGGAGGTCACAGGTGAAGCAGACTGTAGGTTCCACTACATCTCTGAAGTGACCAAGTGCTAACAGAAACACCAAATAGACTGCCCAGGGCTGATCCTATGGGAAAAACCTTCGTTACAGATCTTTGTCATGGCCTTCAGCAGCAGCTGACAAGTAAGGGTAGCAGAGAAAACCAGAATCTGCACCAGCGGCTTTTCCTCTAAACTGACAGAACAATTTGATGTATTTCCTTCATCTATGTATGCAAATTCAAAAACTCATATTTTAAAGTTATTGCACTTTAATTTCAGATTATTCAGGAGTTTTGATTTGAGAATACAATAGGCAGGACACAGCTGATAATTCTCCTTTAGAGAGCTGAACCCAAGCTCCAGTGCCTAGCTCCCAGAAAACAATTCTGCCTCATAATCTGCCATAGTTTGATGGCCTAAGGAAAAAATAAAGAACTTGCTACTAGCTGGAGGCTCTGAAGTACTGCACTGAAAAAACAGAAATAGAAATACCAACATTTCTAATTATATTTTCCTCCAGAATCAGAAAAGCTCTTTCTTGTTAACAAAAAGGATTTAAAAGGCTTCTGTCATGTAGCATCTGGCACAGATGTGTCCATTCGTTTTATATTGCCTTTTTCCTCACAAAGCCTGACTGTCCAAGTTCAGGCTCCTAGCATGGGCATCATGGCAATCTCTAATCCAACATGCTCCAGCCTCTTTGCAGCCCTAGCTGCTGGTTTAATTTTTCTCGTATTTTATCCCTGAGGCAGCTCTATTTTACTAACAGTGCTCACATACAAACAGAATTGAGATGTGGGGTAAAGTGATGACTTGTCCAAAGTCACAAATACATTTTTGCTAAGAAAGCTTCCTGAGTTCTGTATTCATTGACCAACCCACTAGCCCATAATCCTCCCAGTCTGGCAGCATCTCTGTACACACAAAACCAGAACGTCTAAAGATGTAAAGCTTAAGGAATATATAAAGTGTACCATGATGATAAGAAATACCATATAAATGCAATTATTGCCATGCAGAGGAAACCTTGGCTGCTTTCCATATAAACAACATCAACAACATCAGAAGGAATAAGACCATGGTATCAAGATTATAGTTTATATAATATTTTAATTCTAAATTACATAACCTACTGTCCTGCAACTTGTTTGTAAAATCAGCTTTTTTCATACCTCAAATAAGAGATGTTGATAAAACACTAAAAACACCTTACATTGTGTTTTGTTGAATAGTCAAGTGGCTGCTTAAATTTTATCAAGATGTTCATACTCCTTACTTGCAGAAACAGTTAAAAATTTACTTTGCTTTTATTTTGTTTTCTAGCAGGTATTTCTGTGCTTTTGCCACAAGGAACATTAAAATTACCACTAGGCCATAAGCAGAAATAGGAAGCAAAAGCAAGTCTTACGAAACAGTCTTGTTCTTCAGCAAGGGATTTAAATATTTTGATGCATCCACCTCAAGAATGACAATAACAAACAAAGGAAGCGCTCATTTTGGATATTTGTCACCAGCACTTATGGAAACACATAATGGACATAAGTTGCTTCACTCAGAAGAATATTAGGGTGGTGGGGCAAACTAGGTGCAAAGCAGAATTCTGGGATGTGTACTGATCTTTAGGTGAGACCATAAAACAGTGCAACAGGAAAAAGCTGCTCTGACAAGACAACCTGAACCCAACCAAATTAGTAACTGGATATTTCATGTACTCTAGCATCTTCCACTTAAGTGGTAAAATTTATTCTATTTAGGAATATTCCAGACAGGCAAAATTATAATCTAGTCTTAAAACTGCAGGTAACCTGGTCATTTGAACATAAAAAGAATATATGTTTAATCAATACTAATAAATATACCAATATTATTGCAACCATTATTAATTATTAATGTGCTTGATAAAACCATAATGGAACTCCTCATTTTTCTGATGCAACTTATCAAACACTAACATTTTCCAGGCACTCATGAAAGTTTTTCAGTTATAAATTATTTCTTTAAATTACAAAAATACATACATATATATGTGTATGTGTGTATACACATATATGTGGGGGGGTGTATATACACACACATATGTCCTTCTGATGATGAAATGAGTTCAGTCTAAATTTTCTTCACATTTACAATGTTAAGAGTAAATGCGGTTTTGTAATTGAATGGTCTTTTAACAACAGTATCTCCTATTTATTTTTCCTGTGAATTCCATTTATCTTCTCAAAAGTAAAATGTACAAATGGTGTTTTCAATTGGCAGTTCCATACATAATTATTGCTACATAAAGGCAGGCCAATTTATCCCTAGAACTTGTAATAGAACACAAATATTACAATTTGCAATGATTTTTTTCCCCCACCCCCGCAAAGGGTGAACTCCAAATAATAGCCACAGTTTCTCTGCTGCAGTAAAGTCATGACTTCTCCCCAGAGCAGTTATATATTTCAGTGGTCTTTCCAAAACAAACCAAAGAGGAAAATCCATTCTGCTATTCAACTGATTCTGTCATTTATGTAAGTACTTTTACTTAACTATAGCAAACTTTAAAGAGCTCAGCAAGGAAGGATTTACAGGAAATTACAGCTCCAAATACTGATATCCAAGTAAGAATCAGTTTTGTCAAGGCAGGGACTTCAGATTTTGGCCGGCCTGCACTTCTGGAGGCAAAGCTGGCAGGAAGTGGAAGGGGAAGCAACGCACTTGGGGCCGGGATAAGCTGCTCAGCAGGAAGCAAGGGAAGACAGTTATAGGCCAGTCAGCAAGATAATGAATACAATCCAACCGCACAGTAACAAGGAGAAAAAGAAGTTTGACTTTGATTTTTAGCTCCAAATTCAAACAATGCGATTAATGGTAGTCTGCTGTTTTCCTCCCATTGTAACAAGGCATAAAACAAGCTTTGTTTGGTTTAGCAAGAGAAGACACTACTTGTATGCACTGGTACCGAGAGCTGTGCATAATCGAACCACACAAAGCATTACACGACAGATTAAGGCTTTAGTGCCTACAGGGACAGAAAACAGGTGGGATTTTTACAAGCACCCAAATGAGTTAGGTGGCTACATCTCAGGGAAATTAAGGAACATAAGGAGAAAAAGCCTTGATTTAATACTGACTTCTGTGGATAGGTATTCACTTCAAGAGACCATTTTGCCTAACTGCCCCAACTTTTCCATTGCCTCCACTGGAAGGAGCTACCAACAATAATAACCAAACAAAAAAAGAAAGAAATATGTCTTAAAAATATTTTTAAAAAAAAAAAAAATCGTGCTTCACAATTACTGAGGTTTTGTGCCCATTTCTTAGAAAATGACCTTCTGAAATGCTTATGATTGCACAGCTACACAAGTAGCAGCAAATTTCCAAAAAGGCCATCACACTGAGAACTCTAAAAGGATCCTTTTAAACTAGAACTACATAATCTTTTAACAGCACACTTCATGTTCTGCTCATCTGTGATTAATGTATACCAACTGAAGTCCATCCTCAGCTGTTATTTGAGGAAGAAGGACTACACAAAAAAGAAAGGAAAATGTTTAGTTGGGTGTGATAAAAATAGGAAACTAGCAATAAAATTTAGATCCTACTGAATTTAACAATGCCATTATTTAACTTTATTCTGAATAATCCTTAACAGAAATTTCAATTTTCTAACTAATTAAAAACCCCAACCATATGTCTCCCAGAAACAGAAAGAAGAGGAATGAATAAAAGAAAACCCAACATCAATACCATAAAACTGAAGAAATAGATTCCAGATGTTTAAGAAACAGATTCTTTTCTTAGTCTAAAGTAGGTATTAAATTGGAAGGTTGGATTCTTTCCATGTTGTCTTCCAACTATCTTATTGATGTAAAATTGTTTCAGTGGAACTGGGCTGCCTTCATTACAATCACAGAAGAAATACTGTGTGCCTCATGCTATCCAAACTTTCTCAGACCGGAAATGCTACAACAATTCAGTCTCAACTGTGCTATAGCAAATCCAATCCTGTTTTAGTCTTTCACACAGTCCTTCAATACCAATAATGTTAGCAGTAGCAGTATTGTCAGAAAGAATCAGTAAGAAACTCTCATGTAAATACAACCCTAAGAGATGGGAGCTGTGACTTCAACAGCATCTGGTATTTGTGACTCAGAAAAATAATTTGGTAACATGCTAGTTCCATTTTAATACTTTATATGGTTAAAAGAGTTTGGGCAAAGAAATTAAGAAGATACGAGTTCACAGATACAACTTTTGTAGCCTGTGTGCCTGACATATACATAGCAAAGGAAAACTGCTTTGACAACTCTTACTATACCCTGAATTAGGAATCAGGAGTCTCGTTCTCTAGAAAAAAAATATGAACACTGCAGAGAAACCAGTGTAAAATGTATGGAGAGTATTCATTGCAGCAGCTTTTCACAAGGTTATTTCTAAGTTCCTTTTCTCCAAAGGCAGGAGCAATGAAATTAAATACTCTCCAATGCTTTCCATAACTCTTTATGTGTAGCTGAACTGGCATAGAAGAAAGATGTTTGTATTCCCTGCTCCAAATATTTCACTGAGTTGCCATTCTCAGTTTGTCAGAAAACACTGTGCCTGACAACTCAAGTGACCGGTCCAGTGAGTGGCAAGAGTTCCAATGATGCCTGCTGAGACCCAGGGAAAGAGTAGAAAAATATGGGTTCATGCTATTTCATAGCTCATATCCCAAGTCAGCCTTTCTGGAGCAATACAGTATTGGAAAGCTGTAAATAACGAGGATTGTAGTGGTACAAAAACCAGAAACATGAAAAGCTGGATCACATCCTAATATGGCAAACGGCTTGGCTATCCCAGTGGAAACCCTGAGTTCCTTCAGGGAAGACATCAAACAAGATACTACTGAATGTATGAAGTCTCCCTCCCCTTTTCCCAGTCAAAAAATCAGGAAAAGTACTTGAAAAACATAGGATTTTCTTACATAACTTAGTCAAACACTGACGCACAGGTAAGGGAAATGCTTAATCTACCTAAGGGAAGCTAAATAACTTTTAGTGAGGTATAAATTCTTCTGAAATTACACTATCAAACCTTCCAAAGCAATGTCTTAACAAAACAACAAACATAATTTCTGGTACTGATTGTATCCCACAAAGACTTCATGAATAAGTCATATATATTTTATACAGGTTAGATGTCTGACTTTCCCTAAATATGCAGAAATTATGCTCTCTAATAATAAAGACCTCAGATGAAAGCCATTATTTAAAACAAAAACCAATAACACACAAACCAAAACAACAAAACCAAAACAAACTATATTTACAGAATTTTAATCTTCAGATCCTGAAATCATTAGTAGAGTCTTAATAAAATCACAGAATATTCAGATTGGAAAAGACCTTTAAGATGTCGAGTCCAATCACTAATCCAGCACTGCCAAGTCCACCACTAAACCATTTCCCTAAGTGCCACATCTAGAGGTCTTGTAAATACCTCCAGGGATGGTGACTCGACCCCTTCCCTGGGCAACATATTTTGATGTACAAATTTTTCCTGATATCCAGCCTAAACCTCCCTTGGCACAACTTGAGTCAGCTTCTGTTTTGCTTTGGTTTTGATCATTTGAAATCAAATTTGAAATCCAGTACACCACCACACACTGGGGAAAAAAAATAACCTAATATTTTTTATTAATGGTTAATTTGCCACTCTCAAATTTATAAGTTTAACTACTGCCTATTAACTCCTGCATTTTTACACAAAGTATTACATTCAGTAAAATGCTCCAAGGAATGATTTTGATAAAGGACCCAACTATAATTTAGTAACTACAGCCAGCAAAAGTATTTTAACAATAATGAATCCTTAAAACACATAAACCGCCCCCCCCCCCCAAACTAAAAAATCATTTAGTATTCTGAAACAGGGATAAATGCATTTTATTAACTGCAAGTTCATTACATCACCAAGTGTACTTTCTACTCTTTCAATGAAGAGTACGCAATTAAGTCAAAAGAAGATATAAATCTCAAGTCCTTTTCCAGTCTTTATAAAGCTCGCTCTTTTAAGGAAACCTTTCACTTAGTAATATTAGCCTTGCAGCACAATAGACAGACATACTCCTATTTTCCAGAGAAGTTTGCTGATGCACTGAAGAACCTTGCCCAAAGTCAGGATGGCAGATGTACAAATCCCTCCAGTTATGGAGCTTAACCAGACAATCCCAGCCTCAAAAACATTATTATAAAATGGGTTCATCATTTTTAATAATATTTAGCATTAATATTATCTTGCCTGAAGTACTGGGTTTGCACCAGACTCAAAGTGTTTTTAATATAATAACTAAATATTTCTGTTCACTCCAAAAACTCCAAGCACTCAAAAAGTGCATACTCTGAAACAAACATCTACAATTGTGGATATTCACAAAATCTGCTACAACTATGGAATGCACACAAATGAATTATAGAAAAAACCTCTTAGAATTTTTTATAAATTCTGACTCTAGTTGTCTTCAAAAGCACTTTAAAGCATTTAAAAGTAAATAAAAACTTGTTTATTCTGCAACCTGTTCTAGCACCAAAGTAAATCAGATAGTGAAACTCTAGTTGTTGCAGTTTAAAAACTAAAATAACTCCCCACTATTTAAATTCTACTTACTGCATTTGCAGCCAATGAGACCTTTTTCTACCTCTTTTTCCTCTGTTCAGCAGGTTTTATATGTGATTCTCATACTGATATTTACAAAGCACTGAAATATTTATGAACTCTGCTTCTGAATATAATATTAAATATAATGTTAATTGAACATGTGGCAGTGCATTGCTGGTTTACTTATTCAACTGAAATGCAAAGGACTATTTTTGTAAAACTAAGAACTCACCCCCAAGGCAAAACATCAAACCTGATCTTAATATTCTGACTTCTGCCTGTGGAACTCTGGTCAGATGACAAGGCAATCCCACAGTAGATACCTGAATTTTAGCAAGCCACAAATAAAGTCCTCGCACAGGATTACCAGCAGAACTGTACTGTTCGATGGGCACTCTTTCAAACAGAACACAGGATGGTTTCAGATCTTTATCACACTGTATTTAAATATTACACCTGTCATAGAGCTATTACATCTAGGTTTTGAAGAACTCTGACCAAAGTCTGAAAATGATTATACAGTGACACAGTTTCATTTTTCTGAAGTCAAAATGGGAAAAGAAGTTCTTTCGTCCTTTCTTGCCTTACAATATTGCTGTGCAAATGTAAACAATTACATCGCTCTGAAAAGAAGAAGTACAGCTGCTTCCAGTATTTTAGACAGAGGTGAGCTAATACCCTGGGTCACTTTTATCTACTACAGAATGCTTATGAATTGCAATGGAAGATGTTTGCTTTAAACAGCACCATTCACAGCAGAGCAGACTTCATAGTTAAGTTAAAAAACGCTGTATTGAATATTTTTTTTAAAACATGGAGGCTAATAAAGAAGAAAAGCACATGCTTCAGAATTAACTGGAAATATCCAGTTTCCAGGTACTGATCTTGGAATGATAACAGAGAAGTTAAAAAAAAAGTGTATTTCTCAGTGTTTGTTTACAATACTGTAATATAAGTAAGATTTTTTCTTTTTATCTGTTCTGTTTTGGAGGAAGGAGCCCCGGTGGAGCAAACTGGAATTATTAAAATTCCTCAGATTTATTCAGGTTGAGTATTTTGACCTAGATGCTGATATTATTGGACCATTTATCAATGCTTAAGTTTAGTGTGTGCGTGTGTAGACATTACAGAAGTATAATTTCTTAGAAATATACCTCATCCTTGACAATACAAGAATTCAAGCACCTACACAACATGCAAGAGCTGCAAGTCTGAAGTATCAGGAAGTTTGTTTATAAAGCTGCTAGTGCACATTAAAAATCCATATTTTACATTATTTCTGATAGATATATATAATTTACTTTTTTGATAAATGCATGGAAGATATATGGCAGAAATAAGGAAAGGAAACAAAAGCAGATAATGGAAAAAAAAAGGCAAAGTAGCAGGCAGGGCTTAGAGTATGTATCTCAGCTTGCAGTACTGCCTTTAGTACAGCCCTTCTGAAAATTCAGATGAATAATGAAAGCGCTTGATCTTCCTTTTTGGACTTGCATCTTGCTCTCTTTGAAGTTTCCTTTTAAAAATTCTTGCCAGTGATGCAAGGTTTACTCAGTCATTTTAAATCCAGAGATTGCCTTTTACAGTGGCAAAACAATTTTTCCCACCACAGGTACAGAGCATTCATGAAAAGGTTCAAATAGATTAACCTTTCAAGACTATGCTCAAAAAGGACTTATTTTTGATACTCCAGCTGTTTATACTACTGTAAAACTCATATCTTTAAAACAGTAGCAGATTTTCAGGCTATGTTGAAGGCAGCAGACATTTGGTTCATGATATTCACAGAAAAAGTAAGTTTTCACCATCCAACTGGTGCACGGAATAGCCAGGAACCTGGGTAGATCTGTCTTTAATGTATGTATTTCCTCATCTATTTATCCCCTAATTAATTAATACCAAGGCCCTTGGCCTCAATTCACCCTAACAATACACAGGTTTGACTATTGTTGGGAAACATAAGGGTGAAGTGGGAAAAGATTGATTCAGAGCATATTAGTGCACCAGCAATAGTACAGACCAAAACACTAACAAATCATAAGAGTAGAGGTTATGTATTTTATGAAGTCAACCAAAAAACTCCCTAAACTATAATATTATATGCATTTTTCACATCACATCATGGTATATGAGCATTGGATTCACCTATGTTGTGTCTTCTATTATGAAATAGCTAACCATACACAGATTCTTTAAAAAAAATTATTTCAAAATTTACTACTAGTTCATGTTTCACTTCTGTATGAAAATGCCACTGCAGATTTTTATTTGATACATTTCTCCCATTTTCTTCAAACACTAGACACAAGCAGTGGTAAAATTAAACATGCCTATTCCAAAGGCCCTGCACGATTTTGTTAAAAAAAAAAACCCAGCATATGGAAATCAGGTCTTTTACTACATAAATGGAAAAGAGAGTGACAGCAGTTTGGAACATGGTATGTATATGAGTTTTGATACTTTTTCAGTCTAACACAGTTTTCCTTAGGCAAGTACAAACTCTTACAGTACCATTTAAAGGTGCCTTTAAGCCAAATCTTCTATCTGTGTCTTGCTCCCTGCAAAGCATTTATTTTGGCAAGTGGCTAAAAGCCTGCCAAGGAAAGGTCATTGATCTTTGCCTGAAAAGTTTCAGCCAGCTTTAGACAGTAAGGGCTTAGTACAAACACACAATGCTTACCAGATGTTCAATCAGCTCACTGGATACAATCCAAGGGATGGCTATAAATCCATGGAGAGATGTTTGTTATGAAGGCATTTGCCACACAAAGTTAAATTTATATAAGCACCCTTTGGAGAACCCCTACACTGAACAGTGCAGTTTAAAAGGCTCATGCTCCCACAGACTGAACTGTCACCAAGTGCTGATTTGTGTGTGCACAGAAACCTTTAAAAACAAATTTGGGGTTCAACTGTTAGCCTGCAAGGTTCATTTTCCCAAATAAATGCCTGTGCCATCACTCAAGTCAATGTCAACTAGCAAGAGTCAAAAACGTAATGCAGACCCAGGCTATTATTCCACAGCTCCTCTTCTCACGCTTTCCAGTTATCGTCACTTGGGTAACAACACTAAAATACCTGCTCTCAGGTGCCATGCTACCAAAAGTGTGAAATTTTTTCTCAGAAGAAATACATCACCTACTGCACCAACAAGCAAATACACACCACAGTCAGGTACTGCAGTTATCTACTGACATTAACATATTCTAACAGATTGAGGAAAATAAGAGATTTATTTAGAGTTGTTCATTTGAGATTACAAAGTTGTCTGACTGAGCAATGCAACCTACAAGTTTCCATATTAGTATAAATGCAATGCCTGGAGAGGTTTTTTTTGCTTGGTTGGCTGACTTAAAAAAGAAAAAAACAAAACAACTAGAAACTCAATATCTGGATGGTTAAAGGTTTCTTCCAATTGTAAACACAGTCATAAAAGAGATAAATAGTTTCAAAAAGAGAAAGAAACTTGGAAAAAATTAATTTTTGTAATAAGCATCCACAATTCAGCACCAAGGGATTTTAAGTTGAAACCAAATAAGACTCAAGAGAAAAAGCATATTAGTAGTAGCTTTGCTTATCCCTCCTAAGACAAGAAAATGAAGGCATAGCAGAAGGAGAAAACTTTGCAAAACAATTTATTTCTTCTATTTCTTTGCTTTTACTGTTTTCCTTCACTTGTGGTTTGAATGAGTGGTGAGCTGGTACTGAAGAAATGAAAACCTGAATGGGGAAAAAGTAATCCCCCAAACCCTACCTACATAAAACCAAAGCTTCAAATAGGTTCTCAGTAGATACACTACATAAAGAGTTTTGAAAAGGAAGATCATGGTTAAATTTGTTGTTAAGTTTGTTTATTGTTTTTCTTTTAAAGCAGGGAAGCCAGCAGAAGGAAAGCCAGAAAGCCAGCATAGGACTCTAGCTTTTTCCAAGCTATGAATAAAAACGTGAAATTAGACCTTTAGAATGGAGTTCTCCATACTGAGACTGAACAGAGCAGAGCAACCAATGTGTGCCTGGTTTCTCTGACTGGATATTTTGCTTTACAGTAGGAAGAGAGAAAAGAAAGCTATGTAATATCAGTGCTTCAAACCCTGTATCTCCCTGAGCACCCAAGTTCCCAAGAACTTCTAGGGAAAGCTGCATTTGGAAAAGAGCTCTAACATGCAAACCTATATGAGTCAAGTGACTGAAGACAGAAAGCCAGTTCAGCACTCTCCTGTTCACATAGTTTCAGATTATTTTAACTCCCAGCAACAGCCTCAACCTTGAATCTAAAAATGTAATCTTCAAGTGGCTTGCTGAGTCTAGGTAAACAGTTTCCCAGATGTCAAACAGCATCCTTTCTTCACAGATACTTTACAATTTACCACTAGAAGACTGCCTGTCCCAATGGCACAACAGATCCTTTTGTGCAGATCCCTTCTGCTCCACCTACAGCTTTGGAAAAGCTACAGAGGCTAATGGGGTCCCCCCGAGAGATCCACACTGACTCTCCCCAGACTCCACAGGGCTCCGCCTATGACGTTTCTAACACTCAGCTTCCTCTCAAACATTAACATACAGAGAAAGGTAAGAATGTGTGTGAGCTGAATGCTCAATCGAATTTTGGGTGGCAAAATAAGAGATAAGGTTTTTAATAGTGAAGCTATTAAAAGACTCTGTGACTCTTTTTTTCCATGTGTTTACCATAAGTGCATGGGTTATTAAAAAATAGGCTCTCCACTCATTCTCATTTAAAAACAAAGAAAAAATAATCCAGTAAAGATGTAACATTTGCAAACAAGTGGTTAAGCCAGCACAGACAAAATTAATACACTAAAAAAGGTTGACTTCTGTGTTGATGTCTTAAAATGCAATTACTTGCAATGAAAAACTGGTGATTAACTTGAACATTTTGAGAGAGATGCTACTGCCAGGAGAAACAGCAAAGGTGAACTAGAGATAACATCTTGATGAAGAGATTGATCAGTGGAAGTAAAGAAAAAATTTGCAACTTCTGAGAAGGTTTCTGAGAAAATGAGAAATATTTTCATAAAGAAAGATGAGCTGCTTTTCACCTACCAGAATAATATATAGGTGTGAGGTCTATCTACCTAGTCATAATACTAGAAACTGTGAACAAACCCGAGAATTCTGATACCCCAGAATCAGCAGCTGATGGCTACCAGGGACACAAACAAACATTCCATCAAAGTTGTATTTGTAATAGAAGACATCAGTGAAAAAAAACCACTGCTCTTCAGTAACATAAATTCCTGAAACAACCAAGCAAAAATGCTCCCTGATCATGCCATTTAGACTTTGAGATTTCTGATTAAGCACCTTCTACTGTTCTCTGTTCAGACAGTGCCTGGCACAACCAGATCTCATTCACTAAGCCCTTACAACGCAAGAAGCATAATTAATGATGATAACAAGGACAACTACAAGTACTTCAAGGAAAAGCACTGGCAAAGAGATACATTAGGAATTGAAGAAAAAGTTTGTATTCTGAAGGACATTTTCTACAAACAGATTTTTGACAAAGGGTGCTACAACATGGGATAGAAATACAATTTTTCTTGCTGTGTTAATTCTACCAAAGTTGAATGCCTGAAACAAACCCTCTGGACATTTTGATTAACAAGCTGTATCTATGTGATAGATCTATCAGGTATGGTACACAAAAATGGCATTAAGAATCATTCCTTGCTTCTACAGATACTTTTTTCATGAAGACCTTTTGTTCTGACAAGCCAATCAACAATAACCATATTTGCAAACCTGAGAGCCTTGAAGTAAATGAGCTAAGAAAAACAGGAAAACCTCTTACAAGCTCATATATTTTGAATTACATGTTAAATACATAACCTGGTTCAATCAGAATTCTAAGGACTTTCTGGTTGGCTATTTCAATGCAAAAAGGCCAAGTAATAAGCCTAAACAAAATGTTTGGCATTCACAAAAGACCATGACTTCAGCTAGCAGGCTTTATTGTAAAATATCACCTTATGTTCTTCAACTTGTGCAATCTTAGTATCTCACAAGCAGATGAATCTGAAGATGAATGTATTAGAAGCTGTGGTATTTCATTGCAATTCAACTGCCCACTCAAAAATGGGGAATCTGTGATTGTATAGAAATACACTTCCATAATGCAAATTGGAACATCTAACAATGATAAATATTCATTACAATTGGTTGCCATAGGACATAGAAAAAGTTTTGAATAGTTCTTGAATTTTTATTATATGTATAATAATAAACACAGTTAAGAAAGAAACCTAATATGCCAAGGTCATTCTGAGGCTGTCCACAGCTGACTTGACATATTTCAAATGGCAACTTAATTCCTAAGTTGGCAGAAAGCTGCTGTAAGTAAATGTATTTTTTTGTGTCCCACATAAACCAGTAATTCCAAAGAAAGAAGAAACCTGCAATGACAAATGCAGCAGGCAGGTCACACGCTCTTAAATATAGCAGCACCTGTCTTTCATTATATATAAAACTGACTTTGCTAAAAATTATTTTAATCATTCCTCAGGCAATTTACCTCTCTTACCCACTTGCTGGCCATCTGTTACTCCAGTTTGTGAATCAAATCATTGTGTCATTGTATCAGTTAAGTTTTAAACTTTCAGCCTTCATTTGGATCTTAACCAGCTACGCTGGAGCTCTTAAGTATTTCTTAATGCAAAAAACTTTACTTACAAAACCCTATAAGAACTACAAGAAAAAGATGAAATAAATAGATGTAAAGACACAGCCAAAGCACGTCAATGAAAGTTAATGAGGGCACTTCAGTATAGAAATACTACATACACTACAACAACCCTGAATTAATACAGAGAATAAATGCGACCTTGCACAACAAGCAGCACTAAAGAAATGAGTAATACAGCAAGTCTTGCAGATTCTCCTGTCCACTGACAGACTGGTACATAGACACACCCTTCCCCATAGCGGAGGCAGAAGTTCAAGACACAAGACTAAAAACCTGTGCAACCATTAGATCCAGTTTGCAAAGTAAAAGAGAATAAATATGATGAATCTTTTCCAAGCTAATTCCTTCTTACAAACACTGGTCTACTACAAGCTTTGTTTTTCTTGTAACTGCATACATAAAGGGGAATCACCACATGCTTACTTAATAACAGAATTGACTGATTACATGCTTTGCAAGACTGACAAATTATTCTGGTGGAATAACAACAGCAACCACCCACATTTTGATTTGGTCTCCCAAAAGCAAGCTATCAGAAATGCTTATTCTCAAAGATGCTATAAGCTTGCATATGGCACAATACATGGCTCAAAGATCTATGCAACAAATTCCAACTCATACTATTGGATGCTGCATCAGGTTCCAAGAAGCCACATTTGTTTGTTTGACCAAAGGGATTTGTTTTTGAAAAATCCCTTAAAGATTGGAGCGGGCAGTTACTTAAACTCTTAAAAACACTTAAAGAAATCCAACCAAAGTATGAAATTTTTAAAACACTGTAGATAGAATTTTCGTGATTAACTGTTGCAGTTATTTTAGGCTGTGAACCTTAGTGCATGTCTACATTTGGGAAGTTTCCACTGATACAGCTGCTTCCATTCACAGAAAACAAATATAAACTTACTCTAAATGCATGGAGCCATTTTAAATAAAGTAAACCTACAGAAGGTAAATAACCTTGCAGATCAATTTTGGCAAAGGAAGTGTAAAGACATGACTCACAGGTGTTACAGAAATACTGTTTACATAGTTTCAAATGGAGAATTAAAAAAACGTATTTTAAGAGCTATTTTCTCACCCTCTTCCTATGTCAACATCACCAAAATGCTAAAGTATTTTGCAGAACTGATTTGGAAGCACAATATGGAAACCTTCAAGTTTTAGCAGAAAAATTTAAATCCTAATTTTTGAGAATATCACCTTCTGTGTGACAAACAGTTTATTTAGCATTTTCTTTTCAGTATGTGGGCTGGACAGTTCCTACTACAGAATTTAGAAAAGATTGCTAAAACAAATAGTTACTCACCATCCCTTATCAGAGCAGTACAAACATTCAGAAACTATAAGCAGGCTCCAAAACCGTATTAGTGTAAAACTGTGACAATAAAAACACTCCTCTTGGGTTTGTTGTTGTTCTTGCAAGGGTTTTTTATGTAGCTTGCTTTCCACTTCTGAGACTTTAGCATTTGTGTTTTCCAATCTTGCTCTGCTTCAAAGACTAGAACTGAATGGAAGCAAGTTCTAGAAAATTATTTTTTCAGAACAAATCTAAATGCCCTGAAATTTGAACTATCCATTGGAAACTGCAAGTAGCAAAGCCAGCAACTCTACTGTTCTTTCTATGGTTCCACGTAAAAATATTGGCCAGATGCTGATTTTGATACATTAGGGTGGCTCTCAGCAACAAGTCTCTCTCTGCCTAGGGAGAGGCAGAAGTACTCTTTACCTGCCTTTATAATCTGCCACATTTCCATCTGTTCTGCACACCTAAGCCACACGAATCCATGAATGATTCAGCTTGGATGGGGGCGGGGAGGAGGAACAGGAATTGGGTACTTTTGTTGAGGAAGTCAGCTTATAACAATGAACTGTCTTCACTGTTTTGCCATGCAAATGCAAACAGCACAGAGGGATAAGCCACCTGGCAGCTGGAACTAAGCAGCAATTGAATTTTTAGAGGTATATGGTAACAACAGAAGCTTACTTTCAATTTATATACCAATTTACTCACATAAGGGCTCAGTTGGAAATTAGGACTTTTACCTTTTAGAGGTAGTGTAATAGAGAACAATGCTGTTTGTCCATATTAATGGATTGAACTAATCTTAAGTCAATTATACTAAAAGAGAATTTGGATATCTGTCTGGCAAACCTTTTAGAAGTGCCAAATAACTGAAGTTATGTTACTGACTGATAAGTAGAAACATGCTTATATCACATAGAAGAAATAAGTTTAATTTTCAGTACACAGCATTATGAGACAAGAGTAATTGGTGCATACAGAGTACATTTTTGCAAGAAACATGCAACTTGATTGTTTCCTCCAGTTAAAATTGTTGCTATGAGTATTTCTATTTTCATAAATTACCAATTTTCCGCCTCCAAAATTCCAGGCGAATCAGTGATAACCAGTTGTGCAGCATGAAAAGAATACTTTGTACTCTTGCTACTAAGAACAAAGACTGGTGTTCAAAAACAAGATCCTGGTTCGCAAATTAAGTCAAGAGTAGCAATCACTTCAACCAACCCTGGCCACTCAAAAGTGATGCAATTAGTACAACTTTATGTTCCTTTTATATTCAAGAAATACAGATCAACTACAGTGAACTGGCCCATTGAAATTCATGAAACACCTCTCAGATATATTCTCATTACATACATATATATGTATATATATAAAATGAAAGAGGCATTTTTGAAACACATAGATAAGCTACTTCCCATGTGGTCTAGGTGCCATTCTGTTCACTACACAAGGATGCATACAGTTGTTATGTTAAACTAGGTGCTCCATTAACATAGCTAAATATCAAAATTAGGTAGGCCACAGCTCTAATAAAACAGTCCAATTATAGGATTTCATGGTGTCACTAACAAAACACCACAAAAATGGTTTACAAGCAGTTGTACCAGCCTGGTCCAACTTCCTTTGTGAGAATTAGAAAGAGTAACTTTCCTAGAGAATTTCACAATATTTCTACACAACAGTTTTCCACATTTATTTAATTGCATGGGAAAGCTCTAAAACCATACAAGCTCTATAGCATTTTGTAATTGCACCAACTTCTCTGCGTTACTACCAAATTCACCTCAACTAAAGCCTCTTGGTCTTCCTGAGGCCTTCCCATAAGCACTTCATAACATGTTTTCCCTCACTGGCCTGTTTCCATTCGAGTGATCCCCTCCAATATTTATATAGTGACACAAATTTCTTTCCAAGCACTTTTCAAGGGTCACAGAGAAATGCACCACATAATAAAGGAAACATTAGGACAGCCATTTTTTACTTTCCTGTGTAAAAGTTGTTTAAAACTCTCTAACTTTTTGAAGAACCACCATTCTTCCTGCCCTTTGACAGTCTGACACACCTGACTGCATCTTGGGATGAAATAGTAACAGTATGCTCACATGGGTATCAATAAACTATCAGTGGAAGGTTGTAAGAATTTACCTGCCCTATGACAGAATCACACCAATGCCTTTAACTACATTTCAGCTGAGCATTGTCATGCCAGTCAGAAAGATATGTGGAAACTACTATTTAATTGGTATTTTCTTCAATATGCAGGAAGAAGAAATGGTAGAGCATATCTTACATGGGTACAAAAAGAGGCTATAAGATAAAATTTAAATAACAGTTTCCTTTGTGTTTAAAATTCAGGATTTATAGCAATATGTGCTTTTGCAAGCTACTGCTAGTTGCTGGTCAGAGTGCAGCAATTTATTACAAAGAACAGAAAGATAAACATACTCTTCCGCTGTTTCTCCACTGTGCCAGGCAAAATAATTTCATTTCATAGCATTTTCGGTTTCAGCTCCTGTCAGGGTTCATGGGAATCTTCTTTATGTACTGTGAACTGACGATAACCTCATTTAACTGAACTCTATGAGCTACTGGGGGAAGCCGATCAAAGCTGATCGCTAGACATAATTTAAGATAATCAATCATCTAGGCCATTTTGGCAGATCAGGCTGTCACCAAGTGCATGACTAAGACACACAGATCTGCTTCTTCATAAATGACCTTATTCCTACCATATATTACATGACTCTGTTTAACGTAAGAAGCATAAAATTATTTTTAGAATTTTTCTTAAGAATGTAATAAATACTTCTATATTTGGGGTTTTGTCCAACATGTAACTGCTGTGTCATAAAAATGAAAACTCCTCATATAATTACAACATTTTGGTCATTACTTTACTTGAAAAAGAAAGTATTTAGCAGAAAATAACCAAATATTAGAATAATTTAAAAGCAAATAAACTCATGTCCTTCACCTTTGACATCTTATCCTTTCTACCGACATAATGGTTAGCATTCTTCCAAAAATTAAAGAATTCAGAAGTTTCCTTTGGAAATTAGTACTACTAACATATGGTTATTTCATTACTGTCCCTTTAGCTGGTATTGTTACCATCAGTGATTAATAGGGTAAGATGAAGTGGAACTGCTCATTGACTGAAAGGCAGAGATTGAAATGTGTTCACTTTAACTTGATCTTATAGAGATTTAAGAGGATATCAGCACATATCTCTTCTAATACTTCCATTGCAGAGATCCTTGGAGATTCCATTCATGAAAGAGTAAGATAAAATATTTAAAGTCCCTACCTTCACCTGACGATCCTGAAAGGTCTATGATGACATACACTCTCCCTTCCGGCTCCAAGTCAATCTGTAATCAAGAAGAGAAAAGGAGAAAAAAAAAACAAATTTAGAATGGGTCCCAAAGCAAGTGACTGCACATGCAGGAAACAGGAAGTTTCCAAACTTCACAAAACCAAGGTGTAGGCACAACACATTCACTAACAACAGAGCCTCCTTTTGCAAAGAGGTGTTGAGGACCCTGCACCTTCACTGGGAAAAAAAAAAAAAAAAAAAAAAGAAGTGCACATGCTTGGAAGGTTTGAGCTCAATGTATTTTATGTATCAAATATTTAGTGTACTGTTCTGACATACATTTGCACCACTGTTTTCAAGAAAGTTTAAAAGTGCTACAATTTAGTAACTTAACTGTAATTTATACTGAGCCCAGATATGCAAATATGGAAAACACCACTGTGACAGCAAGACAGATCAGCTCTGGTCACAGAACAGGGGAAATGAGCACACACAGCTCATACAGCTGGTTAGCACGTGTTTATAATACTCCTTTTGTATCCCCACTGGGAGAAAGAAATACATGCTTTATACTCTTTTTCTGAAACTCAAAATTTGTTCTTTTTCTGCACCATTTGGGTAGATTTTAAGAAGTCTTTGCCAATGTGGAGATCACTTTCAGCATGAAATACAGGTGCTCAGTATCAAGCTGCTGTACTTCCAAGATTTCACAGGCTATGAGAATAACCTCCTGTAAGTTTAGGCACTACAATGATGAGCTTATTACATATCTTCCTGTATTTTATCACAAGTTCCAGCAACAAATCGAAATATTGTTGGGTTTGAATATCTTAACTGTACACAACAAATTCAAAACAATTTTTGCTGCCACACACCTCTCAAAAATAAAACTGTAACTAAAACATTATGTAATCAGTAGTTTCTACTGTAACATAGCAGTTGTCACATGATTTCAGAGACTGACATGACATTGAATACAGTAACACTGGATTTTCAACCTATTAAAATAGGAAAGTAGGAAAACCACACAGATACGATTGCAAGGGGCCATGTCTGCCAAGACCTGTCCCGAGTCACTGCTCCAGACGTGAGCAGGTGGTCAAGAAGGCCCCAGGGCAGCCCCACCATGTCCACCAGGCCCATCCCTGGGGATGGGGCACGGCCAGGACCGGAGCCCGGCAGGGACGCGTGCTCTGCTCTCAGAGCAGAAACCCCGCAACTTGCCCAATCCTTCTGCTGCTCCGAGGCAGCCGCACGCAGAGGCTGCGGCAGGGAGCGGCGCTCTGCTCTGCTCTCCCCTCCCTCCTCAGCACAGCCTCCTCTCCCTCCACGCCTCCTGCGCTGCCGCAGCAGGCTGAGGCGGCCTTGCCTCCCCCACGCCAGCAGACGACACCGAGCTGACCCTCTCCTGTCACAGGCGACATCAGGGTACACCACGAGGCCAGCAGGAGGTGATAACCAGGAGATCACCAGTTCATACTAATAACGTGGGAGACCAGCCTGTTGGTCTTCAGATATTAGCAAGTAAACAAGGAAGGGGATGCCAGAACAGCCGGGCTGTGCCAGGCCTTGCCAGCCTGCATTCGTGGGCAGCCTCATGGAGCCACCTGTTTTGTCTCCAGGTTTCTCTTGGTGCCCAAGAGGCCTTTACAGGAGAGGCACCTCGGCTTTTTCCCCTCTTTTGGGCCACGGTTGCTGAATGCATCAGGGTGATGCAAGCTCCTCCTTCCACTGACCACCTTCTCATAGAAATGCTTCCCTGTCCTTCAAGAGAGGGCCGGGAGAGGAGTTCACAGGTCCAGCTGATGTCATCGGACCAACGGATCAAGACAATTATCTCAGCAGCTGTATTGTAAATAGACCAGGCAGGAAATAGTGCTAGCAAGGACAGCGGTTACTCAAGGGAGAGGAAAATGTAAGCATGGTTGTCTGTTTTTTTATAAATAATGTATTTTAAAAATATATTTTTAACAATTTCTGAATTAGCAGCATGGGTTTTGTGGGGGAGATTTTTTGGGTTTTTTGACTTTTTGTGTTTTGTTTTAAATAAAGCTGCTGATCTTAAAATACTGCTCCTCTCCCTTTGCCATTTTTAAATAAGAAAAATATTAGAAGATCAGAGGCACAGGTGCATGAATAGACTTTGATGTCTATGCTGAGGGAGGCTTTTGAAAAACTGCTATAGCACTCAACAGATGGCTGTATTAAAGACAGACATGTCTAATGCTCTGTTTGTGTCAGCACTATGCACTGTTTGGTTAAGCTTTCAGTAAAATACTTTATGCCGTTCAAATCCCAGCATGCACGCACACACATAAACCCCCAACGCCATCCACGCAGAAGAATTAGGCATCTGGATGAGTTACTGACCACCATCACAAAATCTCTGTTCTGCCCCTTTAATTACAAACAGCATTGGAAGCAACTCGGGAAAAAGACTGGAGGCCTGAAACCAAGTTTCCATTACCCAGCAAGTGGACTGTTTCAATTTACATTTTATTAGAAATGATGCTTAGTGATTTTGAATTGGAAATTTTGCTGATGCTCTACAAAAAACGAACTATTTATAAAAGGAAGCCTCTTTTACAAAGAAAGCATGTTTCATTCTTCATATGTTCTAATGCCAATAAGAATGAAATAGACATATTCTTATTTTTAGATTTATAAAACACAGACATTTCATTTCGGTGAGTACTTGCACTGACAGTCTTATCAGTCATATGAATTAGTACTTTTGCCAGAAGCCAGCAGATCAGCTGTCTCAGCTGACCCTATATATGAAATGAACACCCCAACAAAAGCAGAATCCCCTGGTCTGATAGGAACCCTTCTTTTCATCTCAGGTCTTTCATGTATCAAACCAAACAGAGAAAAAAAGGACTGATTTAATCTTAATTATTTATTAAAAATGTCTCATTTAATGCCCAGAAACATAATGGCATAAATGCCTCCAAAATAGTCAAGACTACTAGAATATGCATGCTTTTTATTTTTAATCTGAGCATTAAACTATGCTTAAGACTCTGCAAGTTATAAATAAGTAACAAATGATGCATATAGCAAAATCTAAAGTTCCCATGCATTTTTCACTGAATTCCATGAAAGTTATCACATGTGAAACGCCCTTAGACATACATAACCAGAAACGGAATGACTGGCCAAATTCAGCTGAATAGAACAGACATCCTTGAATGCAATGAAAATCATTTGATCACGGCAATTCTGATTCCTACCCTTCTCTTTGACTAAAAATACTTCTCTCTGAATGCAGCCTATACCTTATACATGCAGACAGGACAGGACTTATGAGGAGACATCTAAAAAGATATTGCTGTTCAAAAGGACAACAGGGAACAAGGCAAGATGCAAACTACAGATGGGACAGAGGAGATGATTCAAGAGCAGCTTTGCTCTTTGCAAAATATGCACCATGCACATATACATCACATTTTCCACATGCAGCAAAAGATGTAACAACTATCACTGAGCAAAGTCTTTGATCACCAAACATTTTATCCTGTTACTGACCCATGCTATTGCTGCGACTTTAATTGAAATACAGTTTTAGCATGTGCAAGTAACGTTAATTTAAAAGGTAATTTAAACAACTTCTATATTGTTCAAATAACAACACGTGGCAGCATATTGAGGTGAGTGCAATCATTGCTGGAAAGCAGCACAGATCATCAAAAACTCCAGGACTGAATAAAACTTTTTAGTAGCCTGTTTCAGGGAACAAAAGGCAACCATCCATAAAACCAGACATACTTTCAGAGGAAAGAACCCATGTTGAAACCAAGGCCAAGCTTCAACATATTGAAGGCATTTATATAGTTTCACAGTCATTAACGGATTTTATTTTCAGCACCCTTCTGAGACAGTTCCCCATTGGCAAAATGGGATACTCCCAAAGGCACAAGCCAGACTAAATGACTTGCCAGAAAGTTGTACAAGAAGTCTATGGTTAAATAAGAACTGAACTTTGGTCTCTGGAGGCCCAGACTGCCCACTGGACCATTTCCTCTATTCTTCAGTTAAGCTTCACTTTGTCAAGCAGTACACATCCTGTCTTCCAGCAGTATCAAACAGTACTGAGGATTTTTTTTCCCTTCTTGTTTAAACAGCTTTAATGGGTACATATTTAGGAGGCAATTTCTTTGCTTTTTCATTCAGATAACACTCATCAATAAAAACAATATCAAACAAAAAATCTGCAAATATTTCTCTGCAGGATTTTCAAAGCATCACAATAAGCAACTCTGGAGTAATGCAAAATTTAATCAAACTATGCAGAAGATTATGAAAATGGTCCAGCTTTTCCTTGAGGTTTGCTTCTTGCAAGCTTTTAACTCCTACATGTTCTGAAAAACTGAGCCCTAAGCTTGGCGAGAAGTTCACCATTTTCCTCCTCTCAGGTGTAAGACATTAATTCCCACCACTAAAAATATTAAATATGGAACAGATTTTTCTTAGACTAAGATTTTCTAAGGAAACTAAACACTAATCTTAAAAGGATGAGGAAGATTAGAATATGCTATGGAAATACTCCTGTTGCACTGGTGCTTTGCATTTGAATATGAATAAGATTTTATGTAGAGCCTGAATAATTCCACTGGCCTTTGGAGGTGTTCTTTTCATTCCATTTGACAACATCAGCACAGATTTTGCATGCTCTATGGTGCAAACTGACTGGTTTGTCATTGCTTACAATTACACTGTCTTCAATGGCTCAGTGCCCCATTGCCATGGGGTTTCATTTGATCATAACAGAGTCCATCAGCCACCTATGTTCCAACACAAGGACATTACCTAAGATTTAGTGCACTGTACTTATTTAAAAGCCAACTTGTTTCAAGACAAATTTAAGGACAGACATTGACATAAATCCAGGTCTGTAATAAAAAAATGAGTAGACAAATGCATTTTTCATAACTGAACTTCCTAACAGCACAAAGGTTGATAAGTTTTACTCTGATTTTCCTCCGCTAGACAGTACATGAACCACAGCAAGACCCCTTCAAACCTAAAGTTGCTGAGGATTTCAGCAACAGTATAAACCTAAATGGACTGTATAAGCCACAGAAACAGAAAGAATTAAATCATAAAACCTACTTTGCACCTCTTCTTGCGATGTTCTAGGATTATCTGATATTTGGGTAGCTTAAAGCATAAACCTCCAAGCACATGATCTGTCACTGCAGATGGTTATTTGATTCATGTCAGACCTGGGAAGTCAGTGTTTTAGCCCTTCCTGAGTGCAGCATAACAACGTTTTTGTTGAACACACAACTTCTCCGAAAGGAGAACGGAAAAGATTGTGCTTAAAGTGCTGATAGCTGTGAAGGCTAAGGGGCGGGGGGCGGGGGAGTGGGTGGGTGTGTGGATGTGTCCTCTGTCTGTTGTTTTTAGAGGCATTTACCAATTCTGGTAAATATTATTTCCATGAAAATGCATAAGAAAATCAGAACGGTTATAATCTAATAGAAAATGACTGGAAAGTCTGTGCTGGTCTTTTGTTCTTTAGCCACAAGATTTTCTACTTCAATTTAAATAGCTAATAGAGTACCTATTTCAACTTACAGAAAATAAAACCTTAACAGTGGTACTTTTCAATATAGTCAAAATGTCTGCAGCCCAAGTAAACACTTTCAAGCCCACCATGATTATTGGAACAGAAGCAAACTCTTGACCAAAGGAAACAGCTAGAGGTATGATTAAACTTGCAAATTTCCCCCAGCATTTACCTGAATCCCTGTCAAGGTCACCTGAAGTGAAGAGGTTTGCAATAAGCTCCATAAGGTCAGCAAAATAGCTGAGAAAATGTTATTTAATAATACTATTCGAAAATTAACAATTTCACACATTACATCATTAATTAAAGGAGGTAAACTTGATTTCCAAAAGAAATTACCTGGAAAATATACTGAGAAAATTTCCCTAGAATCTCCATTCACCTCTGTGATGTTTTTCGCCCCACCAGCCTCTCTCTCTTTTGGCAAAGAAGGCAGGGAAATTTGGAGTCAGTGCACTGCCTCAATGTTCACAAATCTGCCTTTCATTATGAATGTTACATATTTGATTATTATAATTAGAGAGAAACATAACACAGCTTGACACATTGTAATTGACCATAATGATAAACACAAAGGTTCAGAAATTTTGGCCACAGGGGATTCTATCAATTATTTACTCATACTCAAAAGTCAACAAAGAAAACATCAAACATCTTGCATGACCTTCAGAAAACATCAAACACTTTTCGGTGCCAGACACATGCACTGACATAATACAGAACAGCAGCAGCCAGGGAGAAACAAGATTCAGCTGAAATAACCACAGTATACAGAAACCAATTCTAAACCAAGAATCCTTCCATTACTTAATAAAGCATATACCCATACTGAGTTGTGGCATCTTGAATCACACATGATGTGACCTTGGTCTTCCATGACCACCTGTGCCTAAGGCCTCCCAGACACCAAAGAAGGAGCATTTGTGAATGTACAGAGACACATGCATGTCTGTTTGAGCACAAGCACCTCTGCACTGTCAGAAGTAACATGTTCATTTTTATGTATCAGGATAAACAACTTTTACAGACCACTGTGCTGAGCCTAGGGTGTTTCAGGGCTCATTTTCTGGCAGGATCCAGAAAGAAAACCTGGACAATTGGCTATATTTACATGTAACAGACAGCAGAGCAGTACGAACAACTGCAAAGCATCGAGCAGCATGACCACAGGAGGGTCACTGCATGAAACCAAGCTTCTGTCTCCATGATCTGAAGAGAGGAAAAGGTTATCTTTACTTCTTTGAAAGCTTCAGGGGGTGGAGACTGTGACAAGGTATTACCTGTCATTACAGTGTTTAAGAGTTACATGGCAAACTGGTTAGGGTTTCTAAACACCTACTATAACAATTCATGACAAAGGGAAACAAATCAATGAGAGAAAAATCTCTTAATGAGCAGAAAAATTAGTCAATGACCTTAAGAGATAAGGCTGGCTAGACTAACCATTCCAGGCATTCTGCATATGAACAGGTCAATGGAAACTCACTAGAAAGACTGTTTGAGACACAAGTGTGTGCTACTTGTTGGTTTATTTAACCCCATATATTTATTCTGATGATATAAATGTGTTCCATTGTTAACCCTTATGAAGACAGGGGAATAAGCCAAAGTTATGTAGTATTTTTTCACTGTTCTGAAACTGTATCTACACTAGAAATGGAGGTTGCATTATTTTAGCTATGGTAATGAAGATAAAATACAAAGAATCTACACAAGCCCAGAGACAACATGAGGTACAGTGTGTAAGAGCTGGGTTTGGCTGAGCAACTCAACTAGACTTGAGTGAACAGACCGTAAAACCACCTACTGAACAAAAGCATGCATAAAGCCATTTACTTGAAACATCTGCTAAATGTATTTCAAGAAAGAAAAGAAACTCTACAGAGCAAAAACACTTTCCCAAACAGATGGTTATTTGATTTAAGAATAAGGGAATTGCATTGTGTGGCAAGATCTGACCTGTAATTTCATCACAAGGCTTTTCAAAATGTATTCCTTAATGCACTGGTGCAGTGGCACTCGCCAAACCACAGGGAAATAATTACTGTCACAAAGTATTTAAAACGTGTTTATTGTCTTGGCTTATGGGCATTTTTTAAAGTCACACTACAGAACTGCAATCAGAAGGGAGGTTACCTATACACCCAGCAATAAAACGCTGAACAGGGAGTCAGGGCTGCTAACACATACTGGTTAGCTAATACTTCATGTTAAAAACTGATAAAGGCTTTACTGTGGTAAACTATCTTACCACAGTACAATCTCAGACAACCACTTGCTCATATACCGAAGCCAAACTCATAGGTAGCACATTTGTTCAGTCTCAAGAATCAGCTAAATGTGATGATATTTGGAGTTTCTCCTAAACTACAATAATATTTTCTCTGAGTAGACACCTTTTCAACACTTTGCGCAACCATCATGAAATACGTGTCTGTATAAAAGTAAGCACATGGATTGACTGGCAGTTTTCCTGGCCACATAAAACAGTTTTGGTGGATTGCATGTTTTTTTCCTTGATTCCTTAAGTAACTTCTGTATTTTCTTACATCCTTTAAGCATGACTTTCTGCATGAAGACTTACAGATTAAGATACAAAGCAACACTGCCTGTTTCCTGTAAAAGTATATTCCTTCTCTTGTCAAACTTTCCTTTTCATGCTCTCCTCCTGCCAGGTATACTCTGGAAACTCAAGACAGTATATAGTAGGCAATATCCGCATAGCATTTCTGTATAAAGAATAAAGGAAATAACTCTGCTGACTTTTATACTTCAAATCAGGTACATTAACTGCTGGAAGATCCAAGACTTCAGTGTAATATATTCATTTTTTTTGTATATGGTATAAATTAAAATCCTTTCTAAACAAGGCAAAATAATCTCCAAAGACAGGATATAAATAAATGCTAGGAAATGGTGATATCAGATGAGGTGAAGTTGCCCTTCAGTTTTTCACCTGTTAATCCTATTCTAATCCTCTGTAAGAAAAAGAAAAACAGCCCACCAAAAAAAAAAAACCAACCCAAAACAAAAAAAATTTTAAAAGCCCCAAACAAACAAAAAACCAACAACAATAAAAAACCCCGCACCAAAACAAACAAACAAACCCAAAAGAAAAAACCCAACCTGAAAAAACCCCCAAAACCCACAAAAAAAACCAACTCTGGAACTCGCCTACGAACTAACCATATTTCAAAACAGAAGTCAGGAATATCAATGACACCTGGTTTTAGTAAAGCTTTCATCTACCTCAGAGAGAAGATCTTCACGGATATTAGAAAATAAATATAGCTTACATGAAACATCAGCCCAAACTAGGCAGACACTTCAGTATTAGTCTCGGACCCTTCCCACAAGAGGTTCACATTTTCAATCTCTCAAACACTACTGTGCAACATCTGTCAGGAACTTTTGAGAGAAGTCCACCTGGGCTTACAGTCTCCAATGAGCCAGTTACAAGACTGTAGCAGGGAATTAAGTCCACTTCAGTTCAGCTCTAGTCCAGGCTCAGTTATAAGTAAAGCTGTGCTGCCTTTGTTTCAGCTAGCAAAAAACCACACGTCTGTGTTTTGTTCCAATTAAAACCCTCCCAACATTAAAACAACCGCTACTGTTTATGAGTGTGAATTCAGCTCAGCTCCGTGGGAAGAAAGGCAAAAGGCCTTTCTTATCTGGAAGGTAAGCATATTAAATGTACTCTCCATCCATTTGCATTCACGACAGAAATTAATCTTCCCTTAGGAAGTAAATAGCTTGAGTCAATATGCTGCAAATGGACAAACTGTACTTCAACGGCACTTGCTGGAACTTTTAAGTAGCTTGTTGATGTACAACACCAGCATTGGCTGCAAGTCAGAGTGCATCAGCAGAGAGAAATAAAACTCTGATGGGTAAATTTTTACTCTTCTCTCTTGCCAATTTGATTTAGATATGAATGAGATTCCCTCTCCCCACAACCCTCAACTAAAGTAGCTGAAACTACAGAATATACAATTAAGATAGCCCTGGAGGTGCGCCCAGATGTGCCTGTGATCTCAGTAACTGCCTTTGAATTACTAAGTTCTTTCCCTCAAATTTCCAGAAAATGAACAATATCTTACTTTAAGAAACACCTCTAGAAGCTATAAAGACTTGCCTGGAAACTCTCCAGTATCCACACAGCTCATCTGTCTGTGCAAAACTGGACTTTCAGCATGACAAAATCCCTGACCTCCTTTGCAGTTTACCTTAGTGCACCTTTCATGAAATCTTTGCTGGCAATCAACTGGTCAGCACTGCATCACCACACAGTGATTGACTTGAGTTTTGTTCCAAGTCTCACCTTGGCACCCAAAGCCAAAGAAGAAGGTGGCAGGGCTGGTCTCTTTGACCTACCCAGATGGTCAAACTGCTCCAGGGCAGTGCCAAAGAGGGGCAGCTCTGTGGACTACCACTGGGCAAGAAACAAAGAACACTACTTTAAGAAGGCAGAACTAAAGGAAGCTGCAGAAATAAAATAGTACAGGGTTTGAAACATCTTCAATTAAAAACCACACGTAAATGAGAAGAATAAAGGATGTAGGGAAGTAGACAATCACAAGAACATGCAGAGACAAAAATTATATATGCAGCTCAGAAGTGGCATGAAGTTGTCACAAGGAAACAAAAGGAAGTAAAATAATACTTCAAGAACAAAGCTAAGCTAAAATTACTCTAAAATTATTCTAAAATTTTTCTTTCAGAAATATTAACCTCTTTTAACATCCTTCTTAAATCTGAGAATGCTTCTCTTTACTATCACAGTTGTCCTGCTATGTCAAAAGACACAGCTTTATCCAAAACATAAGGGGTAAGCTTTTAAAAAGTAATAAAGATGTTTAAAACAGTTTTTAAATCAAGATACCAAAACCATGCTGACTTAAGTAAGAGGTTTTATTATTCATCTAGGGAATTAAAAGCTTGTAATTTGTTAACATACGATGTCCCTGTTCAGTTATCCTTGTAACTGATAATTTTTAGTTACTTAAACACAACTTTAAAGTGTTTCTCCTACTTTCCCATTTAGATTCACTACAGATACATCTCTATTTTCAAGGAAAGAAATCGAAAAGCAAAAAGGCAATAGTTGCCTTATAGAGTTACCTAAATTTGGATTAGAAAGGAGAGGAGATTGCAAAATATCATGAAAATATTTGTTTCCCAGTTAAAAAAAATTCTTTCACCAAACACAAAGATTAAAGCATGAATACACAAGCTTCAGGAATTACAAATTAATGTTCTTCTGCTGGGTTATGAAGATGGAAGAAAAAAGTATGTTCCACACAAATATTCTCCGTGTCCTTTCACATATGTATCTGTAACTTGGTTTCTTTACAACAAACACTGACATTATAATAAACAAACACTGCATGATATACGTTATGCATGATATACGGTTATGCAGAATTGGCATCAAGTATTTAAACAAAAGCATCCTTTCTGGAAATCTTTCTTCTACTTACAGCCTGCCAAGAGTTGCATTGATTCAGAGACTTTGATCAAGTTAAGTTCTGAAGAAATTTGAAAGCAGAAAACAGAATTAAGGAAATAAAATACAAGCTTCTTGCAAAACTATCTTTGCTCTTTTTTTAAAAAAAAATCTTCCTAAATGCTTGTTCAGCTTAGAATAAAAGCCTTTGTTCTGCCCTCACACTGTGTGTGGCACACACAACTGCAAGCAGGATTACACAAACTGGTTGCTGTGCAGAGAAGTTCGTCCTTGCCTATACTGAACCCACTCAGGATCCACAGGGCAGGTTTAAGTAAGGATGTCTGTAACAGTACAGGAACTGAATGCACCTCTCAAGTCTCAGTTCAATATCTAAACAAAAAGCTCATTACTGTTTTCTAAAGGGAAAAGAAAATTTCTAGCATCATTTAATAAATAAGCATTTTGCCAGTAAATGGGGAAGTTTCAAACACAGGCAATTATTCATATTAGATATATGCTATCATGCAATCTCCCCCAAAAAAGCAAATTCAAGAATAACACCAAAATATTTAAGTTTCTTGAACAACTACCCAGAACTGCTGAAAAATTCCTCCACAATTTGAAAGAAACTGTAACCCCCAATGCTATCTTATGCGCCTTTCTGAAAAAAATTGCCAGAGGAAATGACATTTTTATTTCCATAAAAATAAAACATCACTGGAACATTTTCTATTTGGTACTACTTTTTCCCCTGTTTTGGAAGATCATGATAAGATCTTTACATACCATTTAATAATGTTGTGGGGTTTTTTCCAACATAGTTTTTGTGTTGCTCTGATGATATTTTATCCTCTGTTTAATCATCAGATTAGAAAGATTAATGAAGCTAATTCTGCTAACAAAATGGCTATCCTGAGGACTACAATTATCTGTGATTCACTTGGACTTCCTCTGCAGCTTTAGCCATAACAAACGCAGAGCAACTCCAAGACTCCTCGGATGTCAGCCACAAAACACTTTGTTGAAAGAACAGCTAAACAGAAAATTTATACAGTCCATTCTACCAATGTTTAAATGCAAAATAGAAAAACAAGTAAAATAATATTTACTAGCTTTATACATGCTTCCCGGCAATCTATATGCCATGAAACAAGTAGACCAGAACACATCTTGAATACAGAGATTACAGAAAAGGAAATGGCAAAAATAGCCACTACTATTATTATGGTTCCTGAAAAGTCAGACTGCACAGTCCACCAGCCAGAAGTGGCACACCAGGAATAGATATATCTTCAAAACTCCCTAAGAAAAAACACATTCCAGTGCATGTGGCATTAAGTGGCATTTTTCTTTAGCAATTATTTTCATTTACAGCAGTGTTTTAAACAGAATTACATGTAGAGATCTCACATGTTAGATATTAATTTGACATGAAAGATGCTTGTTAAATCATTTAAAAATCTCACTCTTTCAGACATCCAGAAAGCTTTCTAATATTTCCTGGATTTAAGACAAAAAAAAAAAACCTTTAAAAAAAAAAAAAAATCAACCCTGAGACTTAGTCCTTCTTGTATTGTAGGGATTTGGATGTTCCCCTTTTAGTCCATGAGGAAACAGGAAGCACAGAGTCATTTACGGTTTTGTTCTTTGAAAAAAAATGATTATAATTCAAACCCTTCAAACACTTTTGGGGGGGGTGAAGGGGGGGTTTAGTTTGCTTTTTTCCTTTTTTTTTTTTTTCTTTTTTTTCAGTTATGAATACAAGAGCATTTACAATCAGGTTTGAGTAACTTCTTTGCAAGAGCTCAGGTTAGATTTCATACAGCCAGACAATCAGGACTCCTGGAACTTGACTCAAGATAGCTGAATAATTCTTGTTCATTTGGCTCTTAAAATTTCGTTCCAAAAGTATAAGAACCATCCAGTTCTGCTAATGGAAGGCACAGCATGCTGCCTATTTACTCTTGTATCAAACAGAGTAAGTAGAGCAAGGCTAACACCTGTCTTCCAAGGAAGGCTTTCAGTCTTTTCTGAAAAAGTCTAGGGATGAAGTACCTGCTACATCCTTTGGTAACTAGTTTCATTAGTTTATCAGTTTAATGTGAAAGAAAATATGTGCTATGCTACCCATTTTAATCTGTCTGCATATCCCTTAGTTCTTGTTTTACCCTTTTGAGATTAAAAAATTCCTTATTTTTTTAATGGTATTTTACATACCCAGATTAAGTAACCTCCCATTGTTCTTTTTATTTAAAGCAAACCAGCGAGCTCAGAGTCTCTCCCTGTAAAGAATTTTCTCCAACATGTGAATACTTTCAGAAATCCTACTGTGAGCTCTGCTCATGACTTGCTGGGTCACCCCAGGCAACAAATTTTATCCACCGTCCAAGTGCCCATTTCACCTTCTATTATTAGTCTTATTTAGAGTACAGATTCTAAAAAGTTCAGGCTCTCTTTAACACATTTGTGCAATTAGGTCCTCATGTTTTTACCATTATGTACACTGGAATTTGGAGGTTCTAAGCTTGCTGCCATATCAATAATCTGAACTGCTAAATGGACTAGGAGTAACCAACCATTAGCGTAGCCCGTTGACAGCCCTGCACATATATCTGCTATGGGACACCTATCTCTTCCCACAAAGCATGGAACCTTATCACTTGATTTACAAAAAAATTTCCATTTGGAGTTTACATGATGAGGCTTAGCAATTCTAATTCCACACAGAGAGGGCAGAGAAAGGTCTTGCAACAGGTCTGTCTGGCCTTTAGTACATTTTTTTCCCCTCAATTTCCAACCAGTTTTTGAAATGTCGACCTCCCATAATCCTCCCATGCGCAGCCTACAGAAGAAGGAGGAATAATTTCACACCTGGGGGAAGTGCCATGAAAAATCTGTCAGCTGTAAGAAGGGTGGAGGCAGGCAGGACAGGCTTCCTCAGGAATGTATTTAAGTCTTGGATACTCTTGTTCCTCAGTCCTCCATGGTTGGCCTACAGTTTTTGTAAGCATTATCCCACACAGCTTGCAGAAATCTCTGCCTTGGACAACCCTATAATCAAAACTTAGTTTTATCCAGGCTTGTTTCAAAACTCTCAAGGCATTCTTATCTCAGAAAAACTCACCTAAACAGGTGATTTGAAATGGGAGCTACAGACTTAGATTTTTTCAATAAAAGTATAGAAACAGTTCCCAAAGATTTGCTTGACCACAGTGACAGCACTAGTCCCTTTACTCCAGAGCCTTCAAGGACAGAAGAGGCAGGAAAGTTACTTTTGTATTGGGGAAGAAAGTTTTTTGGGGGGTTTGGGAATGGGGATGGTGAGGGGTGGAAGCACAGAAAGGGAGAGCAGTGGTTGTTTGGTTTTGAGTATTTCTGTTTTGCCCCCCCCTTCCTTTCTTTTTACTGCAGTGTATTTTCCTTGTTAGAAATTGAGATGAAAATGATGAATGCACAAGTATGACCTTGCTAACCACCTGGAACCCCACCCTGTTAAATAAGACTCTTTTGGGGAATTGAATAGATGTTCATGATGTCTGCGCATTATTCCAGAGTAAGAGTTGGACTGTTTCCATTCCTGATTCTCTGACCCTCTCCAATCTGTTGCTCGTGGCTCAGTCAAATATGTCGCATTTTAACTTTTCCCAGGAATCTACGCAGTTTCTCTTTTGTGTGGTTTCAGATTTCATTCTCTGCAAAGCAGCAAACTTTAAAAGTGCTTTCAATTTATCCCATTTTCTAAACCACTCCCCCATTAAGGAGAAAGGCTCCCTCTCTAAAAATTCAATGTACACATATACATGTATGCAGGGTAATAAAGTTGTAATTATTGAATTTAGAGATACAACAGGATCCAGTAATGATGAAAGGATGACAATGTTTTAGCATTCTCAGAATCTGGCTCGAATAGTAGTTGGTATTTAGCCATGAAGATGTGACTAATTCTCAGGAATCTGGTCATTTTTCTTATACTGTCCTTAGAAATAAATAAAAATGAGAGATTATGCAGCTTTGGAATTGTATTCAGAACTAAAGCAATTTGGCAATATTTTCTATATACCTGATAAATTGCTAGGTAAAGAAAAATGAGGAAGTTGTTTACTGTTAAAATTTCTTCAAGATCATTGGTTAACCTCATTTTTACTTTTTATTTTTTGAAAATCTAATAAAATTTAAGTTAAATCTGAACTGTGGCCAGTTGTCATTTTCATTTTAGATAATTCCAAAAGCAAACCGTTTGGTTTTCTTGTTTTGTTTTTGTTTGTGGGGGGTTTTTTCCCTTGGGGTTTTTTTTTTTTCTTTTTTGAAAACCATGAAGAGTCCCAACAGTACAACCAGAAACATTAGCAGGTATTTTAGAAATACTTTAATGGCAGTTTTTACCACTTCAAAACAAAGCTGAACACTGTCTAATCTGGCATCGAGGAGAGCTGTCATCCCTGAAATAGCCAGGATCCTACAGGCATCCAAGCTGTCTTCTCTAAAAGAGGTATACCCTAAAACACTCCACAAGCAAGCAGAAGGCACAACCTGGCAGCCACACTGGACTCTGCTGATGCTCCTCACCCCCTGAGCCCTTCACTCCTTGACAAATCGTAGGATTTAATGCAGACAATGGCAGCTTTTCCGACTGCTACCGTAGATTTAACACACTGCAAGGGAACTTTTTACTTCACTTTGTTCTCACTCCTTGAACTATTATCAAAGGAAGGAACTGGACCTCTCTGACTCAGCAAACTGTAAACTTAAGAACAGACTAGTTTACTTGAATTTATTTTGTTACCATTTAAATGGGATGAGGTTTCCACCCTCCTCTCAAATTCTGTTATAAAATAAGCAGTGAAAACCACAAGCAATAGCAAACATGGTAGCATTAAAAACAACGGAGAGAGAGCAGCTCTCTGACTCCGCAGGCGCATTGCACAAATCTCACAAGCCTGAATGGGCAATTTGGCAAGAAAAAACAATATTGGAATGAAAGACAATACACACAAAGACTCAGTTTGCAGCATTTTGAGAACTGACATTTTATCTATAGAATCATCAGTTCTCAAGGATTTTTTTTCAGGTACAAAATTAACCAACAATGGATGAATCAATATTTCATTCAGAATTATTTTCTTAATGCGTGGCTTGGATTTTATAACCATGAACCAAGGCACATTTCAAAAACATGATTCTATATTAGTTACATACTGGAAATTACAGTTAATTCTGAGAGTCTGAGAAACAGCAGCTCATTCTGGGACTCACAGTCCAATTAACTTATATTAGGGCAACAGCTACTTCAGATACCTCCTACTCTGACTCTTGAATTCCTATTTTGTGGTAGCTTTATATAGAAATTTGAGCAGTTATTTGAAAAGGTATTTTTATAACAAAATATTTCAGCAGCTAAGCATAAAAATCTATTACATTAAATTTTCACTCTGCATTTGTTATTTTCTATAAAATTATTGAATATCAAGCTTTCTGAGAGCTTTAAATCACTGTTATTTCTGCACCATGTCGATAATAGTGTTTTGTTTATGGAGTAATTAAAAATGGCAATACTAAATAAATACAAGCATGGCTTTCTTCTCCCATGGCTAAGCAAGCAGAGCACACACCAAACCGAAGAGTGTGCTTTACTCTCACCCATTTATCCTCCTTGTACTTTCCCTTACTTTGTGCATGAATCAGGACAACCACTGAATTTACACTGCAAAAATTTCTATAAAGACTCAAGTGTAATGGCAGAGTAAGAGCTGTTGTGAAGGATCAAGCATTGAAACACTCGTAGTTTATGGCAGCGTCACCCTCCACACCAAGCTGGCTGCAAACCTCCATCAGGGAAAGGAAGACTGAAAGCTACTGAAGCACTCACTCTGTAGAGAGCAGGTCCTTCCAGGGAGCTTTGTGACAGTATTTGAAATTGAAAGACTGTTTTGGAGAACACTGCAACAGCAGTGGGCTTACTTGGCTGCAGTCTGGAAGTGATGACTGAATCAATCTTTAGTAATAAAACAACTGAACTTCAAAGATATTTCAAAGATAATGAGCTGTCCAAAGGCTACCTAACTACCAAACGTCCTATGGACTGCAGTTTGTATCAGACTGCTGTTAGTGACTCTGGGTCTCTCACAGATGGCTCTAGCAAACCAAAGTTCAAAAAGCATCCCAATATGTCTGGGCTTGGTCATCTAAAGGTTTTAAAAAAAAAATAAATAAATAAAAGAAAAAGAAAAGTCTGTCAGACCTCAAGGCTCCATGTTTACTAGAAACATATTTGGGGAGAGACAGAACGAAATTAAGCCTTGACACAGTATTTTATTTCTCTCCCCTAAATCATCTCCCTCTCATGAGCACTTCTGCTACAGAAATGCTCCACAAAAAGAGATGTAGCTGATAAAAGCAGAATGAAAAATTGGCTTACTTGAGAAAAGAACATTTGGACTGTTTGAGAAATCAGACACACATAACAGAAAAGCCATCCAGTTATATATCATAGAGTTACTCTCCTTGAAAATACGTGTCACTACAGACACAATTATGAGCCCATGCTTTTCTTCTGTCTTATTCCACTATTTGTAGTGCACTGACTTTACCAAGTGTCATTACATGGATGTCACAAAAACAATAATGCCCATGCAATGATAATCAGAGATACTTTCATCCCTCAAGTTTATTGCAAACCAACAGCCATCTCGGAAAAGTAGCATCAGAAGAGTACAGAGTAGGTTTCAAAAGAGGGGAACTTCAGCAGGAAAGCTGAATGAAGTCCTATTTTAAGCTCAGCCACAGAATCTTTAATATTGTTCCAACGCTGCCAGGCTGAGATCTACCAGGAGAAAACACACAATACTTTTCCTTTTAAATTTTATTAATCTTACCAATCTCAAAAAAGGAAGGTCTCAGCAGATGTGTGTTTGAGTGTGACCTTCCAAACCCAATGCTTAATCAGTTATTTTACTCATTCCACAATTGCATGCATCATACAAATGCTGACAGTAAAATACCTTGGAGCTAAAAATAAACTGACATACTACTACAAATTCTGTAGAGCATGTTAAAAGTAAGGATGCCTACTTTCTGCTTGAAGAAAGCAAGATACTGAGCAGAGATATAAGCTGTGGTTTATACAAACTGTATAACCCCCCCCAAGTCCACAAATCTCTATCTGAAAAATTAATCCAGTTTTAGCTTACGGAAATTAATCCAGATTTAGTTTATATTTCCTACTTTAAAAATACTGTACACAAACATGTTTTTTTTTTAAACTACTCCAATTTAGATAAATATAAATAAAGCTCCCACACAGAATAATCTTCAGAAATCATTTCCAATGTGGAAAAAAACTGCTATTCTATGGGAGAATAAGGACTGAAGAAGGGGAAACCACTCAAAAGTGGATGTAGCAGTAATATCCCACTTTGCTCTTATTTTCCGTTTTGCTCCCTTCTTGGAAATGCTAGAACATTAAAGGTAAAATAATTAACCCTTAACATTTATGCCTACAAGAAGCAGCTTTGCACACTGAATCAAACTTTAACAGAGTGTTACTAGTTCAGTATTATCTGGGATCCAAGGTGTGCCCAGATGTGTTCGGAGACCACTGGTAGCATCCAACACCGAAGCTCCTACGGAATAAATTGGGCATTCAGTGTTGCTACTGGATGTCTTTGCAGCCTGCACACAAGGCAGAAAGAACTTCCTCATGAAGTTCTTTTATTCTCACAACATGAGAGCAAATTCACAGAGGATGAGCAAGTGAAAATAAGTAACACAGATGGAAAAAATACTACCCCCTAAACTTCAAAGGGCAGAGTAATATGGAACACCATGCACAAGCCAAGCGCCAATTACCAATACACAAAATTCCTGAAATGGAAAGATTTTTTTTCTTCTTTGCAGCTTCAGTTGTGGTACATCTTTGCTGTTTGCCATCACATAATTTCTATGCAATCTACCTGGTATTTATAAGCTCAGTACTATTATAAAAGTTGTTCTAAAATTTGGACTCTAAGCACATGAAAACATTACATCTTCCATTAAGCCTCTCTTTTAAGAGTTCAGTCTTGATGTACCTACTAAAACCACATTAGAAACGAATTAAGATGCAAATCTGCTTGAGCCTTATTTGGCAGATGTAGGACTAAAAAGCTTGCACTGCAGCCTCTGCACCCATTGCATTCCTTTATTTCTGAGTTTCAGATAAGCAAAGAATTTTGCATGGCTGTTTTACAAGTCAGAAGATTCAAGGAAGATGTCAAGAATTTTTCTGATGTTATTATTGAAGAGACATAAGACTAAGGGACTTGAAAATGGAATAAAATAAATAACATGAATAAATGCTTGCCTTTCCCTCAGGAGAAGGCTGTCGAGGAGTCTCCTATTACACAAAAAGAACACTGCAAACTTTTACAAGGAATGACATTATTTGATTCTTTCTACAGAAAACTTGTTACATTTCCTGGCCTACCAAAATACAGCCGCGTATACACCAAGGCTTTGATTTATACACCTGGAGCTGAGAATGCTTCCTTTACAAGAAGCCTGGTTTCCCCTAGGTTGCATGTTCTTTCTTGATGAATTGCCATGGAATTACCTATTGCTTTTGAGAACATCTGTTATTGTTCCATCTCTCAGAATCACACACACATCCATTTCTAGCTGCCACATACATGAAAAGTTTTGAAACTTGTCTGTTCAGAGCATGTGTTAGGAAGAAAAAAAGGAAAGGAAATCTTGCAAATTTTATAATCATGCTTTGTCTTTGATATTGTTATAAGCCATCTACAACAAAGAGAAAGAAAATTCATTCCAAGATTATCATGGGGACTAAAAATACATGAAAAGAGAAAGAGCACTAATTTGGGCATAGAGTGATCTCATAAGGTCTTACATCACATGCTAATTAATCTGGTTTTGAGCACAGATTCATTCACATGCTGAATTAATTCCTCCTGTTTCCACACAAACTGAATAATTTTGTGTTTCAATGTTATGGTCCCAGGTTGAACATTAACTTAAAAAAAGAAAAAAAAGAAGTAAGAAGAGGTAGACTTTATAAAGAAAAACATTTCTTTATAAAGAAATCAACTCAAGTTATCTAGTCAACCAAGCTTTTTAAACATTTCACATGCTCCTTTATCAGACTGACTAAACACTCTTAACATTATTTTAAAAGTAAACAATTGTCTGAACTGCGATTTTTTTACCCATAGCACACAACAGTAAATTGTTATTACCATCTATACAAAACAGTCATCCTAAAAAATCTAAAAATTGTTTAAAGAAATTTATGTTGTTTGTAGTAAAAAGAAAAACAAAGTGGGAATAAAAAAAGACACATAATACAAAACCTTCTCTCCTACTACCACTTCTCCCCATAAAACACAGATCCTCATGTGAGATTTGAGGTTAGCTAAAGAGTCACTGAGGCAGAATATTTGAGGAAGACTATTCCAAATTACAATAGCTGCAAAATACACACAATAGATCACCCAGTGAAAAAGACAAAAAGTTCATTTAAGACCATCATATCAAAAGACAGTACCTAACATGCTACTCACGCAATCCTTCAACTACTAGGATGCTTAGATACAGAAAAATAAAAATATTGTCATCCATAAGCATAAGCATCTACCTACCAAGTGATTTATCTACATCTGGACAACTTCCACTTGAAATTAACTGAGGCTACTTTTCCAAAACATAACTTCAGGAATCAAGCACTCAAAGTCTCCTGGATTATGCCTCCAAATTCTCAACACACCTTTGAAACAAAATAAATGCAAACCAGCACTGAGTACCTGGGCCAGGAGTATTGACCTCGTCATAAGCTGAATCAGATGTTTGCAGTACCGAGTCCAACTCTGCTGCCAACACTCCTTTCAGCTCAGTAGAGTGGCTCTGGCAAAACATTGCAAGACAATGTAGGCTTTCAACAAGAGTAATGAATTGTTATTTCTGCAGCAGTAATTCTGAAGGGTGCCTGTGAGAACTCTGCGCCCATACAGCAGCTCCAGGATAAAAGACCCTCCTCCTATTCTGGGGAACTACCAGGAATAACAATCTGGTTTGGCATTCCAAGTCAACACTTTTGTTCCTTTCCTTCGAAATCATTCACAAGTTGCTGTTGCTTTGTTTCCTCAAGTTTTCAGTATAAGGATTTATTAATTCCCGCTGATGAATTAATGGATTTTGATTTTAGATATGGTATGAGAAAACAAACAGGAAATCTGGGAGAGAAAAAATCTGTAGAATATGTCCTTTATCTTAAAAGGAAACAGGAGAAATTATTATACACTTCTTACCAGGAAACCAAAAGGTACTCAAACCAGAACACAAGATACTGGGTTTTTCCCCTGTTCTCTTTTGAGCACTAAATTCATAGCATATTAGAGTGCAAATCTATTTTACTACTTACATGCTTGATGTAAATTGGCTTTATCCACTCATACTGCTTTCTTATCATCATGCTTAAGCCTGTTAAAACTGTAAAACTAAAATGCTCTGTGATTTCAGCTGAAGCAAGCTTGCAAGATCACATTCAGCAACACTTTTAAACTTGCAATCAGAGTTTCCTGAACTGAATGATAGCTGGTACCAGGACAGATGACAGAAGAAACACTGGGCATAGCCATATGTGCATGAGAGGGTTTGTAAAGAAAGCATTTCCCTGTAACCTCACAGACCCTGCACACCTCTGTGGGGTGCACACACAGAGAACACTCCTCCCCACCCTCCCATTCAGAACAATTGCTTTTCTGATGGTAGGAACAGTTTCTTCACCAAGAGCCTTTTTGCCAGGACAGAGCTTATGTCTGGTCTGATTTAAGTCTCATTACACTTAGGACCAAGGTATAATTTCAGGAAAACTAGAAAAAGTACAAATTTATACTACTATGAACAGAGCTGATGGTAGCACACATACCATCAGCAGCACGCAAATGTAGGAACGGACACCTATATCCCAGATTTCTTACTCTCACTAGGATTCATCACTCAAGGGCCATTACTAGTAAGGAGCCTGTCCTTTCTTACCCATTCTACAACCTGCAGAGGCGCTCCAACTAAAAAGCATTTTTCCCATTTTTATCTCTCAAGGAACTAGAGCAGGATTTCTGGACATGCTGAGACAGTTTCTTAAAGACTCCCTGCTTAAAAAAGCAGACATATGCAATAACCAGACTATACATGTGCCCCAGAAAATAACTGCTGACATTTATTTCATTTTATGAATATTAATGTGAACCATTTGCCAATAAGCCTTGTTACACAACTAAGCAAAAAAGCCCTCAAAAATGTACAGTTTGTTCTCTGTACAAATACCAAACTCCAGAGTGCTCTCAGTGTTTTAATTTTAAAATCTTAATCAAATATCACACTTTCCCCCATAGTTTAGTACTAATCTATGGAACAATAGTCATGAGTAGATGAAAAACTCACTTGCATATAATCAACAGAACAGCAATTGCTGAAGATAAAAGGAAATCTTTCACAACTTTCTAGTATTTTTTCTAAATTCTAATTTATTACAATTCACAACAAAGAATATTTGGAGCATTACATGAGCTTCTGAAAGATGGTTAAGTAATGCCATTTTCTTCATCAATCCTCATGTGTCTGTCATGTCCTGGGCCAATAAGTAGTGCAAAATGTTAAGGGAGTAGGAAAAAATATAACCAAATATAAAAAACCCAAAGAAAACTACCAAAATGGATCAGCTCCATGAGCTTCCCTTAGTTCCTTCCCTAAGTGACCCAAAATACTAATCAAAGAGATGAAACAAGGATACTGTCTTTTTACCGTGATGCAATGCTCCTATGCATTTCAAAATTTTCAAGAGCCTTCTTTACATTTGCCACAGTCTTTGCACAACAGCTTTGTGCTGTGTCCTTCATCCTTCACCCACGTGGCTCTTTGACAGGGGCTTTTCCTAGCTTTGCTGGATGGCAAAGGGTTAAAAGAGGTTTTGAGAGCAGTTGGCTGATTTTGTGATGTTCTCCAGCAGCCTGAACAAACAGGAAGCCCGGAAATGAGTGATAATTGTTAAATAAGAGCTCTTAAAACACCTGCTTAGCTCTAACTGCTAACTGTTAAACCATTATAGCAAGTTAAAAACAAAATTCCCCAGAGAGATTTCCACCTGTTTTCCCCATCTATTTTCTTAATTTATACAATAAGACATTCAGAAACACCCAGTGGAGCTGGAAGCATGACCCCCTCCAGAAGCAAGGACAACCCGGAAGGCACCCTCTCTCAAACACCCTCACAAGGTAATATGGATGATTACATGCCTTTGCTTTACAGAGAAATGTACATTTTTAGTCACTTGGTGTTTCTGAAGCTTCCACCCAAAGTTTTTTGGGATTTTTTTTCCCCAAACGTGACTGTCTGTACTTTTTTCCTGGAGCAAGTCTGTATAGCCATTCATCCTACATTGTGAGAAAGTGGTTTTGCAGGAGTAGGCCATTTTGTAAGGCAATTAAAAAAGAAGAAAAGGATTTTCAGGTCCAAGCTGGAAAGGCGTTGACCTTCCCTGCCATTAAACTTGGTAGAAAAGCTTTCTGCATTGTTAAAGTCAGGAATACTGGCAGAATTACAAATACTTAGCATTTTAAACCCTGCAAAATTGAAAACAAAACCAAAGAAAGCCCACCAAAAACCTACACAGAAAAAGCAGCCATTAATAAAAATATGGCTTATTTTAATAAAGGAGCATGAGCTTGACACAAAAATCACAGCCTTTTGGACTGGTGCCATAAGTGTTACCTCCACACTCTCTGCCCTCTGTTTAGGGCAGTGCCTTTTCTGAGAAGGTTACTCATGGCCTTTGATGTAATCCAATGATGATCCCATTCCATGAAATCCATTATTCTTGAAAGAAAAGGAAAATTCTTCATGATTTACATGTCTGTATATATCTTGTTTCCTAAACAACCTTAAAAAGCCAATTCTGAGGATGAAGAAGAAAGCTCTCCTCTCAAATTTCAAATAAACAGATAAGTAAGTAGGAAGCTAAGGGAAAAGGTGGCAATTCATCCAATTTAAAGAGTATTTGCAAAACTATTCAAAAATTCTCAAAAAGTACCTAATTGGAAACAAATACACTCTCCATATACACAAGGTTGTTTGCTCCAAGTAGAGGTCAGATTTTTTTGTCATTATATTGGCTTTCAATGAAAATAAAATTACAACTCAAATTTTCTTTCTTCACCAACAAACAAACTTATGGAAAAACAAAGCTGAACAGAAAGCAGCAGACTATTTTTTAAAAATGTAAGCAGTTCATCAGTAGCATGTGCTTCTAAATCACCTCGGTAACTATGAGAATTTAAATTGTTGTCCATTGCCCCTTGTTATGAAAATTAATTATTTACAACATTACTGGTTACATTTAAAATTTTCTAAAAAGTTATAAACTGGTGACTTTTCAATAACATTAATCAGTATCTGACTAAAAGTTAGAATTTAAGGTAGCTTTATTTTCGAAAAGAAAATGAAGTGTGTTACCACAGCAACTTAGAAACAATTTATTAAACATTTGTGCTATTAGCCTAAACAGAACAACTTAAGCTACAACTCCCATCCAAAAACCCGTTAGCCCTGTCAAAGGTCAACATGAGACTAACACATCCAAGACTTATCCTTCCCAGAAACAAAATAACTGAAAGCTTTTCTAGTTTTAGTTTCATATACTTTGGCCCACCCAAAGCAAATTAAAGAAAGATAACAGGAACAGTTCTAATCTACAAACACAGAATGGTATGAAATGTATAAATGAATTACTACCTGCTTAGCTTCTTAAATAAAATGAGCTTTACTTTACAATCTATCCCTTACCTCTCTGCCTGCAGCACCAGCTCCACACCAAACCTCTGCCTGCTCATGGTTTATATCCCGCAGCAGCCAAGAAGGCAGTGCATAGTGCCAACTCGCCTTCTGAGCAGCTCCCACCTCTGCAAGAAGCTCCTGCTCGTCTGTTAAGCCCTAGTGCTGGACAGCTGGCAGCAGCTGTGGGGTGTCTGGCCCCTGGGGACACAACTGAGCTCCTCACCTCCTCGGTGACCCATGGGACCAACCCACCCTACCCCCAGGGAGAAACAGTAGCTTGAACAAAACCCCAAAATTAGACTTGGCACAAAATGAGCCTGGCCAATCTCCTTGAAAGCCTGAGCAGACACACAAGCAAGGCTGGAGCAGATCAAGAATGCCTCTTAATTAAAACTGGATAACACTTCTGTAGTATTATCTGATGCTCTGTACTCTTTTCTGCCTTATCTCAAAATTTCATGTGGCAAATCAATCATGACAAACACAAATATCTGTACTTTCTTTTTGCCACAGCAACTGACATATTTATATATATATATTTTATGCTTTACAGTCACTGCACTATTTCTAAGTTTTGCTGTTCCAGTAGAGCATTCTCTGGCTTATTATGTAGCAATAATATTTTTCCACCCAATTTTCATTTCATTTCACTGAAGATCTGCCTGGAGAAGGACAAACACTTTTAAAACTGCAGCTTAAATCTTATAAGCCTGGTTATTTCAACAATGCTGACTTGATTTCTGCTCAACTGAAACTCAAGTGAGGCCACATAAACCCTGCCAAAATGTAGCACCAAAACTAACCCCAAAGTACAAAAGAAGTAGACACCATAACCCTGTATCTGCCAGCAGCAGTGTGTCCATCAGTGAATTATCTCATCTTTACTTGCTACAGTGCTAATTCATCTCAAGAATCAACATAGCCTGTTTGCCTGGGTTTTGTTTATACATGGAACTAAGTCATTCTTCTTCAATCCCTTCTTTACTATGCTCTGTAATTTTTGTATTAACAATTCATTTTACTAGGGGAACTTCTCGAAAAACAAGAAAAATGACAGAAGGCTTTTGTGCTTGTGATATCAAACATAATTTTCAGCATTAGACTAATACTAAATTGTTACTTCTAAGATTAATCAAACGAAATTCAATAGCCCTCAGAGAAATACCAATACAAATGTGTAGATAAAACCTTCTGCAGTGGAAAGTAACCAGTTCAGGATTATCATGCACTTTCTAACGGCTCTGTATTTTGTTTACTGAAACTGCAGTCATCACTTTTTTGATTAAAATACTATTTTTTGCCTTTTTCAAATTGCCATCCCCATTATGTGAGAATCAGAAATTTCTTAACAAGTTTGACTCTGCAGAAGAACTTTGAGCCTCCAAGTTTAGAAAGCTTTTCTAGCTCATGTCTTAGAGGACATAAAAATTACATTATTAATTGTCCCTCAGAACCTTGTGATTAAAAACAGGATGGATTGCTACAGCACAAAGAATTCCACAGAAGGATGTTATTCTTTAGAAAATTATATAAAAGATGGAAGTACCCTCTGATAATAAAATCCCTGAATATTTCCTACTTTTGTGCTGTATTCATCTCTAAATCTCTAACAGGTTTTTGCCACATATCAGCACCATCCCCAGAGCTCCCAGCACTCTGCTGTGATCCAGCCACATGGCACAGGAAGGTCAAATTAAAAAAAAAAAGTATTACCTTTCCCAAGAAAAAATTGCTACCCTTAGAAATAATAATAAGGTACTATTCCTTGCACTTCACCAAAAGGAAAAAATGTCCCAGTTGGGCATTCTCAGGGTGACAGTGATGCTTCTTGTCAGAAGACAAATCATTCCTGCTTCCATCCATCCTGTTCAAGTCCATCTCATATATCCATGTAATACATAAGTTGTAATGATCTAATGTGGAGAAAGCATGAAGAGTATTTCATTTATAAGGTTAAACTCTGACCTAACTTTAACCCCATAAAATGTCAGTGATATTCTAATTATTTCAGCGGCTGTTGAATACAGGTAAAAGTTCATGAAATTTTGCAGCAGCATTTGGTTCACAGATTGTTCTCCAGGTCTTTCAGAAACAGAACATGAATTTTGCAAATTGCCAGGCAGCCTATCCAGCAGGGTTAACCCCACCTTGATAACCAGCATTCATGAAGTCCTTATCTCTGCTTTTAGCACTAGTACAGAACAGCATTCCTTTGCCACCCTCCCCCCACAGCACTATCCCTCTAATTGCCAGTGCTGTGCTTTTCTTCAGCTGGAAAGGAAAAACTCTTCCATCTAGTACTTTTATACAGAGAAGGTTTCTTGCTCTGCTATGTTTCTGTCACTGTATGTCCAGCTCAGGTTTGCAGCTGACAGATGTTTGTCAGAGGGACAGAGTTCCACTCAAAACTATCAAACATAGCCACTCTTAAGAAAACATGGTTCTCACTGCCCTGATGGGGAATACCCATGGGAAATACTGGCAGTCCTGTTTCAGATCCTACTTAGCATATGCTGTTCCACGCAACTCATAACATTCTACTTGTCACTTTTACTGGAAATCTCACAGGAAAGATAAGATACGGCTGTTGGTGAAGGTTAACCTAAAGGTTATCAGCATAGCTTGACTAAACCTAAAAGCACTAGTAAAAATACCAGTGAAAGGAAGGCCACTGAGAATAAGAAGAGAGTAAAAAGTATTCAGGTCATAAAGTCAATTTGTGATGAAAAGGTTGAAGGGTATTTGGTCTACAACCAGTTGAGCAAGGATACAAATCCTGGCTGGTGAGATGAGGCAGAAAGCTGCTTGCTGGTGGTCAGGGATAAGTTCTTTAAGTTAGGGCAAAGTATGTAACAAAGTTAGTTGTCAGTAGGAGGGGACCATATACCTGGAAGCACAGAGCTTCAGGGCTCTTGTGCTCAGAGCTTCTGAGCCCAGGAAGTTCTGTGGCCAGTGGCAGAAACAGCTCTCCCAGCATAGTTCTGGGAGGTGTAGAAAAGCCATGAAATGTCTACTAATGTCTTTAAGATTTTTTTTTTTTCTCTGTTATTTAATTCCTGCAAATTGAAGCAATGTTTAATTTACAACCCCTACAATTTTTTTTATGGGTATTTAAAAATCTGCCCCCTCAAATGCCTTTAAAAAAACCTGTTTCTTTCATAGAATTAAGACAGTTTACATAGAGTCACAAATGTTTAATTCCTTCCTGTCCTTCCCATCAATATATTTACTGATTTTACAGACCAAATCTTTCCCTCGCTGCTTCATTATTCATAGAATAGAGGATGCTCCTTGCCATTTATTCCTGCTGAACTACAAATATTGTGCTGGTTTTGAAATAGGTCCATGGGAGCAATAATAAAAAAAAGCCAATCGGTGACAGCTGAAAAATAAGTGAAAGATAAAAGGGCTATTATTCCAGAATCAATACCACTGCTCCCTAAAAGGTGTTCTCCACTGAGGTAATCACATCTGCTGTGGTGGAGCCGCAGCAGCTGCCCCGTGCAGAGGGTCTGCAGGGGGGTGCTGGTCGCAGGGAGCAGTGCAGGGGCGTGGGGGTGGCAGCAGGGCAGAAGGGAGTACCCAGGGTCACGGTTCTGTTTGCTCAGCCAAAGGCTACCTGTACCACACAGCTGAAATTCCCTGGCAGAAACTTCTGAAAAGCTGCTGTGCAAGATTGCAACCGATGGGATCTTAGCACATTCTGTTTTCATAAATTCAGCTCTTGCTTTGAACCCTTATGTTTGAAAACACCACTGAAATGAGTAGTTCATTGGAGTTGAGACTTCTGTAAATTTCTGCATAATTTTAATTTAATCTAGATATAGTTAAAAATTATATTATACTCCCATTAAATATATTCTGGAAATAAGAACCTGTGGATATGCTATTCCTGATACCATGACACACATACCAAGAATACCAAGAGAAATTATTTTTGCAAATTCTGCAGAATCAGACTTTTTGATAATGTAACAATTTCCCAGAATCACCTGAGATGATAAGAGGTTTCAGCTGTTATTATGGGAATTATTGATCCCATCTAATAGAAACCCATATGTACAAACTTGTTGAAATAGTTCCAGAAACAACCTTCACAATGTGTAGGAGCGGATGGAAGGGAAAACAGCTGGCAGGCATTTTCAGCTTTTTCTGTGAGGCACAGAAGAACCGATTCAGACAGGGAGAATTTGGAGTATTTTCTCCAAAACAGCTCTACGCAACACTAGGAAGACTCACGAATATCTGTAAAGTCTGTGGTGTCTGTGGGGAGTCTGTGGGTCTGATTCAGAACCGTGGCCGATCCAGGATGAAATACCACAATACATGCACCAAAATAAGAACAAGCTTAATTAAAAACTGCATGTAATTATTTATGCAGAATTATTATGTACACTTGAAAGTAATCTTGAAAGTACTTGAAAAATAATCTTTTAGACATACTTTTCCTCATGTTCATTTTTTACCTTTATATGGACAGCAATTCCACAGTGAGAATACCAGACACATTTCAAGAGTTTTGTTTGTTTTTATCAAACATTTATAAGCAAGATTTAAATTCCACTTCCAAAGAACCAAATCAGCAGAAAATCCAGTTTACAGCTAGTATTGTGGTTCAACCATCTTAAATTCAAGTGCACATAACAGAAGGGATACAGATGAAAAGCCTTTTAACTCACATGGTGTGAAGCCTTGAAAGTGGGTAAGCTTAGTTATGTTTGATAACACTGCTAAAATTCAGGACCCCCTTTAAAGCTCCAGAACAACATTGAAACTTTCAAAACAAAATGAACAGAGACCACTCTCCTTACTATGCAGTTGAATTAAAATCAATTCAACTCAGCTACGTAAAGGCAGCTTTTTTCTTGTATTTTGGAATACTTATTGACAGGTGTTGCAATGTAACAAACTTCAGAAGCCAAGTCCAAAATAACAAGCGAACCAACAAACAAAATAACAAGCAAACCAACAAACATGCACACACAAACAATGTTTAAAAAGACAGTCCTGGCTTGCCAAGGACACTTCAAACCACCTATATAAAGGAATGGCACTCACAACACTGTAGATTGTGACCAACACAGACTCCTTAAGACTCTAGGATCAGCATAAGTTTTAGACTTAACAGAAGTTTCAGGCTGACTCTCCCAAAACTTCTGTGATGCCAGGACTTTGTTTTTGAGGTTCCTGCTAGCTCTGGCTTCTGGAAGTTCTCTCCTTTGATGGACATGCATCCAGTCTTCAATTTGCATATTTCAGTAATAATTATACTCGTATCTTGGAAAATATGTTCCCTGACTTCCCACTGAGGGAATATTCTGAGATTCAAGTAGAAATTTTAACTGATTACAGGATACATAGGGTGGAGTCAGTTTTCTGCTTGGAGATAGTGAAATTTAAGTAACAAGACAAAGACTGAAAGTTTCTGGAAATTACAAAGTGAAAAGGAACGGTCACTAAGAGGGAAATATCATGCTAGCCATGGTATACAGATCTTGTTGCTTAAATTTAATTCTGTCTGGTCAATCTTAGAAAATTTGTGAGCAGCTCACAAATAAAAGAGGCATGCGAGCTCATAAATTTTCACTAAAAGGAAATGGAAGAGGAACAGGATTACTATTATTATTTCAGAAGGCAATTATTTATATATATCTCATGCTAGCTATAGTATGCAGATCTTTGTAATTCCAGAATGTAATGTCATAGTGGAATCTACTCATAGTGAAACCCTTAATATACTGAACATTCCCTGTTATCCAGTTTCTTTTCCCTGTATTTCTGTGGAACAAAAATCTTGTGGGCAATAGGCTAACTTGGCAACATATATTTGAAGAAATGTGGAAGGAAGCGTCAAATGCATCATATTCTACTAAACAGCACAAAACCAGAAATACTCAAATGCACAGTAAACACCAGGTTTAAAGCTGCATAACATGCTTCCTGTTTTTTCCAAAACAATTCAGTACTGACGTGACAGGATTTTTCTTTCTTTTCTCCCAGTTTCAACACCTATCCTCCAGCCTACAAAGTTCTCTGGATCAAAAGCCAGTATTACAGATTTTCCTGGTAGTTGTAGTACAACTACATCTCTGTGCAGGAATCTAAGAACAGACTTCTCTATGGTTTACTAATTATCACCAAGAGATAAATTTCAGCCATCCTTAGAAGTTCCTCTCCTGTAATCAAAGAGAAGTGTTCTCTGTTGTACTATTTCTGCATCCCAGGTGTTCAGCTGGAGTCATTCCTTGGCACAGAGCATGGCTCTCTAGCTCCTTTACAGAGCTGATCGCAGCAGACCAGGACATGTTTTAATTTAGATTTTTATGTCTCACTTTCAGGTCCATCAGTGAAAATCCACTTACATGACAAGTGGAGCGTAGCCCCTGTGACAGCCTAAAGTGTTCAACTGATGGACCCTGCCCAAAGAAAATATATGGGCGACGTGACACATGCAGCAGTAGGAGCACCAATGTCATGCCCAACTCATACAGAAATTACAGCGAAAGCCAGAGGAGTTCAGTGCCTCACATTTCCGCCTGAAATGGAACATACCAGTGTCAGCATACAAAATAAAGAAAGGTAATAGATGTTTTTAAAGGCTGTGCGCATCATCCAGGCCAAATTCTCTCATACATAAGTTAGCTGACAATTTCCAGCACAGCTGATTAGTGCTCCCTTGTGCACCAGACAACAGCGGATAGGTACCATTTAAAGGAACTATTCAGTGAGAGTATGGGTGACAGAACAAGGTCTTGAGAAATTAAGAAGATTGCATAGGAAATGTACTTATAATTAGATATCAAATAGGATGTACCATAAAGTACATGAAGTGCAATATAATTAGCCATTCCAAAGCTGCAGTAATTTTTCCTGTTTATATAGTTTATTTCTAGATCTTGTATTTCACATTATTGTTCAGATCATTCAGCTGCTGTCTTAACTATCTAACGTTTGTCCTTGCAGACATACAAGGAGCAGCAAGAGGATAACTCTATATGAATAGTAATGAGCTATGGAGCAATAATCAGGGAAGACAAAATACAAAAAGAAAGAGAGAGGGAGGGTCTTTAAATAGCTAATGTACCTGGAAAATACATGCTCAAGAAAACAAGGTCTTGATTTTTCAAGCCATAAAATTAGGTAATTAAAGTAGAAATGCAATCCTATTTCCCCCTTGAATTAAAAAATGGTACTTAGAGGTAAAACAAAACCACACTACCAACAAACAGAAAAAAATGTTCCTCATCTCAATTTTTAGTAGCATATAAGAGGAAATGAGACTATTTGAGTTGCAGATGTTACTAAGTTCTTGGCGACACAACATTCACCCTGGGAAAGAGGTTATGAATAGGAAAAATACCCTAGTACCCTGCTATTCTTGGGCTTATTGAGAATAGCAATAATAACGGTATTACATATCCCTTAAAATAACTTCAAGCATATTTATTTGCATATGCAAATTCCCTTTAAAAAAAAAAAAGGCAACCAAGCTCAAAGCAACATTAGCAATGTAGCTCTAAAAGCATAGAGTGTAGGATGAATTGGAAAACCTGCAGGAAAATTACAAGGAAAACTTAGGCAGATGGCCTGAGCTAAATTTTGTTCTCTCTAAATAATGTTTTTTCCCAGCCTACTGAATAACAAGGTAGTAACTTCAGGATACCTGTGTCCTCTTTGAGAAAGAAGAGCAAGGAGGGCAGATAGAAATTATTATTGCTGCAATATAACCATAAATGTTTGCCAATTTTGGGGAGGAATAACTCCTTAGAAATCCAGAGGGATTTGAAATAGGGATTGAAGAACCATTCCTTTTATCAAGCTATTTCTTCTCTTTCATATCATTCTAATTAAAAAAAAAAGTCTTTTTAAAATATGCTAACAAAGAAAAATATGGCTATAAAGTAAATAAAGTAAATAAAAAACATACTTAGGGAAATGCAATCATATACTGCTCATAAAACAAAATATTTGTCACATAGAAAAGCGGGGGGAGTGAGATAATATTAATAAAAGTAATTTTGAAAAATTCAAAGCACTTTGATCCTTATCTTCCAAATTATGTAAAATGTGAAAATTGCAATTATTTCTATCAGTTCTCTGTCATAATAATGTGACAGTTCTTGCTGATTCATTCTAATTACCTTTTATCTCCTTAAAAATTATTTACTTTAACAGAGACCATTGGCTGTTGACTAATTTTTTCCCAGTCCTTATCAGCTTTGTTCTTTTCTTCTCTTGGTTGCAGAGAATTACTATTAAATACATTTAAATATTTGTACTAGGAGAGACACAGAAAGATGAAGATGGTTTAGAAACCATGAAAATACTTCAGAAACGTTGCTCTGAGAAGAAAAATCTGTTTCCAGCAGTAGTATTACTTCTGAAATATAAACCAATGTGATCACCCAGACTAAATCACATCATCATCAATCAAGCCTGGATGACAACTGACAGTAAACAAGACACAGCCTTCACAGCCTTTGTCCAGCAGAAGTTACAGTCCACAAGAAATAAAATGACAGGAAACACTGGGAAAGTTACCCAAAGAAATAATAAGAAGGGTCTAGGGTAATTACGAAAAGGCACAAAGGTTATGAGAAGGCCTAAGGTTACAGAGTTTTACCAGATATTTTGAAGGTGCAAGAGTGACTTTATGAGGGGTAGGGGAATGCTTTGTCCAAGCAGGAGTTTCATTCCCAGTTCCAGGACCACCTGATTCTGCAGGGCTACAGAAACAAATGGAAAATGATGGACATCTGAACCCTGAACACCCTCTAAACTGATTAAGCTGAATGGTGATGACCACACAGTTTTCACCAGTATCCAATACTGATGTAGCCATTAACTTTCTCTGTCTGCTTCTCCACTTGTATGCCAGCCTTCCCCTCTTCCTCCTCTCCTGCAGTGATTGTGGATTCCAGGTCCTAGTCCAAATTTCTCTTTGTTTTACACACTACAAGTAAAATGTGAGCAATACAGCAATGTAACAAACATTGATGTATGATAAATATCTTCTGATTACTGCAAAGTCCTGTTCCAAGTAAAGGAAGCAAGAACCACACAGTGATCCTTATGAGCAGGTTGGATCCCAGACATTAATCCCAAGACAACTCAACTTACAAACTCTCTCCATCCACAGTCCTGGCCTTCCCAAAGTATTCCATACATGCTTCACCCCAATATAAACAGTAAGACAGGGCATCAGCAGTGATGCAGCACTGAATGCAATAACAGCTTTGCAATGCCAATTGCAATTGATGAAACACAGATGAATATCCTCAAGCTAAGAAAGATTATTAAGAGTCAAGAGTATTGAATGTGACGAAAATACATGGATTGGCCTCTTTTCTGGACCATTTAGGTTTTCTGAATGACAGGAAGCAATTTGCTTGTCAAGAGATGTAAAGCACTCTAGACTGAATTCAGTTCATCTATGGAGGACTGGGAGAAAATGAAAACAGAAGAAAGAGTGGTAACAGTGACTCTGTCATAACTATCACTCTGCTAATGTTCTGTGCTTTATAAGCAGAATGAGGTAGAGCTGTTAGCGATTCCTCTTTTAGTACTTTGATTCAAAAACACAGAGATTGGGCATGAGAATTAACTAAAACCATCACTAAAATGCATTTAGAAGTAATGCTTAGATTCTTAGGACCCTGCATTGCTAAGCTGGGGACTGATGACTAAAGCAGGAGATTAATTAAATGCTATGATTAAATCCATGAAAAAACCCTGCCACTTAGCTGATTCTAGCCAGCTGCAGTTTCAGAAGAAAAAGTGTAACAATGCAACAAAAGGTGAATATACTGTTACAAAGCAACAAAAAAATTAATTTAATCAGGTGTCATCCTATCTCCATGTCTACAAACCTCTAGTGGGCCCTGATCTGAAACAAAGAGGGGAAAAAGGGAGAAGAAACATTCTGGAAAACGCTTTATCCCAAAGCTTCAGCCAAATCCTCCCTTCTGCTCTGATTCACTAAACATTTTCAATGTGATTTTACACATATATACTAGAACACTTTCAATGTATGTTTTGCACAAAGGCTTGAAAAAGGTGCATTTTTGTGAGAGTCTTTATGGGTGTAAGAAAACTGGCAAGTCCAGAGGCTTAAATTCATTTGCATGTTGCAGAGGCACTGACAAATTAATATCACCCAGACAGACCACAGCATAGAAACACTACCATGTGCTTCCTTTGACAGTGTACTTTAGAAAGCAGCTTGTAAAGAATCACATTTGGATCAACACACCTGCAAAATATTTCTGATTTTCCAGAAACACCTGCAAGAGTAACTTCAGCAATAAAACAGCAAAGCATTCTCCAGAGTTCAGCGAAATATACGAACTCTTGCACTTTCATTACAAACATACATGATGCCTCCAAGAGAGCTGCTCGATAACAGGCGTCTAGAGGGAGGAGCATGACAGGTCAAAATCTTCACTCCCACTAGATGGCAATATTGGTTTTTTTGCAAGCGCAGAATACGCTGTCATCGAAAGGAAACTGCAGTATTTTTCATGGTTTCCAAAGTTGCATTTTCTATTTAAAAAAATAATAATCCAAGCCAGGCTGTATTGAGCACAGGAGTGGGGGGAAAGGAGTTTACAATACATACGAGTTAGCCAACATATGCATTAAACCATAGATAAAGACTCCAGTTCCTCAAAAATACACTAAACGAATAATAAATGCAATATATGCTTTTAAGGCTGCTAGGCTTATAATTAGACCCCACATCAAATTAGATCTTCAATTTAATCCTTAACCACTACATCAGCAGGATGTGGCAATGGAAACAGCACATTTAAATCCTGCAGGAGAGAGCATCTCAATTTACTCTCAACCAACCTCCTGTAACATTAATCAGGAGCTTAGAGCAGTATTAAAGAAGCTCCAAATTAAAGAGGGCTCCAATTCTAGCTACCATGATCAGAGGGAGGGTCACTATGACACCAGGTCTAGAAAGAGCATCCTGATTACTTAAAAAATAAAAAAAAACAAAAACAAAAAACCAGTGCTAAAAAGTTAAAAATTCCAGTTTTTGAAAGAAACCAAATGTCTGCATGCATATATGTGAACCAAAATGCACAAAGACACGTTTCTAAAGTTTTTCAAATCATTCCACAAACAACACTTTAGAAAGTTTTTGTGTTAGCCTTAAAAATAGTCAATCAAGAATAGAGCTAATGTAGAAACCTAGTGAAATCATCACTCAAGGAAAAAAAAGAAAATCACCCCATGTTCTTTCAAAAAATGCTGCAGCTTAAAAAAGAAAATAAATTTTCCATTGTGAACAGTTATAAAGAAACAGCCAGATGCCAGTCATCATGTTAATCCCCGTGTTTAACTCTGCCCTCTAGCACCGGCTGAAGGAACAGGGTACGGACACATCCCGAACACAGACTGCAACACGCGCAGGCCGGCAGAAGGGCCCAGCAATCCAGACACACACAGCACTCCAGATGAAGGATGGTGTCTGGGGATTACAAACCCAGGACTTGGAAGAGTCAAGTTCAAGGTTACATGCACTTGCATTCCTGTGCTAATCAATGGCCTTTACTTAAAAACTGGAAGCTGAGGACTAAGCTTGGAAGAATAAATGTTCCATGAGTCGATCAGATGCTATGACAGGGGACATATCAAAATACAGCCTGTTATACAGCACTTTGTTCAAGAGAGCCGCTTCTGGTACAGCAGGATGCTGTCACATTCTACAGTTTAATCACCTGCAGGAAGCTTATGCTCTTGTTACAAATAAAAACACCAGCTCACAACCTCACATCAGTCCTGACTCCTGGACCAAAGCTATTTCAGAACATGAGACAGACAGTCATTTAAGTTCTATTCATAATTTATTATTCTGCTTTGCCAGTAATCTCATTACACAACTTTCACACAATTGAATGAAGCTTGATACAAAACCATTGCTTGGAGTCACTTCCCAGACACTTCCCAGTATTTCTAGTCTTGAACAAGGCCTTGAAAAAAAAAGTAAAAACCTCATGGATCCCTTAAACAATGCCAAACGCAACAAAAAATGTTTGGTAGTAATTAACTGGTTCAATCTCAGAACGACTTACTCAAAGGTTCTGGAAGGCATTTTGCACATTATCAAAATACCTTTAAGTTATGTTATAACATACGTTCTGGTAGCGGCACACTTGTTTCCAGAAAAAAAACTAATCTATGATCAAAATCTTGTTTGAGAAATGGACTTTTCCCCTTCCCTTCCCCATGCTTTTTCCTCTCCTCTGGTTTATATTTGCTTAGCATATGAGAGACAACAGCAAACAATGCTCTCCTCTAGGAGGCAGTAAGACTGTCACACTACTCCCAAACAGCAAGCCACTCAGGAAGCAGAAATTGCATGCAGGGTAACTGAAACTTGCTCTCCCTTTGGGCAAACTCACCACCACCCCGTGTCAGTCTGCACAGACCTACCTACAAATACATGCACCTAATTTACTGTGGTAAAAGTGCAACTTAAGAACACTGTACAATTTCCCAATTATTCTTAGAAAGCATTAAAATTTTCCTGAAACTAGGTTTTATGTGAATGAAAAATGTTAGTATTTGAGGAAGTTTTCATTTCGTGCTCCCTCACAAATTCCCCATTATCTGCAAAAGATGTCCAAATCCTACAGGGCTGGCTTTACAGCTTTTAAACACTAATGCCAAAGGCAGTTCATAAATCCATAATTGACAGCACTAGTCAGCTCCCTAACAGTGATGGTGTCATAGACATCTGCCCCAGTTTTGGAATCTCCTTCAATAGAGTCATCAGTCCCTTCAAAAGGACATGGAGCATCTTACAACTGACATAGCTTAAAGACCATATTGTATACAACAAAAGGGAAATGGCCTTGTGTCCAGCCCTGTATTTTCCATCAGCTGGTGGTGCTACAGAAGATCATGCTCCAGTGAAGCACAGAGGCACTGACATACTTTATGAAGCCATGCTTTGTTAATGCTCATGGAAATGAGATTCATCATCAATAACACCACTGGGTCACAATATGCAATCTGAAATGCAAATGTCATTCTGGTCTGTGGTCAGACTAAGGGTGAAGTGCTCAGAAATGAATGAAGGTGACTCGAATGTATCCATGCAGATAAAAAAAGCTCAAATGCCCTCCTATACAACACTGACTTTCCTCATTTCCCAAGGAGACGATTCTGCAGGAGCTGTCAGCACTCTGCACAATGCAGTCATAAGTGATACTGCCTATGCTGCTGTCACACAGCATTGCCTGTTAGAAGCTGTGTTATGCAGGTATTTATGACCATGGGTCTCTAATTAACCAATTCATACTCCTCTGCTGCTTTTCAATGCATAAATCTCTTTTTCCTTGAGACTTGATGGTAACAGTGGACCAAGATACACTGGATTATATCAAACATTGCCTGCAAAATTTTTGGGTTTAGAATGCAAGCTCATTGTTCTGGCATGCTCAATTCAAACATACCATGGAGACCAGCCCATTGTGACCACATTAGTTGTTGCAGGCTGCCCTAACTTTGCAATCTGTCCTCTTTCCTACCATGTAGCAGCCATGTAGAACACCCACCCTCAGCTCACACAGTCATAGCTACTGTCTCTTCCTAACATGTTAATAATACATTGCTCTCTTCATTTGGTGATTAAGGCTTAGGGTGAAAACCCAGGCACTTGATAGTTGTGCCAAATATGTGATAATTTTGTTTTAAAGGCTAAGAACACCCACAGTGAATTGACTAAATTTGCCAAAATTAATATTTTATTCTCACAATAGCCATATGCTATTAATTTCTACCTTAGCCTGAAAAGAGCCATTATAAATATAAAGATCTCAGTAAAAACATTTTCCAGCAAATTGAAACAATTTATTGCACCAATGGAAAAGGGCAGGACAGAACCCGTGAGGTCAAAGAAAGTCAGTAACCTTGACTTTAGAGAACTCATCGG
>VZTX01004044.1:845728-904652 GCA_013400915.1 Pardalotus punctatus | reverse complement strand
AATTCATCGGGGGGGGGGAAAAAAAAAAAATCAAAAGTATTCCAAACCCATAACAAGAGCTTCCAAGTACATCAGAAGGAATGTAGGTGAGTAAGTCCCTTGGATCAACTTGGTTGAAAAGAAAACAATCCTACCATACAGAACTAAAACAGATTGGTCAGCACTAGGACAGAACACTGCACATGAGAGTCAAGTTTAAAACCTCTGTGTCAGGTTTTACTGTATTGATACAGAAAAGTAAATGCAAATATTGTCCAGACCCTTAAAGAGCAGGCAAATCTAAACAGTCTTCCTTCCTTCCTTCAGCAAATGTAAACATTTAAGGCAGGACCGGCTTCAGCTAATAGCCAGCAATCTTTCCTCTTAGGTTTTCCTTCCCTGCTCTCCACAGAAAATCCCAGAGACAGAGAGATAGACTGCATGGGAGATGGGAGGCAGAGTTATGGAAACAGAATAGGGAGCAGAGAGTATGGAAAAAAGTTTATTCTCTACCGATAGCCTAGCTCAAAAAATCCTTCCAATGCAGTCACTTCTTGAGCTGAAGGGAAAAGACCTGTCTTCTCCCTGTCTGCATCCCTGCACCTCCCACGCATCAGGAATGGAGAAGGACAGGAGGGTAGAAGCAAGAATTCCAGTGTTACCACTGCTAGACTCAGCAGCAAAACACTCATTAACTTCAGCAAGGCCAGGATTTTATGCCAGATTCACAAAGTCATTTATAGAACTCCAGAACAGGTCCCCAAACTGTCTGTCAAGGAAAAGCAAGAATCTGATGAGATATATTCCCCCAAGTCTGCTCTTTGTGTAAGAGGTTTTATTTTATTTGGCTCTAGCTGTAATGTATTGCTAAATGTCGTTGTAAAACACAAAAAATATTCATTCATAAATATTCAGTAACATACTGAACTTACCATGAACTACACTGGCTGCAGCAGCAAATTTAACTCACATCACACAGAATCCTAGAAGCCGCACATCTAGATCTAATTTATTTGGCTGCTGATAAGAAAAGAGTTGCACAAAAATAAAGTGGATCTTTGCTTTTAGAACTGCATAGCACATCCTACGACAACAGGCTGGTTGCCAAACTCTGAGGAAGGTATCCCACTAACCTTCAAGACCTGAAGCTCTTGCCATAAACAATATCAGCTCTTTTACAGATGTATCTCTCTAATAGATTCCCCCACTACCCTCACAGTCCCTCACTTTGCTTTCTCCCCACATCATGCATGAAAAGATCCAGGCTGTTTATGGGGCAAGGGATCTTGTAAAGGCAAACACAGCCTTAGAATGATGTAGTGATGTTCATTTTTGGGGCAACTACAAACACCTACCATACATGGTATATTCTCTGTTGCAGTTCTTTGAATGTAAGACCTAACATGTACAGGAATTAGTTCAACTGCTGTAGAAAAACTGCTTCTAGGTGTGAAACTTCAGCTGCCGTAGGACACAGAACTATGATTTGAAGGAGGAAGCGAATCACATCACATAAGATTGAAATGTAAAGTTTATTACTCAGTGACTGACTTCTTTCTTAGACATGAGTACGCTTCTAGTCCAAGACTAGTCCCAAGTTTGTAGGGAAAAGAGATGCACCATCTCAAAATGGGGAGATTCAGACTCTGAAAACAACATAAAATTAGTGTTTCTGTCATGTAAAACAAGGCCTGGGTGACATGACCACTGAAGAAAAGCAACAACCCCAAACAAACCACAAAACTCTTCCCATTTATGTTCCAATCAGAAGAGAGTATTTCCAACTACCATCCCTTTGAAGACCCTGCTGAAAAACTGCCACTGAAAGCAACAGGGAAGTTGCTCACAGGAATACAAACATCTGTTCCAGTAACTGGAAAGTTTAGGTTTGTAGCCTATCAATTGGAGATAGATGCGCTGGTGGCTTCTAAAATAGTCATAACAAGGTTTTAGGGATTCCACTCCTCCAGAAACTACTGAATAATGATGTTCTTACTTTGATACTCTTGAAAATACTCAACTTTTTCCAGCTGACAATGAAAACTGAAGTTAGTGATAACAAAAATTCAGGAATAACAACAATCTATCAACTTACTGCAAAATAAAAGGAAGATCACTTTGCTTCTTAGTTGAGGAATTTTCAGCTCTGCATTTCTGTTGCATCAGTAATATTTTGGAAAGATGAGATTCACACCAGGTATAAATCAGTGCAACTGTAGCAAATTCCAGTGGAACTGCACCAAACTCCACATAGCATAAGCCGTTCTGTGCAATTGCCAAAAAGGAGAGAATGGAATTCAGCTACAGAACGGTTTGGCTCACATTGTCCTCTTGGGGAAGAAAAAGCCCATACACACTCTTCTTCAAACCCAGGCTAAAAAGACAGGACAGAGAATGTTTAAAAGGCTGAGCCCAGTTTACTCAACAGTAGCTATTAAGGAGTTTCTGAACTTGTGAAAAGGAAAGACATTTGATTTATAAATGTAAATGCTAGAAGTGGAAATATTTTTCTAGTAGTAACAGAATCTACCTAAAGGTAAACATAAAGCACAGGAAAATAGCAGCAGCAGTCATGATAAAGTCCCAAAAGGAAGCAGGGAAGTGCTTCCTTTTCAGCATTTAACCATTCAAATGTAGAACATCTTTAGCAGCAATTTTTCCTAGAACAATTTTTCAGCTATCTTACCCTATATGACACATAGCCAAATCCCAGCCCATAGTGAGAGTGCAGATGGCACAGCTGAGGACTTAGGAAGGTAAAGAAAAATGGTAGAGAAAGAATTTTTTGAGTTATAGCCCAAATTTTACATAAAAGACTATTAAATTCCTTGTTTTCCTGACTCAGGAGAAAAGTTGGTTGCCTGTCATTTTATATACCATTCATTTATGTTTAAAGGTAGGTGAATAGAAAGGAGGGTTAGATTTTTAGAAGATGAAAAACAAAATTTTCCTTCATACAGCCAGACTCTGCAGTTTGGGTGTAAGGCTGAGGTTGCTGGCAGGGGGGCACAGGGAGGAAGTGTGCAACCACTAGTAAGGCAGAAAAAGCATTTGCTGTATGCAGCAGTGGCAGATAAAATAAGAAAGATGAAAAGACTTCTGCTTTTGCAAGTACGCAAACTCCGTTTACTAAACGAATACTAAATCACAAAAAAGTCTTTCCTGGTTTCATCTGACAGCACCTCTGCTTTTAAACAGACTGCTTTCAGGGGTGTTCTCTCCCAAAAGCAGGCACAGAGTGGACCCAGCCACAAAGACCACCTGAAGACGCCAGTCTTCAAAGATATGCTCAAACAAACAGCCCAAATCTTCTATTTAAAATTCCGTATCTTTTTCCTTCTCCAGGCTAGCAGTGCTGTAAGATAGCTGTCCTGCTGCAGAAGAGGAACACCTGGAGAGATATCTGCAGAGAGGAGAACCTGTCACTGAAGGCAAAGGAACTGTCAGACCACATTGGCTTCCACTCCACACCATGCAGTGAATCCCAGGGCCAGTAGGCAAAGCTGCTCCGAAGACTGCAGGATCCTCACCAGCAACAGCTTAACAGACTTAAAGGAGTCCCCTTATCAAAGCAAGTGAAGGCAAGTATCCCTGCATGCTGAAACTTGGTCTTCTTTTGCAGGCTCTGCTCTGTGGGTAGTTGATTTTATGTAGAGGGTTACTTATTATTTTGCAAAATGTATTTCCTTTCAGTTTAGTTGGCTATCTCTGACTTCAGGAGAAGAAATATTTCAATATTCTAAATACCTAATTTACTACTCCTTTACATAAACAATCCTATTGACTGACAATAAGATCCATGGCTTTTACCTTTATGGTTAGACTTAACCTTAATTTCATCAACACAGGCAAAGTGTTCAAACAAATCATCAGGAACAAATAAGCTGCAACATTTGAACCACCATGAAAATTCCCAACAGAAATTCCTACTTGCATCTTTCAGCCAGTTTCCAAATAATTATGCACCACTGCCTTTTGCCCTATAAGTACTTATCTTATTACATTAATGTCTTCTGTGAGGAGCCCTGTCAAATTTTTTCTAAATGTCTAAATTGTATCATCCTGTTCACTCACTGCTTCAGGGGCGTATCAAAGGCACTTCATTCAACTGGAAAACTCAGTTTTCCTCTGCACAAAATACAGTGATCTGACTTGTTCAGTGCAGTCTGCTTAGGCATTATAGAAAATTATTCAGATTATTCCATCCAGAATTGGTATTGTAGTTAATTCATCATCTGATTGCAGGCATTTGGACTTACCAATAGAAACTTCAGTTAACTCAGTATGTCATCTGCAAGATACCCTTTCTAAAGAAAGAAGCAGCTAGAAGGCAATGCTTTAAAGGGGCTGTGGGCATAAAAATGCTTTTTCACTTAGTTGGCTCCATCTGCTTGACAAGTTATGAACAGATGCTCCGTATCTTTCCAAATGTATTTTACCAGTGACCAGAAAAGTCAATTTTTCAGCAGACAAAACATCAGCATCCAGAAGTGGAAAGCAATGTCTTTCAGAATTGTTCCCCTTTGAACTGGAACAGTTTGTACAAAAACAGATGCAACATTCACAGACAGAAATATGGACCATTAAAATAAATTGAGGCTATTTTTCTTAAATCTGGAGAAGAGTTAGAAAAGAAAGGATATGGAAGTGAGAAAGAAACAGGAAAAATTAGAAAACATCCTTAGGAGAAAGACGGACAGGGCACTTGCTGTTGAGTTGTGGAGCAAAATGGGTGTGACTATCAGCTATCTTCTGGTTGCTGGCCCAGCATTTGGGCCCGGTTGTCTTATTTTGGGTCTGTGTGAAACAGTCCCTGTCAGATCACCTACAAACAAAGACAGAAAGGAGAACAGAATTACAGGATATGCCAAGTTAGAAGGGACCTATCGGGATCGAGTCCAATTCCTGGCCCTCCACAGGACACCCTGAGAGTCACACCACGTGCCTGAGAGCATTGTCAAGTCTTCCTGAACTTTGTCTGGTGCTGTGACCACTTCCCTAGGGAGCCTGTTCCAGTGCCCAACCACACTCTAGGTGAAGAACCTTTTTCTAACATCCACCCTAACACAGCTTCAGGCCATTCCCTCGGGTCCTGTCACTGTCACCACAGAGCAGAGATCAGCACCTGCCCCTCCTCTTCCCCTCACGAGGAAGCTGTCACTGCAGGGAGGTCTCCCCTCAGTCTCCTCCAGGCAGAACAGACCAAGTGACCTCAGCTGCTCCTCACACGGCTTTCCTTCAAGACCTTTCACCATCTTTGTTGCCCTCCTTTGGACAGTAATATCTTCATGTCTTTTATGTATTGTGGCACCCAAAACTGCCCCCAGGACTCAAGCTGAGGCTGCCCCAGGTCAGAGCAGGACAATCCCCTCCCTTGCCCGGCTGGCAATGCTGTGCCTGATGCCCCCCAGGACAGGGTTGTCCCTCCTGCCTGCTGGGGCACTGCTAATTCATGTTCAGGTTGCCATCAACCAGGACACCCAGGTCCCTTTCCATGGTGCTGCTTTCCAGCCTCTTATTCCCCAGTCTGTCTGTACATCCAGGGTAGTCCCATCCCAGTGCAGCATCCAGCACTGTCCCTTTTTTGAATTTCATACAGTTGGTGATTGCCCAATTCTCTAATTTGTTGAGGTCTGTCTGCAGGGCCTCTCTGCCTTCAAGGAAGTCAACAGCTCCTCCCAGTTCTGTACCATCTGCAAACTTAATTAAGCATCCCTTCAAGTCCCCCACCAAAATTGTTTATGGAGATGCTGAAGATTACAGGGCTGAGGCTGGAGCCCTGTGGAACCCCACTAGTGATAGGTTGCCAGTCTGATTCACCTCATTCACAGTAATCCTCTGTGCCCAACCCATGAGCCAGTTGCTCACCCATCACATGATGTGTTTATTCATGCAGCTGAATGCTGGGCACTTTGTCCAGAAGGATCCTGTGAGAGACAGTATCAAAAGCTTTCCTGAAATCCAGAAAGATCACATCAGCCAGTTTCCCTTGATCAACTGGATGGGTTACCTTGTCATAAAAAGAAATCAGGTTTGACAAACAGGACTTTCCCCTCAAGAAGCCATGCTGGCTGTGCCTGGTGATTGCACTGTCCTTCAGGTGTTTTTCAATACCTCCCAGAATAATCTTCTTCATAACCTTACCAGGCACTGAAGTGACACTGACAGGCCTACAGTTTCCAGGGTTCTCCTTCTTGCCCTTTTTGAAAATAGGGACAGTGTTTGCCAGTGAACTGGGACCTCTCCAGATTCCTGAGACCATTCAAAAATAATCAAGAAAGGTTTTACAATGACATCAGCCACCTCTTTAAGTATTCTCAGATGAATCCCATCAGGCCCCATGGATTTATAGGGATCCAGATGGAGCAGCAGATTCCTCACAATTTCAGGGTCAACTGGGAGTTGAACATTTTTGAAGTCCTGGTCCTCCAGCTTAGATCTCTGGGACTTCTCCCTTAGCCCATCATCTGTGTTGAAGATAGAGGCAAAGAAAGCATTAAACACCTCTGCCTTGCCTATGTCCTTGGTTGTGAGGCAACCATCCCCATCCTGCCCAGGGCTGATGTGGTATCTGCACTGCCTTTTGCTTTTAAAGAATGATTATGTTCATTAAGTAATAAATAAATTTAGTGTGCATGTCTCTGCCAATACCTCCATCCTGCATTCCTCTTCTTAAAGCAGAAACAAACCCTCACCAAGCAACATCACAGTCAAGCAACTTCTTTTGCAAACTAAGTTCCCACTTACAGTAAAACCTGCCAGTTATTCAACCATCTTCTTACCTGGAGGTTCACTTGTTTTCTTAAAAATCCTATGATCTTTTATGTGGATATGCACCTCAAATTTTTTAACTTGCCTTCCTGTGGTCAAACTGCACCTGTGTTGCTCAGCCTTTTTGGTCAAGTTTGCTGTTTGATTCACCTTGGTAGCAGAGGTAGGATATTTCCCACAGTTGGAATCAAGGCAAATCAAGGATTTGCCCCAGGATGATCCCACACCCACAGGCAGCTACTTGATATCTGCTCCACACATGAGGCACAGTGAACAAGGTTCAGAGGTCCCAGCTGGGCTTTCCCCAGAGTGGATGAGGAGCAAGCTTCCCATTGAACAGAGTGAGAGTATAATGATGGGATAACAGAAAACAGTATGAACTCCCTCATTAGCTAGCAGGTGTTAACAGCTAAAGTCTGCGTTCAAGATCCAGACAAGAACAGCTCATGGGTATTAAACAACAGTGATGATTTTTTAGCATTATCATCATCTAACAGTGAAAGAAAATGTATGTTAAACCTACGGAAACTACATTTGGAGTCTCATCTGCAGCTCCTGTTATGGCAAATAAAGCCTGCATGTGTCCCATCAGAGACTATACAACACAGGTCAAGATTGAGAAGGCAAAGGTACAGTGAAGATAAATTTTCTCTGGACCTTAAAAGGTTAGGAAAATGGCAAAAAAAATTGCCGAATTCCAGCTCAGCATTTTCTTTCATAGTGGATGTTGCCTTTTCCAGCACTAATTCAGATCTCCCACAAAGGCAACCCATACTCAACAAAGCATTTTTTAGAGAGGGCAGATTTATGAGATCAGTCTCTCAGGGTAGTCACAATCCTGGCAGCAATAGGCAGATTACTGCAGTCCTGCTTCAGCCTGCAAAGGTGTTTTTTCACTGTGCTGAGCAACGCTTCAGTCCCAGCCTCATAACATAACTAGACAGATACTATGAAGTGTCTTCATGCTCATTTCTCTGTCCCACCTTGCAATATAATCTTCTCTGGTAATAGTGGGTTTTCAGGAGTATCTATTCTCTGACAGGTTCTTCAGAATTTGATAGGGAAAAGGAGAAGATGGTAGTGGAAAAGATACAGTGAGGTAAACTCCTAAACCCTCCCAATGAGCACATGACAGAATGTCCTACTGTTATAGGAAAGCAAGATTTCAAGGGACATACAGACAGGGTGAGACACAGCTGTCTTAACAGAGGGTAACCCTTCATGTCTAAATGAAATTTTCTTTTCTTTCAGTCACTTTTACTGTGTTAATATCTTCCATTCCAAATTTCAGTTTGGAGATTTTCCCAGTTCTGAGTATGAACCACAAGCCAAATTATTCACATTTTCAGGCTGCTGCAGTAACTGGAGCCCTACAGAATATCAAACCCAGCAATTATTAATGATATCTGTTGCTCTAGCCTCACCGTCCAAACTCAGAGTTAAGGAGACAGTCTCATCCATCCCTACAAGTGTTTGAAATTGAAAAAAATCTTTTCTTAAAAACATAACTTTATCCCACTGTATTCTGAAAGCCAAAGTGAACACAAGAGCACAAATAAAAAAATCATGTTAATGCTATGACCAGCAGAAACAGAATTTTGACCAGTGGTTTGAAACAACTTTCTGGGGTTGCTGCACATGTAGCCACAGCAAACACAATAATGGCTGAGGTTTCTAGTGGTCAAAAGCAAAACACAACCAATGACCAGAGTTTTCACATGGGGGCTGGGCACGAAATTACTGGTGTTTGGTAGCAGCCACATGGTAATTTAGGTTGTTCAAAAAAGGTTCCCATTAAACTGAAGTGACAGTCAAGCTGTAAGACCCACACCTTATTTGTTGCATATTTAAATTAATTTACTATAAAGTTTGTGAAACTGCAGAAATGCAATATTCGTTTATCTTGTGCAGCTGATTGCTCTATACACAATGCTGATATACTGTGAGGTTTATACAAAATCAAATTACAAAAGCAGAGCGTTGTGCCTTTTGCCTCCAGAAAGTCCAGCTGGTCCAACGTACCATTGGACTCATTTGGTATGAGGAAAAAAACTCATTTTTTGTCAATACTCAGCAGTATGGAGCAGCAAGAGAGAAACAATTTGATAACCCTTCTAATCCCTAATTCAAAGTCAGACACAAATATTTTGAAGCTGCATTCACAGTCACCTGCTTCTGTGCATCCTCTTCTCCCATACCTGCTCACTACTGCACACTTTGAAAATGAAGGTATGCATCATTTCTGCAGAGAGAAAGCTGCTGTCTGCCTACAACCAAGCGCAATCCATATTCAAACAGGGCCACAAGGGACCAGTCAGTAGATTTTTTTTACTTTTTTTAGAATTTGGTATCATCTCTAGCTAAACCATCTTACTTAAACAGAAACTAAAAAACCTGCAGATAAGAAATTTAGTCAGATGTGCCATGAAGGTGTGAGTTGTGTTTTGACACTAACACAACTGTCAGAGACTATATCCTACTTCCCAAGGATTTCTGCATAAACTACAGAACCTGCACTCTGGGAGGCTATGCAATATATACAGCTGTGATAAGACCTCCCAGATTGGCTTGAAGAGCTTAAATTCTGAGATCAAAATCATTTAATGAAAACAAAATATAAACTGAATCTTTTAATAAGCCTTTAGAAAGTACAACGTAATCATGTGCAAGCTGCTTAGTCAGTGACCTTGCTAAGCAATACATAAATTTTATATTGATTTAATTCTGCAAACACCACTTGCAATAGTTTTTCATTACAAGATTTAGAGCCTTGAAGGCATCATTAGAAAGGTTGTTCTGCATTCAGAAAACACCAAGGGCTCCTGCGCCATGGAGGGAGGTCTGTGATTCCCATCTGACCAGACAGGTTCAGCAATTCGCTGACCTCTCCGTGTAAACCAGGTGCCAAAGTTAATTCTATTGAAGTCAACGCAGTGATAACAAACAGGCCCTAAAATTTCCAATTAAAAACTGCTTTAATATGGTACAAGAGATGTGGCTGTAAACATCACACAGCAGTCACTTAACATGCCACATTAAGCAGACTGGTGGTCTATTTCATAATATACCCAGGCTGTTGCCAGTAACAACTGCTTTTCTAAAGAAGTAAGGTATCTTTGTTAGAAACAAACACAATATAACCAGGAAGAGGACTAAATTCCTTCTAACACTAGGCCCTTGGCAATGGATTTATATTAATTAGCATTCCTATTTCACGAGAAACAGGGTAGGGGGGGAAGCTTTCCCTTTTCCAGTAAATAAAAAGTATGCAGAGACAGACAGAACATCAAACATCTGGCACAACGCAGGAAAAGAAATGCAACGTAGCTGCAGCAAAAATAAAGGATAACACAGGTGGTGTAAAAGATATTTCATGAAAAAGGCACATTAGAAGGCTATATGAATACTCTCTCAATCCCAGTTTTTGAGTTTCAGGGTGGGTGAAATTAGACAGGGCTTCACTGAAAGAGGTTTAAGTACATACTACTTCATTGGCTCTGTTACAAAAAAATCCAGTCATATTCTTAAACACAAAAATAATGCTCTGACTGGACTGATAATCCTGTTTTCACAGAAGACCAAACACTACAACAGTTATTCAATGAAATCATTATAAGGCAGAAATACTTCACGGGATGCAGATTGTCTTCCTTGTGTCTATGGCAACATACACTCTAGGATAGTATTCACACAGTCTTTTTTAGACATCTAAATTTGGTTGTCTGTGTTAGGCACCTACTTTCTCTATAAGCCTGGTATAGAGACACACATCTCTTCCTGAGCTGTCCTGCAAAGGCACCCTCTAACTTACTGGCTCCACAGGAAACCTTCTATCCCAGTTTAGCTCCTCAGTTCAGCTCCTGAATGCAGAAAGTCTGAATACCTCTCCTGGCTGAATACCTGCATTCCCACCTCTAACAATGAAGCTGGTCCTCTTGAAGTTGGTGCAGTTTACAAGGGGCTGAACCTTTTTTTAACAACTGCAACTTCAGAAAATAATGCTCAGAATGACATTACCTTGCTGAACATACCTCATCCTTCAGTCCTAAAATTTTAGTTGGAATCTTTCTCCTAGGTAACAAAGAAGAAATTCCAAGAGAAACTCAATTACAAACTCAAAGAAAGGCTCAGGCTGTAGACGGGGAACAAACTTGACAAAACCTCCTTAACCCTTCACGTTTAACTTCCTTCATATTACCACTTCTTCAAGAGCCAAGAGATGCATTGTTTGCCTAACATGAGTAAAAATGTTTTCCATTAGTTTTATTTAGAAGCTATCCCAACTGATGAAGCAGATACAGAAACCTACAGATAAGGCTCACATGAAAGGTCTTATCTTTTCTTTTAGTCTAGGTCCAAGTTCTTTTGATTGGATAATAGAATATTTTTTGGTTATCTGCACTTCAGTTCCATCAGCCCAAAGGATAAAGTATAAGCTCCATCCTTTTATTTGAGCCTAGCAATAAAAAAGGTCATGCAGAATAAAGCTTGTACATTTTTTTAAAAATGCTCAATGCTTAGACAATCCTCTTCTCTTTTGCTCCACAAAGTTTAATGCCCCTTGTTAATCTATATATTATTTTATGTGTGTTCACCCTCATGGTACCTGAACATTGTTTTAAATCAGAGACACAAGAGTGCAGCTTCCTGTGGCATAGCTAACCCACACCTGAGTCAGTGGGGAAAGCCACTGAATTAAAGCTATATTCTGCTAATTTCTATGAGCTATTTTGATCAGCTATGTTTATTACTTTACTGCCTGTATTACAGCAACCCCTAAGCAGACTTGTTCAATATTGTAAAACCTCACACTGCATTTCAGCTTGTGGGTTCCACTTCACCTCATGAAGTTCTCATTTTCACAGCAAAGTTTGCAGCAGTACACTACAGACATCCCACATCCCACTCTGGGCATCTGCCAATCAGTGGGACTCCTACACAAAAGCAGGGCTAGCAGCGTTGCACATGCTAGATAAGCTATCTCTCACCTACTTGTCTAACTTTCACCCTCCAGAGTACCAACTTCCCAGGTTCCCTTCCTCTGCCTTTTACTGTAGTGCCAAGGCCTAGATATACCAATGGAAAAGCAAACAGTTTTCTGCTTGCCAACACCAGTTTTTCTCAGAATAGTTGAAGACTCTCCACAGAAGGAAATCATCATGCAGAAAGTGAGCTTCCTCTGTAAGCTATCCAATCTGATCCAGTTTCACCGAGACTGTTGATATTCTAAATCTCGTAACAAATCATAACTACAATAAAAATCCTCTTTGCTCTAGGGATGAGACTTGCATAAATGGTATTACAGATGTCACACGAATTTGCAAATGTCCCTAGAGGAAACTAAGACCCACTTTCCAGAGTTTGTTGCAAAGAAAATTTTTCAGCCTGTACTGTTCAGAGCATCATCTAAATTTACCTTCCATAATAAAGACAGTCAAAACTAAATGTTTTCTATGGTAGAAAAGCAAGGGTCCCAGCATATCCACACTGAAATAGATCTGTCAACTGTGGAACAGAATCCCTGTTTACATAACAATCTACGTTACTTAAGAGATTGGGGAATCTGGGAAAGGATGATGGCTACAAATACTGAAGAAAGTTCTGAAACAAGGATTATTACCAGTCTGACATACAAAGGCATAAATTAGTTAAAGCAGTCTGCCAGCCAGCCCTGAGGTTGACACTCGAGTAAACACAACAATGATGATTTTTTCCATTCAACATATCTGTACTCCTGTATGTTTCCAAGCATTGTTTCATAATTAATCTAAACGTTAAAAGTTTTATTCAACTTTAAATATTCAAGTTAGGTTATGCTTTTCCTTATTTTACCACCAGTTTCTGTTTCCATACCCAATCCTTTTTAAACTCAGATTAATTGCTGGAAATGCATATTTTTTGACCCATCTTCTTCCATCTCTGTCATTCCTACACTACCTTCACTTTTTATAATCCATTATAGTAATTATTATACACCTGGCTAATCCACTCATCCTAACCTACAACTTTTCCAGTTCAAAGCCAGAGTTAAGACAGTGACAAAGCAATGGAAAAAGAATGTCAGTATTAGGCAAACTTGGAGTAGAATTTTTATGTTAGGTTTTCTGCATTTTGGTGTTCACATGATTCCATTAGCTCTGCTGGCTGGAGCATGATGCTTATAATGCCACAGTCACGGGTTTGATCCTCATATGGACCATTCACTTGAGAATTCGACTCAATCCTTCTGGGTCCCTTTCAACTCAGACTGTTCTGTGCTTCTGTGGTTTGTAAGCAAAACAAAAATACTAGAAGCCTCTATGAATGACCCATGAAGGCAGTGCAGTGAGAAGACAAATCACACTTGAGACAAAGGCAAAAGGAAAAGAATGAACCATCTCTCACACAGAGGTTTGGGTTTAAAGCATGTCCTTTTCAACCTGCCAACCTTCCTATTAACCAAGAAACTCAACTCCTTGTCTTTTGCATTCAGCATGGACACTCTGATAAATCAGAAAGATTTTGTGATCTGTTTATAATACCTCTTCTTCACAGGCACTGTTTCTTTGCAGAGAGGGGGGGATGGGACAGATAAGGAAACCCTGATGCAAGTGGTTCTGCTCCTAAGATAGGAACCTTCATGGCATACCTACTTCTTACTGAACCTATGGCTGCTCTTTGATGAAGATGTGGGAGAGGACTTTCAACAGGGAATACCTGCAGGTGGCCTATCATGTAATTATTATCAGGATGCTGCTGTGTACCAGTACAACTCAAAGTTACACTGATTTCCTGCAAAGTTACACTTGCACCTACACTAGCTCCATACTCAGGGTTAATGAATTTATACACATTTTAATCAAAAGGTCTACCATGTGGGGATTCTTAAACTGTACTGCATTATCAAGTAAATGTGTGATCTGTCTCTATTTTCTTTAAAAGCTTGGTTTGCTCTTTTTCAGCCTTCAAAAATTACCAAGTGCTAAGATACCATGGTGATGGGAAAAACAGAAAACACCAAAACGATTCTGTTCTCTTTAACTGAAATGCAAATTCTTTGTTTCACACAGGAAATTTTAGTCAGAATGACTGCATAGATGCGAATCTTCACAAAGGTGAGTTTTGTGAATGAACAGTTAACGTAATGTAAAGTAAAGCTTTTTCCCCACATATGCAAAGACAAGACAAAGAAAGGGGCAATAGAAAAAAATGAGAAAATACTGTGTAAAAGTAAAATACAATGGGATCAGGTCATATTAATCTTTGCAAGCAATAATGAAACAGAAATAAAAATATTCAGAAAATTACAGTAGCAAAACCATTATGGATTATACTCTGTGAATCATTTCTTTCTCACAATCTGCTGGAGGTCAGTCCTCTTGGTATTGCTCCTTTCATGAGCATTTTATAGGACCAGCAAAGCAAGCAACATGTAATTCATCAAACATCTGCCTTTATAGTGACACAGCTATAACGCAAGCACAAAAAGCACCATGCAGACAAACCAAGTGTAGCCACTTGGGAGAAAGTTCAAAGATCAATTCAACATTGCTTCATTTGTGGGATTTCTTTAAAATGCTTTGGTCCAGACAGCAACATGGAAATTTCAGCTTTCAGCTGTATATTCCCTTTTTTTTTTTCAGTTTCTACCCTACAAGCTCCTGCCAGGAAGACAAAAGATTGAAAATGAAAGAGACAGAAGTCTTAAAAACTAAAAGATAAAAACTCTCCTAATTATTTAAAGCTTACAATATTTAGTGTCATCACATGTTCTTTGCAGTCTTGACTTTCAATTTGAGAGCAGAGACTAGAAGCAATACCAACATTATCAGTACTATTAGCAGTGATTAACGCAATGCCAAAGAGTGCAAGCAAAATTGCCCTCCTTCGTGACACAACATTCCTCCGGCAGCTGGAATAAGCAAAATTAGACAAACAGGGCATGAGGGAAAAGAATTGTCACTGAAAATTACTGAAAACTCAGAGCTGAAGGAGACCCTGGTGCCATCACCCTCCTTTATATGGAAAACTTTCCAGTCATTCAAATCCAGTGTTATTGCCACACTCTAACACAAAGTCTCTCACATGATGTTTTGCATGCCAGCTCAGGATCTCTGTAAATAGCTCCATACACAAAATAGTTGAGCCATCTCATACCCTGTAGGTGGTAAATTATTAGGAAGTGTAATATATTACAAGTCATGTCCAATATTGGTTTACTCCCAACTTAGCTACAGAGCTGTCAGCAGACAAGCCACAAAGTTTGCACCTCTGTTTCTGCAATTTTAACTGTGTCAAGCAGCATCTGCTAACTAGTTGAATCCCCTTAAGAAGGATTTATAATACTTTATCACATGAATTGAACATTAGATCATGTGGATTTCAGAGTAATATTCCTTTTGATTTGCACACAGCTTGAAAACATGTCAGATATTTCTTTCAAAATCTCTTGCCAACAAGTTATGAAAAATGGATTTTATTTCAGGCACCCTGGACTGTTACTGACAACAGAACAGTGTTTCAGCCTGTTATATGAGTTTCCAGGATCCCAGATTTAGCTCTCTATGTCCACACTTCTTGTTCCCTAGCAGCCTGTGCAACTTACCAGTGATACAGCAAAGGCTGTCAGTTCTGTACCCATCTGCAGTGGTGTTTTTAAGTCACTAACGAGATGACCTAATCAGCATCTGTTCTTGCTATGCCTGCATGTTGCCATGATAATTATTCCTTATTATAATTTTTTTTCACTTGGAAAATAATGATAAGTTCTAATAAAACAGGGAAAAATGTAATTTTCAGAAGTAACACCCTGAAATTGTCTCAGTGACTTCTAAATACTGATATACCCTACTTGTCACTACAAACAACAGGGTAAATGCTTGTTTTACTTCTGATCCTTTATTTTTACCCTCCTTTTTAAGGGGAAGCTATGCTGTATATATAGCATGCTATTACAATTGTTTTTCCCATCCTATTATGAGCAACTCTGGACTTATTTGCATTTCTAGCTCATCTAAACACTGGGTGAAAATTAATGTCACATTACATGAAATTTATGAGATTTATTTTTCTTTTCATAAAGCCTATGATAATCTTTGATATGGATCTTAATTCCAGAATGGACTGTACATGCTGAAGACACAAAGCAAAAGACAGTGTTTCCAAGAAGCCATGAAGATTCTGACATGCAGGATGTAGGAGGCACAAACTCAGGAAAACACTCTGAAAGAGCACAGATGATGATATGTCAACAGATGCAGGAAAGGCAAATCCTACATGGCATTTACAAGGGTCCAACACACTATCACTGCAAACACACAGGAAAAGGCAGCAGAGCAGAGCCTGCTTCAAGGAAGGGGCAGGAAAAGGTACTGCACTGCACATCACCGTGGGCATGGCCAGCCTTTCAGAGTACAGCATGATCTCCCCTGCGTCACCAGGGCCCACTAGCTGGTACCGAAGAGGAGGAAGAGGAAGATAACAACCCACCAACCACCTGTCCCCTCTGAAGCATCTGGTAGCAATATTTTCAAAGAGAGCCTTGAATTCAAAATCCCCAAACACACAGGCAAAGCATCTTCTCACACACCCTTTCAGAAATACCTCTGCCTTTGGTTGGATCTTTAGGACCTAAGGCTGGTAACAGGGACTCAGGTAACTCAGAAACACGCCTTTTATTTTTTCCCCACCTCAGAGGAGGTGTGTACAATATGACATCATTAAATATTCTTTTGGTTGTACCCTGCAAGCAAAACCCCCCTTAGCCAACTCAAACAATAGTTAGTGCATTGCACACTCACAAGACAAATTTTGAAAAGTTATAGTTGAGTATACAGAGCACCTCTATCCCATTAAGCCTTGAAGGCAAAAGCATACTCTATAACCTCAACACTGTAACCACATATTCCTACAACCAGCAGAGCACAGCAATCAGCTCAAATCCTTGCAATGCAGTTGTATCATGATATATTTGCATTGAATGTCATGTTCCAAATTGGAACTGGCAAGCATCTTAGCTGCACACAACAATGCCATATGGAGTTACATCTGATACAGCTCGAGCAGAATTCCCTTCCTATCCAGAATACATCAAACAGTGCCACAGATAGGCTGTGGCATTTAAATAGTAATAATGTGGATATGAGGGCTAAATTAAAAATGCGTTGCATATTAGAAACAATTTGCGCACTAAGATAAAATAAGGGATTTGCTGGCTTTTGGCAGCAGAACTTACAGATATGTAAAGAAAGCTATTTTACTTAATTACCTGTATGTCAGCTTTCTGAGTGGAACAATTTTAGGACTAAAGATGCATCAAAAATATTAGCACAGATTAGCCCAACAAGAAACAAGGACTTTGCTTCAAGTGGATAAAAGAGGAGCTGGAATTAGAAGTTGTGCATCACATCAGAAAAGGGTGACAGGCTGGGCTGGCTGTCAGAAACAAAAACTCCACTTCAGACACTGCTTTAAAATTCTACAAATGTGAGTTTTGTGCTTGTGCAAGTCAGGTTCAGGGCTCCTGTTTTCCACTTGCACAAAGAACAGCTGAGATGCGCGTGTTCCTACCAACCAACAACACTCAAGGGGAAAGAAAAGTAGTTCAAACCTCCAATTTTACTGCTTCTGCAGAGCCCATAATTAATACAGTGGCAGTGCACTGTCACCCTCAGTGCAATTCAACAACTTGCTGTCAAGAAAATTAAAATATTATCAGCTAGAACCCACAGCAAGAACAAGATCAGGGACCCAGTTCATGCCTAGACCGGACAGACATCAGGCAGAACAATCCACCACCATGTAGAACAGAGTTTGAACGCTATACTGTCACTGGAGTCCTGTGAACAAGTGACCAAGCTGCCCATCATTTCTTGGGAAATTGTCATTCAGTGGAGGTGACCAGTGTTGCACAACCAAACTAGTCTCCCCTAATAATGATACTATTATGAAGGCTCAGATTATTTTAGAAAGCCAGACAAACAAGAGCTTGCCCCAGGATCATTTAAACAACTTTAGGGATTTCTTTAAATTAGTATGTGGCATGATAAATACTTCAAAAACTCTACAAAGTCTAAATATTTGATGGGCCAAATCCTGGAGATTTCTCTTCAGCACAGACAGACCCACTAATGACTCCACTGGGAATGCAGGTTGAATGAAAACAATGTGATTCCTTTAGAAGTTTTCATTTCCTGGAGCACATTGCTAAGTAGTATTTGCAACCTTTTTTCTCTGAAGGTCTTCAGAGGTCAGAGCACTTCCAAGATGTCCTCTTCTACCAACACAGAAATAGGCATTTCTCAGCCCTTAAACAAGGTGACCACCTGCCTTACCCTCTACCTGCTCTACAGCAACACTGGCCTTTGAGCAGCGTAAAATTGATTCTGCTGCATGTTTTCAGAGATCCCCAGATTATGCAAGGACAACTGTGCAAAGTTAAGCTTTTCAAGGCCCCAAAGAAAAAGAAAAACCTTCAAGTTATTTCATAATTGTTATTAATGCTATAGCTTCAGGTATTCAAACCATTTGGAGCATTCAGAAAACACAAATATTGTATTTTGCAAAGCACAGCATGTCCATGCCTGTCAAGCCCTGATTTCCCACAGCACAGAAACTGGTTGCTCTGAGGCACCCTCCCAGGGCCCAACCAACCAAACTCATCAGAGCCAAAATGCCAAACTACAGCAGCAAACTACAACACTTTTTCAGTAACTTCATCCATGTCAAGGGTACTGAGTGCCTCTGCTGCTTCTGAGCAGCAGCCCAGGGGCAGCAGTCGGCCTTAGCTCAGATGCACTTTTTGCATATGAGGATAGCTCATTATGAATTATGGGTGTGTTCAAGATTTTAGAAGTTTTAGAACCTAATCTGTGTAAGAACTTCCAGCAATAAAGGATTCCAAGAACTGGTCACTTCCCATGAAGAAAAATAGTGGAATAAAAAAACCTCCAATTTTCATGGGAATGTGAGCCAGGCTTTAAACCAAAAATGTGCCAAGTACAAGAAGATAACAGCACATAAAGTTTATCAGGTGATTATTTTCATATATTTAGAGACTAATTCCATCATAAAATATGCATTAAATATAGCTTGTCTGTGCATGAAATCCTTTTGACATTCAAGTGGTTATCAGTGAACCATACCTCCTTGTGCAAATTTTATCTTCACTTATATGTAATAATTGCATTTACTTTCATAGAACTATCTGTAAATCTCATGGAAGTTTTGCCTTAAAATACCAAGTCTTTATTGCTAAATTGCTTTAGACTAGACCTGACTTCTCCAATTTTGCTGACTGTTGCAAAGACCAGACAGCTGTGCTCAAAAATCAACAATACTATTTTAAAGTATGTTAGTGTGTAACTGCTGCTACATGAAAAGACCGTATTTGTGCTTCCTGGTTATACATAACCAGACATTTCCTAACCTCCAACTGGAGTCAGGTCAAAGCTGTGATGCTCTGGCACTGCCACCAGTATATACATACTGAGGAAAACAGAACAACGGCCTAATGGTCAAATTCTAACTTGTAGCAGTGTATTAGGAGCAAGTAACAGCAAGTCAGAAACTTTACATGCCATTTAAAACCCTACTATCCTCAGGCAAGCAGGGAAAGCTTTTCAAAAGCAGCTAATGGTTTGGGATGGCACATATACTGACAACCTACAGGAAGAACTGAATTAGGCTTGATTTCCAGAAAATGAACATTTACAATGTCCTGAGAGATTGCCAGTCAAGCTTTGGTCTACCAGCCACAAATTCCTGTAGCTCACGAGCAGTTAGATAATCACTACCACTCTCAGCCTTGTAAAGCACATGTCTTAAATATAGGTACCCAGAAGAGTGCTCAATTCCAGACAAGAGGTATTTCTTTTTTCCCCCTCTCTCTCAGTGGTTTCAAAAAGACTCAAAGTCCCTAGCAAGATTCCTGTGTGAATTTTTAAAAGCAGATGAACTAACATTAGCTACATTGGGAATCACAGCCCAGAAACACCAGCAACTAGTATTATTCAGTGCAGCTCCCATTTACCTCTCAGATTAAATCATAAAATTTTCCAAATCTAGAATTTCAGTCACATAAACTCCAGAAACAATGTAAATTTTTCATCCATTGTTCATCTTCATCCTTCTTTCAATCAATAAATCATTGTTTAATTTTATATATATCTTTAGCACATGTAATAAACTTATCTTTGAATGTAACAGTACTGATTTCACTTTCTTCTGTTGCACTTCATAACTCCAGCTGCTATGCTGCAAGTACATGGATCCATATTTATAAACCAATTAAATTTTCAAGAACGCTTAAGTGATTTTGATGTCTAAGTATTAATTGTAAAAAGAAACAACTGAAGTGGATGGGACATACGTAAGTGTAAATGATGAACTGCTCTTCCAGATCTCACCCACAATTATCCTAAAAAGTTCTTGTTGTCTGCTCATCCTTGCTGCAGTTTCCAAAAGTGCTATGTAATACTGTTCCTCCATTTCTTATCCTTTCATTAGGAGGATATTTATATTACTGCTTGCCCTAGAGGCTCAAACCAAGTTTGAAAACTTCAAACACATACACAGTCTAATGTACAGAGTTTAGGAAAAGGCAAAGGAAACCATATCCTCTCTGTGTCAGAGAAACCAGGCCCAAAACCCTATAAAAATTGTACAGAATTAAACAGGAAAGGTGCCTTTGAGAAATCATAGAAGTTATCTCTGGAAGCTGCAAAAATTAAACTCAAGTTGCTGGTTTCTCAACTTGTTGCCATAAACATTTTTGATTACCATTCTCATGTAATATTTTCACTTAAACATGCATAAATCTCTTTTGTCTTGGCAAAACTCCTCAGCATAACAATTACAGGGTATGTGGACTCTGAGCATGGAGGTATGGGGGAAAAGGCAAACTGTGTCTTCCCCTACAACCTGTTCGTCCTAAAAGAGAGAAGACAATCTCACCCTTATTGAACACAACTGCCCAAGTGAATACAGAATTGAGAATTTTAAAAAAACAAAGAGCATCTCACCTACTTAATTTATTCCTCTCTTACTAAGCAACATCTGCTCTTCTTTGTTTTGAGTTTACATAAAAAGAGAAAATCTAAAAACTGCATCTAAGTACAACTGCTTTAATATCAGCACACACATCCACAACACTTCACTAAAGAAGACGGCCAAAGCCCGGGTCTCTCTCCCAAATGAAAAGTAAAACCATTTGAGTGAAATATTCTCAACAAAAAAAAAGTAGCTGCTAGTTGCTTATTAAGAAGATAACGGCTAACAAGCAGGTAGGATTAAGCTGTGCAGAATCTGTTGTTCTATTTTTAGAGTCTGCAGCCCCAGGCTGAATGCTGAGGTACCAGGAATTACGTGAATTATGCTAACATGCTCCACAGTTGCTTACTAGGCATGCTTCCTATTATCTAGACAGGATAAGAGTCTAAGAGAACATCTGTACAGACTGAATAAGAGCCAAGACCTCAGTGGATGATCCCATTAACATTAACTTTTTGTTGAAATTATCTGGACTAGACATGCTGTAAGAAAACTAACAATTTGGAGGATGTTTCTTCCCAAAAGAAATTATTTTAAAAGATAGTTTAGAAATGCCAAATAAACAAACAAATTGCATTCTGTTCACTTTTGGCAGGATGTAAAAGATAAATAATCTGATCATGTGGAAAAGGAGCTGACTTCCAGTATAAATACATATTCTAATCTCTTTGTGTTATAAAAGGAGAAAACGAATAGGATTTAGGTCATATCCTCCACACTGTGGTGAGCATTGAAGAGATAGGCCCTGCATGACTCCCAACACAGTCTCTCTCCCCATGGAAATCATGGAAAGTCACTTCACATCTCTGTACTTTTCCCTGAGTCACAGCATAAGATTGAGGATGCCACCAGTTCTCCCATGGATGTTTCTGTGTTTCAGGATTCTGAACAACGCTCATCACTGGCCACATCTACTCACATCACTCAGGCTATGTCTTGGTACAGCTCAAGTTAGGACACAGAGCGGAAAAAGCTTCTGAGAAAACTTTCGGAACACAGTGCTTATACATTCAGGGCTTATACAAGCTCTGGCAGGACAGATGAAATTCAGTTTGGTGGGGCTTGGAAGAAGCCTTGGAAGAATCAAGAGACTGCCTGGACCCTGACAAGTAAAACCACATCTGTTGTGAGCAAGGACTAGGAAAGCATCTATCACCTCCACCAGTCAGGCATGTAAGAAAAACACAGGACAAAAAGGGCACAGAAAAGAAAAAAAACTTTTCACTCTAAATAACCATCATGTTACATAAGGGAACAAACAAGTCTGGTGAGCCGAATTAAATTCATTCCCAATGAATTGCCATCCCTACTTGCAGGCACAGAAAAATATAAAATAATTCTTTCTTCCACTGTGGCTTCACAATACAATTTATTCATATAAAAATGGTAAACACCACAGATGCTTATTTTCATCTGTTACTTACGGGAAGTCCTCCAAAAATACAAGCAAGATCCTCTGAGCAACTTCACACCCTTTTCCAATGTTGTAAATGGCACAGTTGATCCAAGATTTAAATTTCTAATACTGTAAAGCCAACTCTTCACTGAGCTGGATTTGCGACAAATCCTTTACATCCAGAGGTAGAAGTTCAGGACAACATTTTGCAACATTTGGATCTGGGAATCATGTCCGTTACATCTATATCCAATGCTTACATTAATACCCATCTGCTCAGATGGCATGGTGCCCACTTTGAACCCTGCTGAACCTCTTCCCCAGAACACACATGCCAAGAAGTTATCCATGATTTTCATGGCAACACTGTGGAGACCATTGCAGAAAGACCCTTTCTCCTTTCTCATTTACATGGAAACCCTGTTGGGAAAGAAGTTCAACCTCACTTCTTTAAAAAGAAGACAGAAAAAAACCCACAAAATAAGTGAAAAATGACATGAAGACTAACTTCATGGACTTCTGGCTGCCAATTAGACTGTGTTGCTGCAGCTATAATGAAAAGATAATACAATACAAAATACCCGTCGCTGTCCTCCTCACTCTGCAAGTGGGCATAAGATGTAAAGGCAGAGATGAAAGGCTCACTAGCTATTACAGAAAAAGATAGCTGACAGAGCACTGAATATACATCAAAGCACCAGCTCCAAGGAATTGGTATTCAAAAGAAATGCATTAGGGCTTTTTATGTCTGGCACGGTTTCTCACAATCTGTTAACAAACATGGTACATGGGAAAAACACACACTTATGAGGGATTGCTTTTCAAGAACAATTTTCAGCTTATGAATATGGAAAATTCTTAGCATAGTGAAATGGAAGCAAGACCATGGTCTCCACACTTTGTTAACTGATACAAACTAGAGTAGCAGCAATCTGAAATCCCAGACTTGAGGAATACTAAATGCAAGTGCACATGGTGGTTCACAACACAGACTGGCTAAGGGAGCTCAGGGAAGCTCTGCTGAGAGCAAAGATCATGGCACAGCAATGTCTGAATTTTGAAGCACACTGAAAAAAAGTAGTAAAATCTGTTAAATATTAAGGACATCTTTCAAGTAGGAATCTTAACAGTGAACAGAAGAAAAACATGTCTCTCTGCATGAAATTCATTGGTCTTGTCAGATATACTAACAGCATCTGTGGCATCCTGTGAAATCACTCCTTTTAAATGGCATTTTGCAGATGAAACAATTTTTTTGGCTCTAGTCTTAATGTAGTTTTGAACTGAACTTCACATCCACTCATATCTCCACATACACAAAGGGCTGACTAAAGCACCAACTGAATTTCATGCAATATGGGTAGAAAATTAAAAAGAAACAGCAGAAAAAAAATACCTGTGACTAGATGCTCATAATAAAATAATGATAATCTTCTTAACAAAAACAAAAGTCCTGTTGTAAGAACAATTATCTGTGCATCCATAATTCAAAACACCATTTATCATCAACTATTACATCAATTAATTATTTCAGCATTTAACACTTAAATTACAATTACAACAAATGATACAATACATTTCCATCAGGTTGGATAATTTTTATGTGCCAAAGGGAAAGACCTTGTCATCTACCACAGCCTGGTTCTCCCTCTCCAGAGTATGTCCTCTTTGGAATCTTTGCCTAGATACATCTTCATAAGCAGACAACAGGTTGTTTTTCTCCAATTGCATATCTCCCTCCTTCTAGACCTGGCTGTACCTCACCATCACCTTTCCACTACCACATCTCAGAGCTGTAATTCCCATTTCAGCACTGCTGACTCAAACCTCTCCTCAGAGGGAGCCTTCCAGCTCCTGGGACTATCATGTCACAGCACAGGTTGCTGTCTGGCAGGTTAATCTCACCTGGGAGAAACTGTGGGTCTTCTGTTAAAGGGCTATACCACAATATGCATAACTTGACTAATGCCCATCTGTGAGAGCTGCAGGTGTGGACTGACTATGAAAACCGTGTCACAAGCCTCCAAAAACTGGATGAAAATGCAAAAGAAAGGACTTTGAGGTGCCTCCTAGTGAAGGGTGTGATCACAGCAGTTCACTCTGCAGTCTAAATGAATTCAAGAACTGAACAGAGAAGTACTGACACACACCTAGGCAGCAGCAGAGATGAGACAGTTTACCTTTAATTTGGGATCACTCCTATCCTCTTCAGTTAAAATGCATGGTAATCCTTTGCCTACGTGCCTGAACAATTGCTCTTTCATTTAACAGAAATTTCTAGGATAAAGTATTTTCAGAAAGACGATAAAAGAGTAGAAAAAAAGAGATAGAAATTTTGTAAAACTAATACCTCTAAAGTACCAAAGACAGGTTCCAGAGAGATGGAAAGAATCAGAGATAGTCTGAATATCTGTGACTGACTAGACAGGTTAAAAAAACAAAACAAAACAACAAAAACAAAACCAAAACAAAAACAAACCCACAAAAGCAACCCAAATCTCCCCTTCTTGATGGTCATGGACTAATCATATCCCTACCATTACAAGCAGGGCTAAAAACACTCCCTAATGCCAGAAACATCAATCAGTTTAACAGGTAGCATATACATACATATGGTACCACTAAACAGTCCAAATTACTTAAACAGTGTGACCACAGCTTGGGTACGTTGTGTTTATGACTGTGACATTTGTCAAATCTTAGGAGAGGCTAAAAACAAAACAAACAAAAAAAATTAGAAGCAAAAATACATCAAAAAGATTTTTGTTCCATCTTTAAGAGGTGACCAAAAACCAAAAAAGCATGCAATTTATATAATTAGACAAGGACAGAAACAAAAACCAGTACTCTCTTTCCATTACACAAGATACCAGTACATCAAATACCCAAAGATATAAGAAACTCAGTTTTTCATATGCTGGGATTTTCCTACCTTGGTTGAACAAAATTATCACTTTCCAGCCCCAAAACAACCTTTCTATCTTGACACACCATCAAGTCAAGAACACTGTTCATTAACTTCTCTCCTTATGTGGCTGGAAGGTCCTTTCTGACATTCAGTATTATTTCTACTTATGACTACTGTAAAACTACTATAAAACTCACTGGTGTTAACACTATAATCTTTCTTTGATAACCAGGGTGACCTCATAATTAACAGTATTTGAGGCATGTTGAATGTAGTTATCCAAGAAAGAGGTGTGATTAACTCCATTTCAGCGCCACTCAGATATTGCACTGACCAGTGTAGAACTGGTTTGACTGGAAGTGAGCTTGGGTGCAGACTCAAAAAGACCTTGAACTCATTACTCTGGATTTCATACACTTCTTGGGCCTTAAAGACAGCCTCAAGTCCTTCTCTTTTTACAGTAGAAAACTTCCAACTTTAGTCAGGTTTTTCCTTACCATTTCAGCATTTAACCAAACTCCCATATTTATTTGAGTTATATAGATTTTCCTCTTTTGAAGGAGATGACCATCATCAATTTCAAGATGTACTATTCAGCTTGGTTTTCCATACTCAGAAATGTGTTTTAAGAGTAGTAGCTATCTCTCATAATTGTCATGAAAAAAGATGGCATATATAGTAATCATTGAGCTGTTACTGAAAACATCACAAGCTTCAACAGCGACTCCTTTTATATGACAAAGAAGCATCCTACATATTGTTGTATAACCTTCCAAAAGACATCTTATTTTTAAATGTTTTCTATTAAAAACCTAAGCTTTCAGGGAAATAATTTCAGAGTAGCAAAGTTTGCCATGAGAGCTACTGCATTACAACTATTCACAGAATATTCCCTCTTCCTCCACTTCAGTCCATAGCAGCTTCTGCATTCTGCATCACTGCTCTGAATCTGCAAACCGGACTTACAAACGTTTGATTTTGCACACAAATACGTACAATATTAATGATTGCATAACAAGGAACAAATGTGACAGTGCAACACACCCGCAACTGTAATTTCTGCTCTAAGTACTTCCCCATTGTGTTAATGTGCTGTTACAGTTAGACAGTATTGCAGTGAGAGACTAATTGAATCCCACATATTTTCACAATATTACAAATAGTGTTCTTTTACCTTAATTCAACAACTCATCAGAAGTCAGCAAGCCGCACAAATAGAGATGGAGTCCAAAAGAATTAGTATTATGATCTATACTATCATTCCTTAGAAAATGAAGATGTTAACCAATAATATTCTCTTACATTACATGCCAGCGGTAATAAAAATGTCTTTGAAACACCATGCTGCATATAAGTACTGTGGACAGAAAAGCTTGGAAGCTTTCAAAGAAAATTAGTAATTTAAATAAGTTACCGATAGTATCATTACACTGAGATAAACCCAGAAAAGTGCTTCCAGAATCTGTATTACAGGACAAATAGGTTACACACAAAATTTATTTTTGAAGAGTGATTGTTATGTAACTGTTACAATTTACCAAGCCAAATTACATGAGCTGTTTTTCTGGACCCCAAAAGAATCCAACAATTCCATACTGACATTTATTAACACTTTTGTTTATGCAAATAACTGTTATGGCATTGTTTTATTCAAATCAAATATTAAAAAGGTTAAACTGAGGAAATGCTAACAGACTGCATGCTTCTATGAATCTATTTTCTTATATATCCAAAGTTTTCCAGAATACACCAAAAGGGTCCCAAAGTGCCAGAAAATAGATGTAAAAATTAGCGTGGTGAGATACCTCATTTACAACCTACCTATTCTGCACTTTCAAAAAAGAATTTCAAGCAGGAATTTGTACACTTTGTCTGCTTGTTAGTTTAGAACAGTTCAAAAGTGGTGCAGCTGTTATTTGGGTAAGCATAATCTCGTACAAGGGAGCTGCAATGCTCAAACTCGTAAAGAGTAAAGAAGGAACAAATCGCGTGCCTTCGGCAACAGCTCTGCAGCTGCTAGAGGATTACAAGGGAACAAAATGTGGTTGCCTTCTCTCTTTTGGCTGCCCACAGGAAGCCGGAACACCTTCAGTCTCTGTGCTAACCACACCACAGCCTTTAACCTCCCGGGCAGCAAGCACAGGGCTCTGTGTGCACAGAACATGTTGGGGAAACAAAACCATTAAAACTTTCAGTTTAGAGGACTATTTTAGTGACATTACAGCTAGAACTGAATGTAATCTGCAGCGTTGGTATAAACCCAAGGTCTCCACTGCAAGCAAGTCTGTGTAAACACTCTGCTAGTCTTTGGCGCCGAGTTGTGGACTCCTATCCTGAATCCTCTCACTGCAGTTGTCAGCCTTCTCCTAAGATGGGCAGCACAGCTCTTTTTCAAATAAGTTAAGAAAAACTTGACATTAATTTTAATTGCCATAGTCAATTTCTTGATGGGCAAATCCTATAACTCCACTAAAGCCAGTAGAAATATTTCCACAGATTCACTCAACTCAACACAATTTGACATGGAAAATATTAAATCAGTTTAACTTATTAATAAGGATTTCTTTAAATAAATTATTTACATGGCCCTTCTGCTTTGAGAAGGACATCTGGGACAGAAATAACAAGCTACCTGCCACTGCAACTAATTTATTAGCTCAGCGATACTGAGTGCACAGTTCTCTCTACATTTCTGCAAATTAGACCACTTTCAGCCACAGGTGTGCAGGCAAACCCCATGGCTGTGAAGCTTCCTAACAGAAAAATTTAGACCCAGCTACATTTTAAATAAGAAAAACTGGTGTGTGAAATGATGGTAAGGGTGCTAAGCCGCTCCAGCCAAATCTGATCTTGGGCATAGAGTAGAAAAAGTTGACAGAGTCATCCTTGAAAGAACAACACAAAGGACTGCTACAGCAGCAGTTTTCCATTGTGTTTGCTTCCCAAAGAACCATGAGTTCAGACTGATGAAGGGAATTCTGGGACACTTCATCAAAAGCACGAACCCCAAAATCTATTCGTTTCTGCTTTGCTTAGTTAAAGCACACAAACAGCAGAAGCAATTTGTAACAGAATTTCTGTTTCCAGCTTCAGGATCCATTATTTCATGTTTACACCCTTTGTACTTTCTTCTATGAAATCCTGAAGTTCCTAATAACTCAGTGGAAATTATGCATCAAATTTAGTGTCTACCATACTACTGCAGATGTTACTTTTCAGAAGACTAAGAAGTTTGATAATTAAAGTTCTCATTTGTTTGCATTGGCAGGACTTGGATGCTATTCTTTGATATAATGGGGAAACAGCTGAAAAACTCTGCTTAAAAAATCTCACATGATTTTAAAGACAAGAAATTAAGAGTATTTTAAGAAGTATTCTATATATTTATGTGAGCTAATAGGTTATACCTTCTAGAAAAAAAAAAAGTATCTCACCAATATCTCAGCATACATAGTAACAAAGAATCATTGTGGAATCCTTCCTTATGAAAACCGGTAAAAATGAAGAGTGAAATTCTCATTCCACCAAGGTTCAGGCAAAGCTGCCACTAATGAAAAGAACTCCATGAAACTTTGCTGCTCACTTCATTGAAAACAGAATTTCACTCAACATTTTTCTTTTAAAAAAAAGTTAAATCCAAATAAATGGGGTGTCTGTAAAGCTGTATTTTTATAGGAACTTTCTGCCAAAATAGTTCAGAATACAACAACAGCATTTTTCCATTTCTACCTCACCAGGAATTTAGACCCTTCATTTACAGCTTTATGGTCCTAAAGGTTTACCACAGTTTTATATGGATGCATCCCACATAACATATTCTATGGATTATCTCCTGTAGCATACACATTTCTGCAAGCTGTGCTCCTCACAAGCTAGCTTCACAAAAGAAGAAAGACAAAACATTTTAGGATAGTTTTTGAACACAGCAACAGAGGTTTTGCTGGAACATAACGAAATAGGGAAGAAAAGGTGAATTTAAAAAAAGAAACTGCTTACAAGCAATACATTTAGACTGAGGATAGAATGAAACAGGACAGGAGACAAAGATGAACACTGGACCAGCAGCACAGGAAGTAACACAAGCTTTATGCAGTGTCCCTAACAAGTAAATTACTTCTCTTTGAAGAAATACAGTGGTATGTGGTTGCTGTGTTCTTAGCAGTTGCCTTCCATGGACAAATTATCATATGAGTCAATTGCAATCATAATCTGCTATTCACGTGCAGTGAGGAAGCTTGGGCATATTACTCATTATTATCAGTAAAATTCCAAATCACTCTGCTTTCTGAAAGTTATGTGTGCTTGTTATTATCATTACACACAGCTGCTTAATAACAAAATCCATAGTATGTGTGGACATCAGAGTTATCACCTAGAATTTTAAATGAAACCAGGAAAAAAGTCAAAGTCACAGGCTGGACATCAAGCAATACAATTCAGATTTTCAAGGTGAACAGATGGTGTTATCCTTTCACATGCCAACAACAGTGCTGGAGATTCCCTTCATTGTTAAAAGATGCAAATTGAAGAAGACATTAACCCAAGCTCTAGCATGAACAGCACTATCTTAAAAAGATGGTAATTGGCTTCCAAAACAAGAAAAAAAAATTGTATCAAGGAGTTGAATCACAATTGTAAAAGATACTAGACTGGCAGCATCAAAATTATTCAGAATTTGAAATTATTTAAGGATGCAGCAAACTTCTAGAGGTCACTGTCTTCTAAAGGTATCTACTTTTAGCACACAGGTAAGGAACTCCAGCAAAATTAAAAGACTTTAATGTAAAAAATAATTACTTCTAGGTTAAATTCAAAATTAGGTAGAGTTACATATAGAAGCTTTAATCAGAGGACAAATAGCTTTTTCCTGCCATTTCATTATATAGGGACTCATCTCTGCTCTCTGCACTATTTTAGAAGAAGATTTGATTAGCTTAATGAGAACATAAACACAAAGGATTATTTATAGGATATCCCTTTTCTGCAGGCACTACACCTATGACCACTGACCACTATTTTTCTGTAGAAACATCTCTTAGTAAGAATATCCAGAACCCAATGCCTCAGCTAGGACATCTTAAGAAACAGCTGTGATTAGGTTGAAAATCTGTGTGTTATGATCTTCATAAGAAAAAGAAAAGTTCAGGTATCTGACTGTGCTGCTGGAAATTTTTAATTATTTTTCCCAGTTTGGTTTTACCCTCTCTACCCAAGGAAGCACTGAACTGCTGCACAACTTACTCAGCTTTATCAAAGAAACTAATCCTCTTCCCTCTTTCATGCAAGTTTTACAGCCAGCAAGTAAAAGATGCACAGGTCTTGGAAATGGACCCTTCCAAGAGCACAGCTAGAGCTTCAAGCGCCTAAAAGCAAAAACTACACACATTACAGTGTGTTGTAAGATTACACTGTGTCATCATGGCTACATGCTTGCCATGACTAAACTCAAACAGACTAAATTAAAGGAGATGTGTAACCATTAATGGTATCAATATGTAATCCAGGAGAACACAGGTTCGCCTCCAGCACCCAATGATAAACTTGCCAGTGACTGTATTACTGACTGTCTGATGTAAGGCTCTGACCTCTATCTCTCATGTAGACATCTGACTTCGGCACACAAAGCTAAATTCACCTCAAAACCCATCTGAGCCTGTTGTCCTAGACACCTGTTGTGTCCATCACAGACAGTAGATGCATTTAAGCAAGAATTCTAACTTGTTACTGTTTGTATAACATTAAGGTAATGGGTTTTTATCTCTAGGTAGCAACATCACACATACAAATAACAGCAAATATTGCAATATTCAGCATCTTGGAATTCAATAGTGCCTCCCTTCCTTAAATTGCTAGGGATGAACAAACCTCACATAGGCACCAACTAGACTTTCCAGTTCATAAGACTAAAAGCACCACATCAGTGACTTCCACAACTTAAAGAGAAATTTAGATACTTTGATGAGACTTTGTTCTGAAGGAAAACAGCCCATCTTCCTTCTTTATAGTTACTCCACCCGCCTTCATGGTTTTGTTTTCCACCTCTTGTCTTCTGCATATCCCAGTGTCAGAGAAGCCCATCTATTTCACATCATAGAGAAAGCTAAGAATGCATTAACATCATCTAATGTGATGAAATAGATCAGATCTTTCTTTGCTAATATGTGCTTGGAACAGGTAAGAGTGATTAAGGATATGCAAAACCTGAGTGCTACTCAACTTTTGTAAATTAATCTCTCTTTCCACTCTCTTTCAAGTAAAATCATTAACAAAAACCTCCAAAACCAGGGTAATGCCATTCACTTCTTTTGGTGAAATGCCTGTTACAACAATTTTCTCTTTTTTTTTTCCCTACCATGCATTAAAATGAAATCAATTGTCTTGGGGAGGAGGAGAAGAGAGTTTTGCCAGCAAACAGCAACGTGATCAGGCTACTCATATATGACACAGAACCCCACAGTCAGCAAAGAAACATGGCCTTGAAAGTGCTCTCCTGCATGCCATTGAACCACTCCCATCACGAGCTCCTGGCTGGGAATTGTAATTCCACCTAGGACCTCATAAACATTTCTCCTGTGTAAATTATGTGAAAACAATTACACTCTACCAAAAAAACTGCAACAGATCAGTATTTCCAAAATAAGAATTGGATTAAGAAAAAAGTCCTGACCAGATGGAATAAATAGGATAGACTAGAGGTCTCCAGTTTGCTGACCTGGCTTTCTCCTGAACTTGGGAATGCAAACCATCAGCCTTGCTTTTTGGCACACTTGCAGATGTGAAGTAACAAAGCAAGCTACCTTTATACTTGCAACCTTTATATTGGTCTCCAGGTAACCCTGACTGCCAAGGAATTTATAGCTTCATTCCATGGACAGTGGAAACAACACTAATGATTTATCAAGCTATCTTCAAGGTAAAATTCATCTTTCACACACACACACACCATCACCCACAAGCTTTTGACCAGCTATACACCATGATATTTTATGCATGAAGAATAGTATGTCAGGAAAAACTGACAAGGATTCCTGCATCTCTCTAGGCTACTGACAGAGGTGTTCTACACACTGATATCTAACCACAACTGCTGAACCACCGAACCCAGAACTTTTGTGTCTCTCTACTCTCCAGCTAAAGAAAAAAAATGTAAGAAAAATATAATCCCATGTGTGGAAATACTCAATCTGGTTAGGCTCTGCCTGTATATTTTGATTAAAATAATATACACCGCACATAATGTCATAGTTTAAAGACAGCTGGACCCACATGGCACATACATTCATCATCCAGCTTGGTCACATTGGTTGGGCTCACTGAACAGAGGTTACATTGACAATATCATGCTGCAATGGGGTATAAGGTTTTCTAGGCACAATTTTAGGATGGCTACATTACAAAGAACAAAGACATGGGTCAACTAAAATTGTTACCCTTCCAAAACAGTATCAATGCTATATTGCCAATATTTCTCAACCCGAGCAAATACGACTTAATAATATATAGATACATGTATTGAGAAAAGCATAAAATACACCAATACTTTGTCATTTGGGTTTTACAAATCAAAGAATCTCCTCCTACCAGTTTTATATTGCTGAAAGGCTTAAAAAGTGAAAGCAGGTCTTGGCAGAAATGAAGCAGTGGAAAGAAGCAGAGCATTAGTATTCACGTGAATCAGTCAAAGCCACACAATACATAAAATTCCATATCGTGTGCAAATTGGCTTTGAAATTTGATATATATTGAAAATATGTATTTTTGCTTATTTAGAGAGTAAACATTTTCATTTTTTAAAAGTGTATTGGTCACTACCCTTCTCCTAGCCCCTTAGACTTGAAAATCTGAAATTAACAGTGATGCAATACACTTTATGATGAAAAATATAAATAAACATGTTTGCTAATATCTTGCTCATTTTATCTGTAGTTTTTTTACAAAAATCAGTCCTATTTGCCAAAGAACAGATGAATACAACTTTATAAGGCTTGTTTTTCAACTGTTTTCACTTTTTGGAAAAGCAAAGTTTAAAATAGTCCGAGTGGCCATTGCAAAGAACTGTTCCAGGAACGCTTTCAACAAAAGTGCAAATGATACTTAAAACTCATACAACTCCATCAAAAGCAAATTTGGAAGCTAGGTGGAAAAAGTTTAATCAGGAAATCACATATCCCCACAAATAGGTGCTCTCACAAGGACAATTGGACAGGAAGGAGGGAGGACAGGCTGTATAGTTCCTCAACAACGAGCATGAAGTTGGAGCCTAACACTAAAATGCTCATTACCACAACAAGTTCCAGACAGCCCTGTATGTCCTGAAACGGCCTTTCCCTTTCCTATCTTTCCCCATCACTTTGCTCCCCACAGCCACAAAGGGACCAAGGGATAGGTCCACGATCACTCCCCGCTGCCACACAATTGCATTGTGTCTTCCCAGTGACTGTGAGAGATGCCAGCTGTGTTTCCCCACTGCAGAAGTTCCCACTTGTGATTTGCAGCACAAGTATTCCTGACTGCAGCCACCCCTGTGTTTCCTCTCACTGTTTTCCTATGGGATGGATTCAGCAGCTGCTATCACGGCAAGACTTCCTCATGGAGTTCCTCTAAGCCCTTATAAAGGCAGATATCCTGGTGCAGTCAGAGGAAGAGTCTGTTTGGCAGCACCCTGGTTGCACCTTCAAAGCCTAAACTAGCTTTGTTTTAAGTCACTGTAACTATTAACCCTATTTTCATATGGGGTTAAAATGATTCCTTGTTTTCCACCAACTGGCAACTAAATCCCATGCAAAGATACTAAACAAAATATAAGATGAATGGCTGCCTGCCTCTAAGTAAAAGACCATGTGGCAGAATAGCTCAATGTTCAGTAAGAAATTTACTCTTTTTTTGTGCCATGATAGAATATCAAGTGGTGAATTCACCATGACACAAAAATAATGCAAGCAGTTCTCATCTTATTTTTCTTCTATCTATATTCAGCCTTTCCATGCTAAAAATTATGAAGCAAGATGAAAGGGCACAACTAACTCCAATCCAGATATGCTTTATTCCTCCTAAACCTCTAGCTATGGATGAATAGCACTGACAGGCATTTTAGATTCCCTGCTACCTCTGCACACCTGATTTGCTAACACTGAGGCATGAAGTTTGCATAATATTTAGAGGATTTTTTTATTACTGTTACCCCACAAATTATTTAAATCGGAGAAAAAAAGGAGGTAGGATGGGGAAAGAAATATGTAAATAAATCTCACTGCACTAACAAATAAAATATTATTTGACGGACCATATGGCTGGCACAGTGTTCTTCTTGGAAGAAAATCCTCAACATACCTCAGAAGCCTTAGACAGGTTGAAAGCCCACCAGCCATCCCCATGCCTCCTTTGCTTTCTTCTCACACAAGAAAAGAAGACTCATAGGAAAAAATATAATCCTCAGCTAGGCATAAAAACAAGTATTCAATTGGACATCAAAATAAAGCAAATAAAACACAGAAAGTGCAATATTTGTAACTTGGGTGCCTATTAATCAGCACAGCTCTCCTACAGACAGGAGCCTGGAGGATCACACACTCTGGCTGTGACTAAATCTCTGGGTGCCTGGCCAGTGCCTCCTGCTCCAGCCTGCCAGGCAACTCCTCCAAGGCCCTGGGCATGGCCAGAAGGCAGTCTCCTTTCTGACAAATGGAAAATACGAGTTTTCCCTAAAAGCTTCAGCTTTCTTTCCAATAGCTCCACTGGCTTTGGTGATCAAGTGGCACCTACTCTTCCCAGCCACCAGACCAACATCTCTGTCCACATCTACCCACAACAGCAGCACCTCAATGCAAGGGCATCTAAACCAAGTTTGCTCTCTGTCTGCCTCATACAGCCAAGCCAGATGGAGAATCTGGTTTCAAAGCTGTAGCTTCAGAGTAGCTCCACCAGGTTTTAAGACAAATATAAGTGCAATTGCTGAGCTGGGGGAATTGAACAGTCAGCATCTTACAGAGCCAGGCCCGTATATGGATGTTCTTAATATGGTACTTCGTACTTTGCTACTAGAGACACATAAATATTTTATTTTTGGATTACAAGGGTTGCAAACAAGGTATGCCAACTAATGTCAAACAGAATAGCTTTACAAATTCCAGGAAAGTTACGTGCAACGTTTAGACAACACATACCCAACAACAGGCTTATTCGTAGTTACAGTAATAGGAGACGAGACATATACTCAAAATAAATGACCCCATTGGAAAAATCGAGGCACATTACTATAATTAAGCTAGAACATTTTCTGCAAAGTCATATTATGCAGGCTTTTTAAAGTAAGGTTTATATCTGTTCATAAATTTTGGTATTGAGACATCATAAACTTTATTTTTCCAACATTTTAAAATACTACCTAGTTCCGTTCCTCAACTGATTAATTTTTAATATCTTTAAAAACAATTTGGGTAAAACTAGCTGTCAGAAGTTTATTAACTACAATGACATAATATTGAACTCAAATATGAATAACTCTCTTTAGCAACTAAAAATAAGTACTGTCTGGCACAATGCTTATACATATCCTTCACACAGGGCATAGTACTGTCCCTCCAGGTCTGTGATTGTCCAAGCCCTTTCTTTGATTTCTGCTACATCTCCAGTCTATGAAGGAAGGTAAAAACTGGACTATGATCAAAGATCTCTATTGATGGATTGGCACTGTTACTCCATGCAAGTGTCAGCGCCATCTACTATGGCGCCTATGCCACACTCCCTTCTCCTAATGCACCTGAAAACCCCACAGGATTTTTAGTCCATTAGGGCTTATCAGTTATATTTATTTGAATCCACCACATTCACTTGGTTTTGGGAAATCATTTTCCTTAGAGGAAAAAATGTCTTGTATATCTACCACATCCAATAGTTAAAAATAATACAGGTTTTACATAATTAGCAGCTGCAATACTTTTATAGGGAATTTGAGTTACAAAACTATTATTCATTCATTTTCTTGCTCAAACAATGGAGTGTTGCTCAGTGATCTCTCTGTCACTGGCAAACTTTTAAAACTAAATGCTAGAAATAAATTGCCTCAGGTTAAATAAAATAATCCAGCAAACAAAACAAAAGCAAAAGCAAAAACAGAGCAATCTCGGCAACATATCCCGTCTTCATCCTTATCTAGCTCTAGCCAACACCCACTTCCACAAAGAAGTAGAAGAAAAAAGTAGGCCCTGCCGTATGTCCCGGAGGTTAGCAAATCTGGGCTGTTAAACAGCAGGAACTGGCAAATTCTCCAAGTGCAGAGTCCTAAAAAAGACGCTTGCCAGATACTTCCCTCTCCTACTCCAAAGAGGCTTCAATTCAATGCCTTCCACAGTCTGCATCTCTGGCAAAAAGGCTGTGTTTTTGCATGCATTTAACTGCAGCAATGTTCAGTACCTGCACAAAACTGTTCCTGCTTGTTCACTCCACCACGGCTGAGCACAGCACCATACCTGCTGTGCTCACAAACCAATTCTGCCTGGTTCTCAAACCAGCCCCTTCCTAGGTGCCCTTTCAGTGCCTTTAAACTGAAAGGAGAGAGACTGAGTGCACGCACAAAAGAAAACAGAAAAAAAAAAAAAGAGTGAAAGCAAACATATACAAAAAGTGCATGCAGAGCCAAATTTTTTTCACTGTGGAGTTTCAAATATTCACCACTCAAAATTCAAACCAGATTTTCAAAAACCTAGGCCCCAGTAGTTTCTATTGTGATATCTGATAGTTAAGCAGATTTTAACAGTCTGATCAGTTATTTAGTTAATGGCTAATGAACTCTACTACAAAAAAAAAAAATAAATCTCTCTTGCAACTTAAAATCACATTTATTTGCACACAAAGCACTACAGCAAAAAGTCATGTCCTCTATTTTGCAAGCCCTTGCTATTTATTTTAGAAAATATGAGAAAATCTCTCATAGTTGGGGCTTTTTTTTTTTTCACAATACGTCACTTTCCACACAGCTGTGAGAGGATGAATTGTGGCAGTGAAGTTCATGGTAAGGATGAGATTTTGAGTAGAGGAATTCCTGTTCACTGAAGGTCATGCGTCAGAAATACCCTTTTCAGTATATCAGGCTTTAAAAGGACAACACCTCACTTCCTGGTCTGAGCTGAATCTGCTGTCAATTTTCAAAATAACACTGATTTGTTTTTAGTGGTTCAATTTGTAATGGCTAAATCTGCAGTTAAAAACCCCCAAAGCCCAACAACAACAAAAGCAAGGCTATCATCCTGTAGCTGGCTGCACTTAGTATGTCTGCTTGTGGTTTACTTGCAGAAAATTTCAATAATGGAGGAATTGCTTTATTTGAAGGAGAGGAGGGAAAGTAATATTTTCCCACCATGATCTGTTCCTATTTATCTTCACATACACACTCTGTGAGGAGGGAATAGAAAGTACTTTTTAGTTTTAATATTTAGTTTATTTGCAAACCATTTCATTTTGTGCTTGAGCACAAAGAGGAGAAAACAAAACAAACTCGGAGAGAAAAGAGAGCTATGACTATATTTTCTCCACCCCTTGCCAAAAACACTACAAAGAATGGAAAAAACAATGTCTCATTTTAAGCCCCAGAACTGGTTAATCAAAGCAGTCGATGATCACACACATCAGCTGGGAAATAAATAGTTTTCTGTGCACACTGTACTCATAACTGCCACCTCTGGCAGCCTCAGATGGAAAACAGGAACCACCATGCTCCTGTCAGAGGTCTGCAGAGTGAGGAAGTCTTCCAGCAACCCCCACAAAACACCCTGAGCCAAGGTGCAAGAAACCTCCTAGTGGGCAGCTACTGAATGACCGGAACAGCAAGGACACAGCAGTGGCCTAATCCCCGTCAGCATCTATTTGGCCAATATTGGGATGCATCCTCACCTGGGGATGAGGTATCAGTTGGGACTGGAGGTATCAGAAAAGCCTACCCAATTTTGTAATTAATGTAATAAGGCCTTGGCGTCAAAGTTCTCTATATAAGCAAATTTTATCAACCATCCAGCGTGGGGTAAGTTTGGTATAACCTAATAACCTTTCAGTACATCTTGTGAGCATATGCTTGTAGCTGGCTTATGGGATCACACCACACAGACTGGTTCATAAGATCCCCATGGGTTGTACATGGCCTGTGATGACAAGCTTCTCATGAGCATTTTCAGGGGGGAGGGGGAAAAAAAAAAAAAATAAAAAATCAAGGCTCATTTATTAGTGACACATATTTCTGGGGTAATACTGAGGTATTTCAGGCATTATATGGGTTTTTTTGCAATTGTGATCCCAGTTTTCCTCTTCCTCCTCTCCCTGCCCAGGCAGTACGACCCCAGCAGGACCGGCAGCCCAGACAGCTTTGATTCACACTCTCCAGCAGAGGGGTGAGGGACTGAGCTTTACCATCTTCATTTAAGAGAAGAAGCACCTAGTTCCCAGTCAAATCTCCAGGTCAGCACACAGGTTTCAAAAACTCTCCAAACAATAGTCCATTCTTGTGCTCCATATTACCTTGCAGGAGATTTTCTGCCATGTAGGACCTTCCCACCAGGCCTTCAGCTGACCTGTCTCACAGAGAGGGGCTTCACAGCCAACAGAGTGACCCAATCCAAGCTAACCGAGTTATCATTATTGAGTAAACCTCTTCATGAGCTAAAAGAGGAATAAGAGTCACAGAGAGTGTACCTCTTCACCCATCTTTTATTCCACAGAATGCTGTGGAAAAGGAGGATATTTACCTGGCTCTCTTTGTTCTTTAAAACATGGTGGGGGGTAGGGGACAAAGCAGTGGGAGGAGGAGGGACAGGGACAATAGGAATATTTAGCCCTAATATTCAAAACCAGCACAAGGTACTTTTAAAGCTCTATAGGCATCTGGACTGCCCTTTTGATCCTGAGTCTGCAAGTCAGAAATATCACACAATTACTCAAACAAAACAGACCTTTCCCAGCTTTTAATCCATACAGGCCTGCCACAGGAAAGCTAGCTGTATCTTCTGTTTCAAAATTAATTACTAATATTCAACTAATTTTGACATGATCTGTACATTGAAGGGGAAGATTTTGTCTGGTCTTTTCTCAGAGTACGCAGACTGAAGCACATTTATTTTTACTCTGATAACCAAGAGATCCGAAGGACAGTCTGCAAATGTTTCAGAGGAAGTTACCCTTATCAGTACTCTTTAGGGAAGTCCTGTACACCACATACTTGGGATCAAGAAGATGTAACAGGAAGTCTATAACCTAAAAGAGGTTAGAAATGCAACTACCAGCATAGCTCCCCTTTCAGCATTGCTTTTCAGTATTAAGATCACCCCTTAGGTAAGGGGAACAACACTGGCTACAAAATACCGTCTTATCCCAGATGGAGATGTCATGATTATATAATATTATCCTCCAAAGATTACTGTGTATTAAAGAATATGCTGTATTTCCCAGGCTTTTCCCTTGCATAATTTCCCAGGCGATTTACATTATTGCACAATGGAAAACAAGGCTCCCCAGGCTTGACAGGAGACAGCCTCCCCCTACATAGGAGCGACTTCTTTTCTTGCTCACTAAATTTGGTTTAGTCTCTCTGTGGCCTCCCAGAAGGTGTCACCATGCACCGAGTGAAAAAAACTTGCAAACAATCCCCCACCGTCAGGATTTGTACTCTGGCTGTTTCCTAGGGCACTGCTGGTCCAGGGGCAAGCAGGCACGGTTTCTCTGGAGCACAAGGAAGGCTCTGAAGCTTCGTGATTAATTAAGCATGGTCAGCTTGACTCTCCTCCGGAGGAATGAGGAAACAGAGGTAGAAGAACCTGTTTGATGAAACTTTGAGCACTGAAGCCTGAGGCAGGAGCTTTGGTGGAATTAAACACTGTTTCTTTTTCCTCCCCTTTGCCTCCAATTTGTTTATAACCCATATACTGGCAGGGTCAGTGAATACACCAGTTCTATTAAAGACACAGAAAACAGAGTAACGAACAAACCCTGGGAAAGACACAATATAATCAAAATCCCTTTGAATCAAGGTGGTCCAAGTCTTCTATACAAGCACAGATTTAGAATTTCAGAAAAAAAAGAAAACAAAAACCATCTCTCATATCTGTCATGCCATTAAAAACTTCAGTATTATTTCAGGTAAGATTTTTATTTCTACATGCTGCAATAACCAGATGCAAAAAATTTAGCCACTTTCTAATCATAAGAGCAACACATGATGAGAGGACTGAACCAGTCTGACTATTGTATGTACATTTCTCAGTTCATGCTTAAAGCATACAGATTTCCTTGTGTAACTTCTAGAAACTCCTGTGAAGAAACAGTTTTCCCCTTAAGCATGACTAGCAATGAAGTCTCATTATACCCACCTTTAGTTCAAATAATGCCAACAATGACTGCAGTCATTGGTAGCAAATTAACCTCATAGGGACAGTAAAGTATGTACTAGTGGGAGAGGAGGAATCTAATCCAAACATCCTTTACAACCTCTCAATCTCCATGCACACCATGGTGTATTGAGACACCCATACAACATGAATGGCTCCAATGAAAGCCAAAAAGCTAAATGTGAAGGGCTTTGCAATCTATCTCAAAGTGAAGAACTACACCAGAACATGCTTCTTTACCCAAAGGTCTTGATTGCAAATTCAATACATTCATCAAATTGATATCCACTTATAAATCTACTGATAAAAAGTGCTGCACAAATGTGGCATTATTTTACTCTGCATAAGGGAAAAAAACATGTAAAAATGCTCCTAAGCATGACAGCAAAATTGAAGAAGGATCTATCTTCCTTTTGCCAGTACGCATCTGGTATTTTGCTTCACCCTCTTGATGTCTCATTTTCATATCAGAGTTCTAATTAGTAAAGCAGACAAACAATGAAAATGTGTGATACAGACCCTGTAGATCAGCTTCTATCTTTACTCAAGTGCTGTACATGTCTGCGTACATACAGAGCACTGATGATATGCACTGCAAGCAATATTGGCAGTCAAAGAAAGCTGACAGCAGTAACCCAATTTCACTTCAGAGGGTAGATCTAATCTTAGGACCTGATCCTGTCAAACCAAGAGCCATAAACTTATTGGAAATCAAGCAAGCTCAGCATTTCACTGAAGACACTCAGCACCTCACAGGTTCAAATTCATACTTTTTAAAAGTCACTTCCTATTTCTCCTTTGTTTACCCTGGCTTATCCTGAACAGTGAGGTTTTCCGACATAGAGATAACTTTGGAAATTATTACTCTCATATTCTTTGATGATTTCAAAAGGCAGGAAAGAATCTCTCCCCTTACTGAGGGCCACCCAGCTGAAGCAAAGAACATTATTTTTCTCAGGCATGTTAATAGGAGCCAGTAATAACTCAAGTGAGTTGCCTTGGCCTTGAAATACCTGACTGAATTTGCTTTTGTTCTTTCTCAGTAACATATTTTGTTCCTGTATCTGCTGTCACACAATTATGCTTCAAACAACCCTAAAAGGGAGGCTGCCCCACATCTTCCAACCAACTTAACCTCTTCCTATGACACATATTCACTGCCTTAATGTTTTTTATCCTTTATGCTTGTCTCACAAGTGGATGGAGAGACTGGGAAACAGTGTAACAAAGTAGGTCTTCAAATTAAGCTTTCCAATTATTAAATATGTTAACTGTAACTAAAGTTGCTACTAGTCTCACTTTCTCCAGGCAAAAAAAAGAGAACAAGCGAATACACAAGTGTTGGAGGATGGCATCTTCTTTCCTAGATGCCTAACAGGAAAAAAAAAAAAACAAACAAATGAGTTGGACATATATACCCAAATAAACGAAGATAAATTATTTCACTGCTTTATGCCAGTTATTCTGAGCTATAACTCAGAATATAGTGTAAAAGCCGTTTGTTTTTCAGTTGGTTGGCTTTTGGTTTTGTGTCAAGCTAGGACATTTGGTAAATGCAGCCTGTGATCACAATTTTTTAATTCTGCAATGAGCAGAAGTGAGGTATTTCTCAACTGAGGAGCTGCCAACAGCAAACAATTAAACAGGGAATACAAGTACCACTGGGAGAGTAAGTTACAAGAGGGAAGTGGAACTGGAAAAGTAGTGTCCCTTAGAACAACAGGGTTAAAAGAAAATAAGACTAAGCCTGTGGGTTTGAAAATGCAAGCCCTGGGACATGAGATCTGACTCTCTTTTCTGCTGTTCTGCAGCCTCAAGATGAACATCTAACATGCTACATATTTTAAGAAGTGAGGACATAAATGTTAACGTCATACTGAAGTAATGATGGCTGATAGGGTCTTACATTGTGGAATGGACCTGCCAACAATATTAATAAACAGATGTGTATTCATCTAGTATTCATTCAATTCTAGAATATATCCAAAACATTCTGTCTTAACAAAATTTATCCTTTATCAATGTTATTTATCCAGGAAGGTAAAGCTGTGACACCAGGAGAATTTAAAGGGAATTTTTCGTATCTGGGAACCACGTCTTTTCATATTTGCCTAAAGCAAGAAAATCATAGCTTCTCTGAGGTCAAAAGTGTCACGGTATTATAAGCCTCCAGTACAAAATAAAGCTATTAACATACTCCCTTAAGCTGCTATTCTAATTGAGGTTCATGAACCACATATATTTGACAAATGAAGCAAATCCATAAGAATATTTTAAGGGCACTGGTTTCTTCCTGTAGATCACTGAGCAGTGTACTGCAAAGTCAATATTAAGTTTTGGATAGCTGTATAGAAACATATAAGTTGCAAGTAAAAGTACATTCTCCTAAACAGATGAAAACTGCAAGTAACTGAAGTCTTAAGTTCACCGCTTTTGCACTCCAATGCCTTCAGCGTCACATAATATCAGATAATTGATATTCCCATCACTAACTACTTTCAGTATAATGGACCTTAGCAATCCATGTTTCAACACTTTTTCTGTAGCATCTGCACAATGCCTTTTGGATGAAAGAAACTTAAGTAAAAAGCTTTACTCCACTTACAAGTCTAGATGTTACATTTATATTGATCAGGGAGCTCAATATGACATACAATATCAGGAAACCAAAGAGAATGCCACTTCTTCACTGTGAAAGTATGGTAATAGGTATGTTATGTTCTTCTCCCACTTCATGTGAGCTCCAAACACAATAAATAATGAATAATTTCACAAAGCAACAATGAACAGATAAACAAACACCTCCTTCTAATTTCCCCAGAATCTCTCTTTTGCAAATTCATAAAGTCCCAGTTGCTATAATCTGCACCAAATTTGTCCCAACTGGGGTCAGTCCTGAAGCACAACATACTAACCCCAAGCCATGTCAGCACATCCGGTGTAGTGAATCTGTGGCTTTGTCAAAACCAGGGACAGCCTTGTGTAAACCACAGGCTAGCAGTCTGCCAGGCAGGCAACACCACTGTAATCTCACTGTATCTGTTTTATAAACACGCTCAGGTGTTGGGCTATCAGGCCTTGCTGCACTGCACAGCTGCTCCACAGCACACACCAGCTGTACTTATTCCCTCTTCACACCACTCCAGCTGGAGGATCTTAAGCCTTTCCACTCCTTGTAACAGAGACAAGACCCTAAAAAATGTAAAATTAAATGTTCTGTTTCCTTCAAATGATTGACTCAAATGAAAGTCCCCTTTCCTCTGAATTTAGTGCATGAACAATCCAACAACAAACGCTTTGACTTTACATTTTGTCTGCTGTTCTCTTCTATCATATTAACTGCAGTTATGGGGCTATAAATCATATACAAAATTATAAGTTAGGATGGCAACTTTCAAGGGTGCTCAAAAGAATTTGTTCTACATTTCAGAGAGATTTGCACATCCAACTCTTCCAGCCCGATGACAGCTTACATATATATTCACACACACAGTAGGCTCAATACACGAGGTGTTCCAAGTACATGCACACAGGGTACCCCTCAGTGGTAATTTTTTCACTGAAACAGCATAGTTGGTGCTGCCCCCAGCTAGTCATCCACAGGCGCAGCTCAGCTTCCAGCTATTGACTCTGCTTTGACAGTCTGGAAGCCTGGTTTTATAGATCCATACCTCTACAGATAAAGCTGCAGTGTCAAGAAGGCAGCAAAACAGAGGCCCTGCATTTCTGTTTGTTTACTACAACTGAAGGAAAGCATCCCCACAATAAAGTGGTTGTAGAATTGAAACATAAAAAAAACCTCTTCCAATCAAAGCATAAACCCATTAGCCTGCAAAAGCTACGCTACAAGAAGGAAACAGAAATGCGATGGTGAGACTCCTTCTTTTACAAAAGTATTGTAAGAGTGATTGACATATGAGAAAGAAGCTGAAGAACAGAAAGAGGTATTGCTAAAAGGTATCAGGCAGAAACCTTATTTCACTAGTCTAGATCTCAGCCCCTGTCTCCCAACTGTAAAAATTAAACTGCTACTTCACTGCAAAACTGTGAGATTAAACCCATAATGCTTGTGCCATACTTCTGGGCAACATGGAGACATCTTCATCCATTACACTTCCTCTTAGGAATGCTGTGAAGATGACTATACTCAAGATTCTCCAGACTCAGACTATTTTGCTAATGAGTTTCATTACTACCTGTGACAGATAAGATCTATGTATCACTACACGTAAATTTAAAGCAAAGGCCTCTTCTGGAACCACTGATACAAAAGGTTGGATTTTTCATTTTATAAGAAGATTTTATACCTGAATTGTGAGTGAATGCTCATTCCATCATTTCCACTACTGACATGCTCATTTGTTCGAAGGAATTATGTGAATGGAAATAAAGGCAATAATTACAGAAGAAAGAGGAGATAACATGCTATATCACAACTAGATGCAGGACAACTAAGTAAAAACTTGCATGACCAGTTCACAGCATGCAAGATTATAATGAAGTTATTACACATTATCTCACAGCTCACTAAAATTTCAGACAATAATGTAATCAGGAGCAGGAATACCTTGTGTACTGTGAAAATTAATTCACCAACCCCACCTGTTACCAGAAACACTAAGAAAAACCAAACAATACTGATGATGGCTATTTTTTTTTGTTTATCTGTTTTGACATTTTGAAACTTTCATTTAAATAAAGTCTGCTGCAAAAAAAGATCTTCCTTATTTGTATGAACTGCTCTATTACAAAGTGGCTTCACTTTGTTGACCATCTGTCATATTTACATGTTCCTTGGTCTGGCACACAAGCTTCAGCCTCTTTCTCTGCTGACTCATATGAATAAAAACACTCTGCCTTAACTCCTCAGTCAGACAACCATTGCTTCCCCAAGGGCCATCAAATGCATTTCTTAAAAGTTACAATAACAAATAATTTATTTCTTTCGCGTACTTCTGCCCTGAAAAGTATCAGATTTTACTTTGTTACACGTTTTCCATGGCTTTTGCATGCCACTTCTAGCTTGATACACAGGTTATTGCACTCCAAAAGTGAGATCATTTTCTTATTTTACATCATAAACTCCTGCAGGAAGAAACTATGAACTTTCTGTTTCTGCACAACCTCATGTTATCAAAGAGAAACTAATAACTCCTACATTCACAACTGTCACGCTGCCAGCATGTATGCATCCATGCTCTGACAAGGTCTCAGCACTCTACTCCTGTCTTAATACCCTATCCTGTGGGATATCACTAGCATCAAGTACATTTTCATAGCTGCATAAAATGTCTCCAAGACTTCACATTTTTTGCATCGCAAAGTTCATTAACCATGCATAAATCTTACAATAGCGGGGTTCTGCAGACCAGCACGCTGCTGCTGGGAAGAGGATTTTGCTTGCGACTCTACAAATAGGGTGCTGAGCTGATTCACAGTTGCTGGAAGAGCTGCAAACTTTTTGGCAGTTTTACAAAACATTTGGCCTGTAATTTGTCTTACTGATCACTGCCACAATTATGTCCAGGTCCCAAAGAGAAGAAGCCCATGCAGTCCAGCAAGGAGACTGCTGTAGGGAGAAAAGGCTTCACCAGAGGTGCCCCCACTTGTCACTCTGCCTGCTTCCCATTTCACTCAGATGTGTTTTTTTTAACTTCAGTCTTCCAAGAACTGCATGAAAGACAAAATTACATTCTCACACTTCACATCTGATTTTAAACCTGATTTTTAAAAAGGCTAAACTTTAGAATACACTAAGGGTTTTGAAAGCTTTATGGTATTCATAACACTGTTACAGCAAAACAGTGCTTGGCTGGAGCGTGCACACATTTGAAACCAAATGTAACAGTTGTAACATGTCAGAGAGTATCAGCTTGATGTCCAGAGTATATTCAAATAAGGCTAGAGATCAGTTTCATTTAATTTGTTCAAATATCCAGTGACTTACCATAGTTTTATTAATGAAGTTTCAGTCAAAACAAAAACATTAAAGTTTCGGGTTGTGTTTTTGGGGGTTTTTTCTTAGTTTTAAAATGTTCTGCACAATACCACTTCCAAAACAACACATACTACCAAAGTGAAGAGGAGGCTTCGTGGTCAGAACTGACACTACTGACCAAACACATTCAAGCAGCTCACAGTGTACTCACAAACTCATTCATACACAGCTCAGAAGCTGGGTTGGCTGAGTTTTTCACCCACAGGGTGGTTGGGCACTGGAACAGGCTCCCCAGGGAGTGGTCACAGCACCAGCCTGATGGAGCTCAGGAAGTGTTTGGACAGTGCTCTCGGGCACATGGTGTGACTCTCGGGGTGTCCTGTGTAGGGCCAGGAGTTGGACTCGGTTATCCTCATGGATCCCTTCCAACTCAGCTTATTCTCTGATTCTATGACAACAGATACAACCACCCATGAAAAGACAGCTGGATAACACTTTTAAAAGGCTGCTGAACCAGGTGTCTAAATTCTTCATGTAATTTCCACATAGGTGAAAAATTTACAGGTCTCAATTCTGAGAAATACACAAAGTTCAATATTAAACACAGAAGGAATTCAATTGATGGTGATGTACCTAGCTAGGAGCACAGATTAATCACTCTGTATGCAACTAAATGATATGCATACTCTCAACAGTCTCAGCAACAGAGAACACCACTCAAAGACCTTCCCATTAAAATCAATATCGGAACATCGGCTTTCAATCTGTGTGCAAGACAACTTATCTCTCTCTGTCCTCCAGTCGTTAATGGACAGCACTTGCTACAAACTTGCAATTTTTGTTTGTTTGTTTGTTTAAGGTATATTGATTTCACTTACTCATACATCTACTTATCAACAAAACCAACACAGAAAATTTTCTGAGTTTTTTGCACTGTTCTGGGCTATGATGAACAGAGGTCAATTACTCCTCATCTGTATTTGTCACCACACTTCTGTGGTAAAGTGAACACCCTTCAAAAAAGTATCATGACCCCACATTTCAGCTAAATGATATATCCTAGAAGGTAACATTACACCCTACCCAAGGCATTTGACAACTAACGGGCAAAGTAGACATAAGAATTAGCATGGACTGGCAAGAAAAGAACACCTAAAGAGATAACAAGAACTTGTCTAGGTTGTAGTGTCTGGGCTGCTACTGCACCGCAGAATTGTCAAAGATAAGGTTAGCTGAACTTGTATTTTAAAATGCACATGCAAAGTTCCCTCCCAAATATGACCACTAAACTAATATTATTTTTTAACTTATATATACATATATATATATATTTATATGAAGCATTGCCTAAGGGTCATCAGAAAGAACCACAAGGTTTTGCTTTTCAGGTGAAAAGCACTGTCACTTGCTTTTGATTCAAAGGATAATACTTCTAAAATACAGGTACGAGGTGTTAACAAAATTCTTCTTTCCTCTTTCTTCCTTTCAGAGGCTTGGCATGCTTCTGAGAACTTGCTAGCACAAAGAGTAAAGGAGTGTGATAAAACTTTAAAAAGCTTATCTCAGCCCAGTAACATTAGTACATGCTATTATCCCTATATATCATGTCCAAATTTGATTATTGTACTGGTAGTGGTCTAACCCACCTACCACTAAAGAAAAAAGCACTAATGTAATAATACAATTAATACAAACTTTCACTGAATTATGTAGAAAAATCCTGTAGTTCCCTCAATGTGGGCAATACCAAATATTCTTAAACCAATATGGGATACTCAGAAACAACTAAAAGTTTGGGAACCATGGACTAGATCATAAAGGCTGTCCCTCTAAAGCCATCGACTCCTTGAAGAGAAACACCACATTATGCAAAGCCTCAGGAACTCCAAATATCTCTAGCAAAATTTCCACTCTTGCCTCTCCCCTTGAAATTTTGAGTTAGGGACACCAAGCAAAGCTGAGCTGATAGGCTGCTGCTCAACTATCACTGCAGCCTTTCACACTGGTAAGCATTTTCCTAATATTTCCTTTGGCTTGCCCAATCTGCCTTTTTGACTTGTGCTTGGACCAGAATTTTTTGAATACTGAAACCACCATTTCATGTTAAATTAACAAAAAAAAACCAAACACCGGTAGGTGTTTTCCATAGAAAGAGTCCCTGAAAATCCCAACAGTCAGTACCAACTAAAATTTTTAATAGTGTTTCCATTGCTTGGGAGAGTCCAGTATTCAGAGATAGATCATGTTCCTACAACACCCCACCGAGTCTGCTAAAACCAGAGCATTTTGCCTGAAGTTCAAAGCATCCACATTCCATTTATTCCTTCAAACACTTCTGTAGTATAACTAACTGGAAACTCAGTGCATCACTCCTTTCTCACTGAAAATAGCCGCTCCGACAGCCACGAGTATAATCAGTTCCCTGCTGCTTGCTGAGCAGCACAGCGGGGACATGCTCTGGATGACAGCGGCTGGGCAAATGCCATGGAGCTTCAGACACTGGGGATGCTTCTGAGTCCGACTGACATGAGGATCTCACTGGCCCACTAGAGTGACAAAAAAGGGGAAGGAGCTGGACTGCTTGGAATAATAGTAATATGGATATAAGGGAAGTAATACCAAGAAAAATGAAGGAAAAGTTACAACAGACAGCCAGGACACAAGGACAAGGTGATAGTGCTGGATTAAGGAGAAAAGTGGGCCATGAGGTCAAATATTCAAGAGGTGCCAAGGCACTATGAGGTCACAAGGAAGGAAAAGGCAATGAGACTCAGAAGAAGAAAGGAAAGGAAAGGAAAGGAAAGGAAAGGAAAGGAAAGAANGAAAAGAAAAGAAAAGAAAAGAAAAGAAAAGAAAAGAAAAGAAAAGAAAAGAAAAGAAAAGAAAAGAAAAGAAAAGAAAAGAAAATAAAAGATTCCTCAATAGAACCAAGAGAGAAAACATGGTGGATACAACATGAATTACTTTTAGCCTTTCCTTTTCCAATACATACTCAGACATCATTTTCTAAGGCCATGGATCAATCTCACCTTGAAATAAAGGGAAGTTGACAGATGCCAGAAAGACTTATGCAATGAGTAAATGTGGTCCCAGCAAGAAAACTGCACTTGCAATAGATCTCTGTAGAGGTCTATAGCAGGACATTTCATTCACATAGCCTGCTAGCATTGCCAACATCAAAATCTTATGCAATATTTAAAGGTTGCCCTATAATTTCTTGACCATCTTAAAGACAGAACAGATAAAGAAAGACAGAGAATTGGCAGCATAAAGACAGAACAGATGATAAAGAGGAAACTGAAGGAAAACAGGGAAGGACACTACAGTCTTGCTGGCTTTTAATCTGTGAAACAAAGCAAAGCAATTCCAGCCACGTCCTCATCATCTGTGCAGAGTATGCATCAGTCTTCCCTTCATGTTTCCACCACTATTACATCTGCTGCAGTGCTACCACATCACTCTCTAAATATAAATATTAACATTGTCAAGATCATCTATCTTTTAATGACATTAAAAAGACCAATGTACTGAAGAATGAAGAGTTCTAAATAGATAAGGAATCCTGGGCCCCGATAATAAGAAGCTTGTAAATTACTTATACTCTCAAGCACTGAAAGAATCTAACCTGGAAACACTAAATACTAGGTTTCCCTACTCTTCATTCAAGATACAGAGATAAAAAGGGGGCTTGCTGTTCAAACAATGCAGACATGAAATTTATTTGGTAACATCTAGCCATTATTCATGCTTTTTTTGTTCCTGCCTGTGATGAAATTGCCCAGCAGGACACCAGAAACAAGCAAAATTATTCTATTGTCTGGAACAATCAAATCAGCTCAAGTTAGCCGATATAAGGCAGAAATGGCTGCCTGCAAGCGTCCAATGGAATCAAACTTTGCTTTTTTTAATTTTAAAAGCTATGGTCTGACTTTACTTCTGTACCTCAACCATTCAAGCCCTACAGAGTTCAGTGGGGAAAAAAACTCTTAGAACTGTGTAGCAGTTCTCTAACACTGCTTCCAGTAAAATAAACATTAAAACTCCTGTTATATTTAATGGGAACGTGCCAATATCTCTAGGTTTTTTAGCTGTGCTATTCATAAATATGTGAAATCTTGGCTTCTGTAACTTCTGTTAAATCACAGCAATGATAATTTAAGATTTTTTTTTTAACTCTTGGAGGAATGCAAGTGAGAGGACACTCAGAAATCAACTTTACTAGCAATTCAAGCCACTGACTGTGAATAGAGATCAGAGTGGATAAGAATTCTGCAGATGTTCTTACACCATATTCATTTGCATTTTCTTTACTAAAATATAGTGCAAAGTACATAACTGCTGTGAAAGTTACCCCTTCTCTAGAATGGCTTGTTATCTTTACAGTTGCAGTTTCATATTAATATTACTGAATGTACTTTTTAAATTTTCTAGTGACTGCCTGCAAACAGGAAAGTACTCACAAGCACAAGGTTAAAATTTTTGTAAGCCTTTGTTGTGACCACTTTCTCCCCAAATGGTTGAAACCCCTGTAACTTCTATAATTTGCATGTCTCAAAAGGATATCCCCATTCTTCAGGCCTTGCTCTGGCCAGCTTGGCAAAAAGGTTTGTTTGATCCCCCACACCCAAAACTGGCAGTTTTCCAAGCTGTCTTTGGACTTCTGATCTTATTCCGTATCCAGACAGTTCCAGCCCTACCTTTCCATGTGGATGGAGGGAAAGCCTCTTCTCAGTCCTCTCTGACCACAAATATCCCATTATTTGCATACCCTGTTGTTTCCAAACCCTCTCTTACCATGAACTGTAGATAGTCTTTCTCTTACAGTCTAATAGTTGGGGTGGGGGAAAGGAGATTAAGATAGGATTGGGTAAAGCAGAACTGAATTCAACCAGCCAATTCCAAGCCAAAAAGTTCCTGCCTCTAATATTTTAAAAATTGTATTCACAGTCTCCCTTCAAAACCTGAAAAACCCCAAAAAGTTCATTTAAATAAAAGTTATTTAGGGAGTGGAAATGAATCACATTTAGTTGCCAAGTTCTACAATTCCAACTTAAATCAAATCCTCATTTTGGCAATATTTAAAGAATTCTGGACAGGGAGGACAGAAGTTTAGTTTGATGGTAGAGAGCAGAAACCAGACTTAAATATGCAAGATTTGCAGAAGAATAACAAGTCAGTAAGAGCAAAACACAAGGATGTTGTCAAATGTTATTTATTCTTAGTTTTTCTTTGGAGCACAGGCCCCTGTTGAGGAAAGAATTTAAAGTGGCCTATATGAAATGCAGTGATCTCAGTGCGATCAGTGGTTTTCTCAGGACCATGACATACTGCATAGTGTCTATGAAACCACCTGAGTTGGAATAATGACATGAACTGTCTTAAAACTGGTACAAGAAGGACATGAAGGAATTGTTTTCCTTCCACCTGGATACTTCTTAAAAGTCTAGATTTGAATGAGTACCAATGAACTGGATTCTGTTACTTTTTTCTAACAAATACTTCCTACAGAGTTGAGTAGAATTATTTTCACTATGAGGAATTTTGTATCAGTATTTGGTATCAGCAACAACAGGATGAGATTCTGATCAGTGGTGGGATCAGCTCCTGACCTACAGCTATGATAATTCAGTGTTAAGTGAAATGCATGCTCTACCACACACTTTTCATGCTCTGAGCAATTTTTTTCACATCTGAAGTGAGACTTTGAAAGCTATACACTCAGCAAAGCAGACAAAAAAACAAAATCCAAAAGCGGGTCAGTGATCACCATACGGCCTTCAACGAGTCAATTTGCCTATGCCAGCTCATTCCCGTCTCCTACACACGTGTAGCTTTCTGCTGTTGCCAAAAGGGCAGCTGGAGTACGCCGTGCAGCAGCAACTGTTCATTACCCTCCTCCAGGTTTCTCCCCATGCCTCATCTCTTCCTTTCCCCACTCTGCCCTTTCTCTCTCCTCGCAGTAGCAACCACAGAGGCAGCATTTTCCCCCTCTACTGCTTCTCAGCAGGCTGGGAAGCACTGCAGGTAAGCAGGAGCGGTTAGGAGAGAACATTTCTAGCACGGAGTAGGAGTAGATTTATGCAGCTGTAGAAAGGGATTGATACAAGACAGTGGGTAGGCTGTGTGTGACTGTACCACATCCCCAGCAGAGAGGGAAAAGAGGAGGAACAGGAGGGAGACAGACTGTGGGAGAAGGCAAAGAAGACCCCTATTTGTACAAAGTTCTCTCCAAAATCTCCCAGCTCCTCTTGACATTCCCTCACCCTCAGAACAAGAGAATCCCTGTGAAACCCTTCTGAGCCCCCGTAGCTCTCTCAGCCTTGCCCCACAAACCTGGCAGACCTCGCTTCATGACCACCTTGTCCGGCAGAAACCTCTCAAACAGGACCCCAGCAATTTCCCTTTAATTTCAACAAATATGCTTCCGATAACACAGCTTTTCAGCAGCCCATGAACCACAGTTGAGATGTAAAGTTTTTGCAAGCAAAATCCTAGGCCTTTCAATACCACCAGCACAGATAAATTCAGTCAGTAGAGTAAAATAAAAATGAAAATATGCTACAGTCACTTTCTGCCAGCCCAATGCCAGCCCTCAGCAGTGCGCAGCCCAAGCAGAGGTTAACGCACAGGGTGACCTGCTCTACAATGATGACATTTCCATTCTCTGTCTGCCAGCTACAACAGATCACCTGCTGACTGAAAGGAGTTCCCATTCCAACAACAGAAATGACATTAAAAGAAGGAGAAAAAAAAAAAAGTACCTAAGCAGTCCTTATGTTTCATTCAGATTAGAGGCACTGGAAGGAGGCAGTTTTACTTCTCACATCCATGGACAGCTCACAGGACCAAGGACTCTGAAGAGCTTTAATTCCTCCCCTGTTACTGCCTTTCGAGTGAAAGATTCAGAGCTCAGATAACCTAGGTGTTTAACTGCATAGACTGCAACTTAAGGACCTAGCCTTTCCAATCTGAAAATTCATTCAACAGTACATTATAAACATGATGTAAAAATACCTAATTCAACAGTTCAACAAGTATGTAAAAGAGTGTACTCTTCCCCATGCCGTTTCCCATAACTTTTCACCAACTTGCTACTGAGATATATGAATTCATAATAAACTTGCAATGGTGGCACAGTTGCACAACTTACTTCACATTGGCAAAATAGAAAATATGAAAGGATGGTTTCAGGAAAGTATAATGTTTTAAATTTAGATCTGAAAGAAGAAAAACAGTATGGAAGATATTTTAGCAAAGAAAAGCTCACTGAAATCTATGTTTTATTTTTTCCTGACAGCATTAGGGATTTTTTTAAAGACAGCAGAAAATGAAATTTGTTTCATTAACCTAAATATAGCTGTGCAATATTTTCAGTAGAAATAGAGGCTTTTCTTGTTAAATGTTGTGATGTCCTCACTGATTTAGTGAGTTCTGCTATTCAGCCAGCAAAAGGATTGCTTAGGACGACTCAATAGGTCTTCTCATGTACAGCCAGGCTAATGGCTAAGACCCTTAGATGGAGTCTTTGGCAGAGGTCCAATCATGCTGATTTCATCTGTCGTCAACTCTGGAAAGTGGACTTGAACTCAGAACCCATACTACCAATCATCCACACACATAAACATTGATCATGATAATTCACAGGAGTGGAACCACACAGCTAAATATCAATGGAATTTTCCTTCCTGATCTCAATTCCACTGATTAAAATGTAGCTGCATTGCCAACTCAAGTGAATCATTTACATATGCCATAAGTAAGAAAGCTAGATAAAGACATACTTTATGATTACCTGAATTACCTAAGTCAAAAAAATACAGCCAGAGCCCTCAAGTTGCTAGTTTGTTTCTCAGTCAGAACTTGCAAGCTGTTTATTGTTCTGTATTTTCTGTTTTTCAAAGTGTAAGTTCACCAGCATCCTCTTGAATACTCAGTGCCATTCTGTATGACATTTTCTGAGCTTACAGAAAAGCCTATAATGTCATAAATCCAAAGCTCTCTTTAAAAAAACTGCAGTGTAGCCATGACTAAAAAAAATCTGCAAAACTGACACTTTTACTGTGCTATGTCTGTATTGATGCACCACTGGAAAACCAGCCACCTTTTTAATTGTCACTATATCTATTTTAGAAAGCCAAACAGGTATTTTCTATTGATCTTTCCAAAACCCCAAAAGCTTTTATTTGGTTTAAAAGCTTTCCAGTAAACTCTGAAACACTGTTTCATGGCACAACTTTGAAGTATTTTTTTAAATATATATATAGATAGAGGGAGTATACATATCATAAGGTGAAATGCAACTGCTGAACACTCTGTAGATAAAAGGAACCAGGATTTTGCATATCTATCTGACTTGTGTTAATACGATAGACGTTATCATGATTTCAAGCTTTGTACTTGTTTATCATTAGTGTTTCCACTGTAACCATGGCATCAGTGTATTGCACAGGCCTAAGAGTGAGAAAAATATCCAGTATTTTCCTAAAAAAATTATCTAAGAAAAAAAATATAAGGATTTGCACAATGGCAATAGTCAATCAAATTAGGTGAGCTGGCTAAAGAGACAAACCGTTTCTTTCTAGGGGAAAAAAAACCCAAAACAATCTTTTTTTTGTGAATCTTTTTTGTATTTTGGACTTCTGACAAGAACCTAGAAACCTAGAAACATAACTTTGACCCTAGCACAGATATTATAGAAATTCTGAAATTTCCTTAAAAAAATACATGCAGTATTACACGAGATCAAAAGCATTAAAACTATTAATATGTTGACAAGACCTGTTCTCAGCACATGAGCTTTTTCTCAACCCTATTTTAATAGTGACAGTCCACTCCTGCAATAACTGTTGCGCCATTCTGAAGGTAAGGAGGGGCAGCAGTGCAATTACACCGAACACACTCAGCAAGTATGTGGTACTCAGTTCCAACTTCCAGGACTGCGTACAGGGAAATCCTCAGAATGGCATAAAAAGACCTGATGGTCTTCAAGTGTGTTTCAAGTGTACAGGTTGCATTTATTTGATATTTCAGGCAGTAAGGAAGAATGGGTTACTGTGATTGCTGCTTTTAATTTGCTTGTTACAGAGTTCAGAAAGGGTACTACAAAAATATCTGCCTTAAATGCCAAGAATGAAATGAAGGAACTAGTCCTCTTATTAAACAGAAAAAACTGACTGTATCATACCAGCAGATCTTAGTCTAATGTTGGTTTAGGCCAATGTGCATTTTCCTTGTACTGTGAAACTCATTCACTTTGCAGATGACTCCTTTTTCAGGTTTTAATATAGACTCCAAACACTGATGAAGATACCAATAAATCTGTTTACTTCTGTATGGACTCTGTAGAGATGTCATGGCCACAGGTCTTCTTTCAACTCAATGGAAAAAGATGAAAAAACAGTGTGATTTTGTAAGAGTCAGTTCTCGGAAGGTCTCTATCTATTAATCCCATAAACACACTCGCTATTACAATTACAGTGACACACTCAGTAAATAGGAAGATTTTTGAAAGGATAAAGCACAATCCTATAAATACTTACCACCCCCCCTATTCTAACTGTGATACAGGGAGGGAGGTGTATGCTGTCTGCTCTATGTACCACATGAACACAATCCTAACGATGAGGATTTACAGTACAAAACAAGGTAAGTGATGCTTCAGAAGCTGCATTACACTGAGCTGACCAGTTATGATCCACTGCCATGTCCTCGATTCTGTCACATCAACAGACAACAAGCGTAGTCACTCCCTCATCTCCTCCCACCCAGTGAATGCTGGACAGCAATGAATCCTGATGCAATAAAAGACAGCATTTATCTGATTCAGCTATGTAGTTCCTCACAGATCCTGTTTACAATGGGCTTCAACCTGTTAAATCCCACTATTTATCATGGGAATGTGTTCAGACATTCGAGTTCACCTTAAATATCAGAGCCAGCATGCATCCCAGTCCCACCAAAATTCAAACTTGGCATCTGGAATCTGCAAGGTCCTTCCAGATTTGGCAACAAACTCATAACATGCACCATGCACAAAAAGAAAATACAAAATTATTATTCTTTCACTAAAAATCTGTGCAGATTTCCTCATCCCACTGGTCTCAAAGATGAAACCTCACTTGATTTCAGGAGAGTCCCAACTTGATTGTCATTCAATCCAGGTAAAAGACATCTGCAATACTGCTGCATGTCTTTTATGGCTATTTTTCTTCTTTCTATCACCCACTTTTAACATTTGAGCTTACTAATGTGTAGCTTTTATAGAGCATTAGAATAATGTAGACCCTAATTATCACAATGCAACACTTAGGCAGCAAAAATGAAAAATATTTTGAAGTTGTAAACATAAAAGTTTTAACAGCAAAGTTGATCAGCTCCTAATGAGCATAAATAGAGTCTAATTCTTTCATGCCCTTTCATCATTTTGCCATCTCTTTATATCACTGCATTAAGTAATGAAGCCCCAAAGAATACATAAAACTCAGACCTATTAACCCTAGCTATTTTTCCTTTGGTCCTGGGTTCTTTGTCTGTTTGCCAAAAAAATACTGGCTAGTATCCTTGACCATGAAAAATAAATACATTTAAAAAGTGTATACATCTTCTGATGGCTGGCCAAGCAGGGCACACTGAAAATGAGATTATATCATTGTTTTAATATACATCTCATTTAAAGGATATCCACCATTTAACTGTTTAACTGCAGAAATGTGAAATGTGCATATTCACGTTTCCTGTTTCTTCATTGTTTGATTGGTTTTTCCCTGTTAAATCACACTACCTGAGGATGTCAGAGCAAGGATTTTCCAGCTTTTTTGTACTCCCACTGAGGCATGTTAGCCTCTGGGTCTTAAAGATGCTGTAAAAGCTGTTAAACCACGTTTTGTATACAGACAACAGAATTTCTCTAGTTGGGCCCAAATTCCACTAGGACCCTTTCATCAGTCTTGAGCATTTGAAGAAGCATTGCGTTAGATCTATGCATAGAGGTGTCGATCATCTGGAGGGAGGAAGGAGGAGCATCAGTGTTGATGCAGTGAGCTCTCAAGTGACACGAAGACCCTGAAGTGTCTTGTATCAGAGGTCAGGTCTGGATATTTAAGGCTCATCATTGACAGGCTAACCAAGAGCATTCACCCCAAAATGATGAAACTCATTAAAGCACTGGATCTGGGTTTTGCGGTAATGTTTTGTACGGATGCATTTGGTTCAGGTTTTTCAGACTCAGTAAGACAACTAAATTTGTATTTATGTCACATAATTTCAGAAACCTAAGTGGTAACTACACACCTCTTGCTTAGATTCAGCATATTTTTCTTTCCAGCCTCACCTGTAGACCACATGCATTAGTTACATAGTAACCATGACCCTCGCAGTATAACAAAGTGTGGAAATAATGAAAAGCCTTCAGAGGCATTACATGCCCTTGGCAACCTAGCTCTGCGAGACAGATGTTGCATCCAGAGCCATGCCACTGAAAATCATATGCACACGTATGTATCTACAGCGTGAGCACTTACCCAGTCCTCGAAGTGACGGCTCCCGTTCTGCAGCAAGTCCTCAAACTGTATAGTGCAGTTAGCTACAAAATCGTCGTACCCGATGGGGGCATCATGGAAAACAGCCATCTCTATCTTCCTGCCATTACAAACGTCAGTGACAAATTCATCGTTCCAAGCAGGACTATTGGTCTTTTGCTTGGTCGAGGTCTGCCCGATCCTGGAGTCGTCCACATTGAGGGCGATGTAAGGGTCCAGCAAAAAGGTCTGTGGCCTGGGACCCACCGCATGCCTCAGAGACCACGCCGTGGGTTTCAGATTCACCGCCTCGCAGATCTTGATTTTCAGCAAGCCATTGAAAACCACCATGGCTGGATAGCTGCACTTTTCCCGGGATCAAACACTCGCTCAACACACTCGCACCGAGAGGGAGGGAGGGAGGTCTCGCCAATAAATAGGAGGGCAGGTCTGGGAGTGGGGGAGCAGGGTACGGTGCGGGTCTCTTCGCCTGGCTGCTGCTGTTACCTTTGATTATTTAGCCTTTGCTCTTGCGACACCCAGTGAATACATTTATTTTCTTGCCCGTGTTTCTAACGGAAAACAAGGGAGGGGGGCCGCCGGGGAGGGGGAGGCGGCCGCGGCTGCAGGAACCCCCGAATGCAATCAAAACCCGAGCATAATCAATCCGGGGGGTAAGCAAGAGCCTTCTCCCTTCACCCTGACCATAATCCTGGATCAGTCCTCGCAGAGGAAGCAGAGCCGCGATCCCGGGCTCCCGCACACGCCAGTCCTGCCCGTGCGCCTCACAACAATACACACACACGCATACACACACACGCACACACACGGATCAGAAACACCGGCCGACCCACCAGCCCTGCCGACTGCACAGCCTCGGCTCAGCAAACATCCACCCGGGGACCTTCCATCCGCGCCGCCGCCCGCAGCCGCCCGTCCTGCGCCGCTGCCGCCGCCGCCTCTTGCTCCGCCGCCGCCAAGGCCGAGGACCCAGCGGAGCGACCCCCGCGCATGGGGGGC
>VZTX01004044.1:825880-845140 GCA_013400915.1 Pardalotus punctatus | reverse complement strand
CACCCGGCCCGGCCCGGCCCGCGGCCGCCCTTCCCCCGGCCGAGAGGCGCTGCCTGGCTTGGGACAGGGCCGCCCGCCGCCCCGCGGGCGGGGGGGCACTGCCAGGCCCTTTGTCTGCCGCGATCACCTGGCCCGTGCCTGCCCCACCTCAACCCGCGGCGCCTCCCGCTGCTCCGAGCTGGCGCTGAGCGGGACACCGCAGGCAGGGGGTCGCTGCTGCCCTGCAAGCGTATTGAAAAGGGGGGGAAAAAAGCCCTTCTGAAAGGGTAAAAGAGTATGCGTACTGTGTTCTTGAACGCTATCTACACGTCATGAAAGATTTCAGTAATTTTTCATCACCGTGGTACCAAATACCCTGTGAAATAACCGCGAAGCTTCACGCAGCCTGACTTTCTCCTCCTCAGAACAAACGTATTCGGGGATTAGATGGATTTTCACCATGCTTTCCCATGGTGAAAATTATTACTGCTTTAATTATTTTTAGCTACTGACTTTGCCCTTTGTGTGTGTGTGTGTGTGTGTGTGTGTGTCTGTGTGTGTGTGTGTGAGACAGAGACAGAGAGAGAAAGAGAGAGAGAGAAAGAAAGTCACCAGGAAATTGACGGACTTTGCCCTTTGATGGGATTAGAGTTCTCTATAATATCACAAGAGAAAAAGCATCAGTCCTGGCACCCAGGAGGGTGGCTGGGGCGCTTCGAAGAATCAGCCAAAGTAGAAAGATACTCGATTGCCTGGATTCAGTTGAATAAGGGCATAAAAGATGAGCACCCAGTCTTGATCTGGACCTGATATTCCTGACTGTAGAGGAAAGAACAGATAATTATGGATTTTTGCAGATAATGGGTCGGGAGGCAAGTGTTATATTTGGAGCTAATGAAACAGCTCCAGTATCTGTGCTTCCAGAGCAGTTTCCAGATAGGAGACACGGTACTAATGAAGCCTAAGGGTCACAAGAGCATTCGCGCTAATGGAAGACAGACTTTCTGGTGCCTGTTGCCACTTAGTCTACTAGTCAAAATAGAAGTACAGTAAAATCTCCATGTTCATTATCATCTTGACAATCTCCAAGCAGAATCGTTTGATACAAAGCTGTGGTATGGAGCCAATTATGGGAAATGTCTTCCTTCACAATTCAGCCTTTCCTGGGCTCACAGCAGCCCTGGTACATCTATCACATTACTTCTGAGAAGGACCATACTCGCAGGCCCCACCAGAAATACAAGAAGAACCTGCTCTTTTCATCCCACCTCCATTCACAACCTAATGCATATAGTTCTATGTACTAAGCTATATGGTCTTACATTTAGTGTGTCAGAAAGAGCACTATAATTAAATCTTTCATCTGAATGTCTTTGTGTTCTTTCTCAATAACGGCAATGTAAACAGTATGTTCCATTTCCTTAGATACTTATTGGAAAACATGAAAGCCAAACTGATACACTGTTTAACTTTTTTCTGTTTATTTTTAGAGAACTGCAACTGTATGTATTCTGTATGCCCAAGGTAAGTAAACAGAGTCTCCATGGTGAGTTTAATGGCCTAGCATCTCTCTGAGATTACACATGCATATCGCGGAAGTCTGAATAAATACAGACAATATTAACACAGCATACAAAATAATACAAACAGACCCTATATTTGGCTAATTATATATACAATCTACCACATACCTAGCTAGGCCCTGATCCCTAATTTGTGCCATCTGCACTTTTCCATGCACTGAAGCAAGCTAAGGTTTGGTTTCACAAATCATTTCTTCAAAGAATAAATGTCTGCCTGCATGAATAAGGATTTACAAGCTCTGTTAGGATCCCTTAGGATCAGACAGCTCTAGCCTTACATTGCTTAGGAAAATACAAATATCTTGCACTGTTTTAATTTATTTTTAGATTTTTTTAAATTATATTTCAGAAAAGTATGTCTATGTCAAGATTGAGCTATTATCACTAAGCAGGTCTTAACCAAAGTACCCTGAAACAGTATTCTTAAAATCCAGCAACTCAGGTACATGGAGCATCATTGCAATGCTTCTTGCAAAGTTCGTCTAAAGACTTGGCTCAGTGGTCTCAAAAACTCTAAGTAATAGACAGCAAAGAACATTCCAACTGTATGTACGATTTTCCACTTGAAAAGTTTTTAAATAGTTGTTTGCTTGAATTTTTTTCTGTACTCTTGCTGTGCATATGGAAGGATTTGTTTCTTTAAGAGCTGAATAACAAAAGCTCTTCTATTTTGCACAGGGAAGTCTGGAGAGGAAGATGCAACACTTGCAGTATTTCTCCTGCAGAAGGGCAGTAAGAAGCACTCCAGATGCATTTCTGTACTCTGTTACAAAGGCTACAGCAGTGTAGTAAACCATGGCCTGTAGTTTAATTACATTTTAGCTATTTGTCCCAGGTATGTTTTTCTAAAAAAGAGGAGGGTCTAAAGAATACCTAGACTCAGGACTGGTTAAGGACATCTGTCTACTCTCCAGAAGTAACTTTCGCAGGTAGAAACCCCTCTGCTCAGCACTGTGAGAGCAAACAGCCTTTGTGTCAGGGCTGCTCCTGGTATGTGCTGCTCGACTGCAGGAGCATCTGCATGTTGCCCTTGATTTTCAGTAATGTTGCCTAACTTAATTGACAAACAACTGCACTGTCAAATTGTCCTATAAAGTTCTAAGGAAAAGACCCCTGAGAGGTCATAAAAACACAGGCTAATTGCATCAGCTTCTCTTTTCATTCTTACTTAAGGAAAGAGACTACATCAAACTGATAAGGGAGGGAAGCAATGGGAACATCAGCACGCACTTGCAGACAGCAGCCTCCCAAGGCACGGTTTTACTCCCGCAAATCCCTTTTAGTTTGTGACTGCCCTATTTCAAGTAGTGGCAGTGGCAGTGGTAAGGAGGGACGAGTGAGCTATAGGCTGTAGCTGTCTGTTATCTCAGACAGCCCCTGACCTTTCCCTGGCCTGTGCATCCTCAATAGCTCTGTGGAGAAACAGCACTATCTGGTGGAGAGAGGATGTAAAGTCCTGCCAGGAGTCGCGATAGGCTTTATTCTATTATTGCAGCCACAACTGCAACTGGGTTTGAGGTGTTCTTGATCAAGTTTGATAGATAGTCTGACTGCATTTTCAAGAGGATTTGATTTTTTAATAGTCCCAGGAGTCCTGAAAAACTGTTCAAACATTGAAGAAATGTCAGCAAATTTTCAGGTTTTTCCAAGTTCAGCAATATGAAAGAAAGAGAGGGGATTTAACATTGTTTTATTTTTAAAAGGAGCATAATTTCTTAGAGTTATACTCAACAGATAGACATGGAATAATATCAGGCTTGAATGCAGGAGAGATTTTCAGAAACACCTTTATGTAAAAAATGAAATAAAAGCCAGACCCCACATAATAAATGCTGTAAAAATTGAGAAACTTTGAATCCACTCTGGACAAGAATATATTCCAAACATCATATATGTGAAGATTTCACTAGTATGAGTATATCCATTGAATTCCTTTGAACTTAATGCATATGCTTATGCAAGAGCAATAGTTGAGTGTTAGTGGAATCAGTCCCTTCTTGGCAAGAAATCAGAGATTTCTGTCAAATGCTGACTATCTTTGAAAGTCAAATTATTATTTAGATATCTAATTTTGGAGGCACGGCTATAAAAAAAGCATCCGCAAGAGCATTTTCACTCCTGTCATTCTGCAAATGATCTTTAGGGTACACCAATAGCTAATTCATCTTTTCTAAAGATGAAGAAAAAGACCAGTCTCTGTGAGCTTGGTCCAACCTCCAACTCCATTCCAAGGTTTCCTTTGTGTCCAGCCAATTTCCTACTAATTTATTCTTCATTCGCAAAGTATGTACCTGAGGAAGTTACTTAAGGCACTCCCAATGTTCCCTGTGAAATGTCTCAGCATAAGGGACCTTGTCAATGTGTGATTAATTAGGTCTCCAACTCTCTCTCTAGTGTAATTATACTTTTGGTAGTCTTCCCAGCCTCTTTTAAAAGAACATACTAAACACTAGCTCAGTGTGTTAGCTTTCATTGGGAATAAATCTCTCAGAGTACATCTGCATGGATTTGCAGCTTTAAGGTACATGGTTCTGTCAGACACAGTGACATGGTGACTTCAGAGCAGTGTCTACCAGCCAGCCTGTTTTCAGGTATGCACCTGATTTGCTAGCCAAGACTGAAACCCATGATATCATACCTTCCCAGCAGTTCTTATCTGAGCTAGATTGATCACAGCCAGTTTAAGCATATCTGCACGTGCTACAAAAACATACCTCCAGTTGCAGAACATATGCTTAGGTCACTTCTAGGCTAGAGGTTTCTGGCTCAGGCAGGGTTATAGAGAAGTATGATCTCAGACAAACACAGCTGTGCCAGGGACTCTCACCATTGTGGGAAGGGGTGTTATTATTTTTTTGCTTGTGGATGGTGATTTTTTTTATTGATATAAAAGGTTTTAGCACTGTACATCTTTCTGGTAAAATATAGTGGAACTTCTATTCTGGATATAAAAATAGGCTTCCACTTCATCTCCTACGTGTCTTCTCTCAACCTTCACATAAGTATGCTGACAGCATTTACTGTGGGTTTGCCATTTGCAGGATTGTTACTATTCGGTACAAAGAATTGCTGGAAAAACTTCTGAAGGGTAAAACTCTGATCTGTTCCTGGTTTATCAGCCCTGATCTTGAGAATTTACAACAGGTTTCTGGGGCAGGGAAACTTGGAGTTACCTGGCATTGCTCAGGACTATAATAAGAGTCTGTTGATATTCAGAATCAGTGATTAGATTGTCGTTTCTGGAAGTAATTTTGGTGCAGAGTGACAAAGAAAGAATTCTGGAATGGATCAGGAGTCAAGAGACAACCCCCTGCCCTAGATCAGCCTCTCCAGGCACACAGGGTGAGCCTTGAGAGATTTTTTTTCTAAGAGTACAGTTCACTCTCTGCACCAAGACTAGAAGAGGACAGGAACATGAAGGTCAGTCTTGCCTTTCCAGGCTGTTGCTTTCTTGAGCAGCACACAGAAAAAAAACCCATAGTATATGCTGCTTGAATGAATGATTTTGTACTGTATTGAAAAAAAAAATGAACCAAACCAGCCATGCACACTAAGCAGGGAAAAGAATGGGCCATTTTTCTTCCTTTCTTCTCTACCAGCTACACAATTTCAGGCAAGGAGCAAACATAGTCTAGTGCAAAATGCGATTCCTTTCATGACACAAAAGCTGGTTCTTGGGTTGTTACAGGCTCCTGAGGCTGGACACCCAAGCATGTTGGGGTCAGCTGTCAAATATCCATACTTCTGTTGGCTTTTGCAGGTTTTACTTCTTCCATAGAGTTCCAAAGTATTGTTGCTTCTAAAACCTCTTTTTAATTTGAGCTGGACTTCCTCAAAAGGAACTCAGAAGGGATCTGAGTGTGTTTGCCTCCAGGAAATGGAATCAATTCTCTGCTTTCTCATACTCTATAGGAGTGCAAGCCATGCAGCACATGGCAGGATACCGCACACCAGACAGGATAGAAGGGTTTACTGTTCTGCTGATCTACTTGGTGTGAGTACACCAGAAGAAATTTGAAAAAAGTAAGGGAAGCTCCAAATCTGGGCAGCTTGATATTTGTTTGCCTAGCTATCACTGGATGTACTAATGTTCCAGAGAGTAGTGGCAGTGTGTGCTCACTTTATTGAAGCATTGCTAGCATTCATCCTACTGTCTTACCCTGAACTTTGTGCAGGATTTGGGGCATCTGTCACTAATATGTGTGACACTCCAAGGCAAATTCCTTTCACAGTTGTTAAGTTGCAGTGGAGTAATAAATGTGTCCAAGGTGTAACTATTGTTACCAGCTTCTGTTAATTTTCTTGATGATTTCAAATTATTCACATTGCCACTTCAGTTCAGTAGTATCAATGAAAAAGAACAGGCTTCTCAAAATTAGGTAGTATCACTGCTTTACAACACAGAGGAGTGAGAAAAACAATGAGTAAAGGGCTGTATTTTGGAAGTACCTCTGAATTTTAAGTGTTTTAATTGTAAAACATCTGACTAGAGATATTTTAGGTATCTCAAGTTAAGTGGACAATTTTCAGAATTTAGTCCTAATCACCTGCTTAAACTCACATACAAGGTCATTAAAAGAGTCATTAATAAAACCAGTATGTTAGTCTCACAGCCTTCCTCCAGCCTTTTCCCATGGTAACATTTAAGAAGAGAAACTTTAAAACTGATAAACAAAGACAGAATAAAGATGTGATGTAATGATTTACAGTATTTGCAGTGCTGTCACTCATGACATGTAGGACATGCTGAGCTGTATTTTTTAGTGGCTTCATTAATAAGTTACAATGATGGCCAAAGCCTAAAACTACCTACATGTATGTGCGTAACACTATACAATCTGAATTGTCAGGATTGGATTCAGGACTCTTCAATAGACTTACTCCTGCACATTTCTTTGGAGAACTGAAATGTAGTATGTAGGTTCACAAGTATTTATGTCTTTGAAGCTGCTAAAGCCTAGTTTCATTTTCAAGTACAGGTGACAGGTTCAACTTTAAAAAGTCATAGACTCCAGCAATGGTTGTTGCTCTAACATACGTCTGGTAAGGGAGGAGCGGTGTCAGTGCTGGGTGAAACCTTTGAGGTGTGGACTGTCAGAAATGGGTTTTCCCACGGGTTGATGTTTAATGGGCCTCTACTGGCAAACACAGAATAGAAAACAGTTGACCACTAAACTGCCATGACTCATGACTTTAGAGTTCACAAACAGAATAGAGACTCAAAAGATTAGCAGGTCATAATTACTCCTCAACAGTTTATTTTACTTTACTCTCTCCTTTTTATGTTTGTGGGTGTGGCTCTAAATCTGTCACACTATATTCTTCTTCTGCATTTACATGCCACAAACATACCCACCTCACTATATATCCAGCTAACGGCTTCATCTCCTAGTGTTTTCTGTTCTGGGTTTTAGAAACTCTTAATAATCCAAAGAATGCTTTCCTTCAAAGTAATCCCACTTTCCTCTAACACAGCACAAGAGGAGCAGAAAGCAGGAGATGTGATCCCATAGCAGAACACTTGTAACAAGACAGAGCATGATCCACTCCCATTACATAGAGGTAATAGGGAATTTCTGAGTCTGAGCAAAGCGCTACATGTCTGAGTTAGTGCTACTTAATTAGTAATTACACCTGTGTAATCTCATAGCTATCTACAGAACTTTCACACGTCTATCCTCAAAACACCCTCTTCAATACTTTCATTTTAGGATATGAAAGCTATTCTATAAAGGCAAAGAAAAATCTATGTTTAGCAAATAACTTTTAAAAGATATCCTCTATCATAAATATTTCTGCTTTTGGACATATCATGTATTTGGAGGCAAAAAGAAAGTACCACAGACTACAAATTTTAAGTATCTGAAACCAATCTAGTTCTCAACTGAGAATAATCCATCATGGAATTTAAAGTTTTCATATGATAGCCAGTTTGTTTGGTTGTTGGTTTTGTTTTGTTGGTTTTTTTAAAGGAAAGCAGACACTCCAAAAAAATGTGTGGGAATCTATTGCCTTCATCTAAATCTCACTTGATTCTGTCAGTTATTTCTTGTTGTCTGAATTTAAATTAACTAATAGAGGTAAACTAACCCTAATGCTGCTCTTACAAAGTCAAATAGGTAACTGATCCAAAGGAATCAAATGTAGGACTGATGACCTAGCTAATCCAAGATAGGACAAGTTATAACAGCGCTTTTTTTCCCAGGTAGTTAATTAAAAAGTTTAATTTAGATTAGTTACAGTGTTTCTTTGAAAAAAAAAGTAATATTAATAAAACCATTATGGAGGGTTTTGTTTGCTTTGATCATAACTGTCAAAATAGTTTGGTTAAGAGATATGTCATAATTATAGGGACATTGCATTTTTCTTAAGTGTTATTCATGAAAACTGTTTCCCATCTCTAATATTAATATAACTGAAGAAACTCCTTCAATCTTCAACATCAATGGTTTTAACATTCTACCTGAACCCAGGGAATCCAGTATCCTTCACCCATCCCTAGGGAAAGCAAAAGGAATTTGCGGCATCTAGAGGTCTAGATATGATGCTTAAAAAAGCAGCATAGAGAAAAACCAATGTTTCTGCTTATGAATAACTCTACTATTTTTGTAGACATTACAGTCCCAACACCTTCATTCTTCATAAATTACTAAAAGTATATATTTTATTTATACCATATAATACATTAGTCCTTGATTACAGTTATGTATTACATATTTTTTGTTTATTCACATCATGCAATACATCATTGCTTCAGTTTTGTTTTCCCCATTTTTTTTTCTTTGTTTATACTGACATTAGCATATCTTTGTATCCTTTTCAAACAAGATTTCTGTTTTGTGCCTTTATGCTCCAGTTTGTATTTTATTTTCTTACACTAGGTTTAGCCTGGGGAGAAATGTTGGCACATTTCTTATTAGGATAAACACATACTTACAAATGAAAGGAGTGGTTCCTTTGTGTACCTCTTTCTCCAACATATGGAAGTAGCTTACACTCGCTGCAATCTGCAGTAAGGAGTCATAAGGGAGAGAGGAAGGAAAGGGGGATCAGCAATTAGGTTAAAAACTGCAATAAGATCTTATAATTAGCAAGTGTTTATTATAACAGAAGCAGCTATTATCCAGTATCTATAATTCTAATATATTTTTCTCAACTTGTGTCTATGCATTTGTGATTTTATCAAATATTTCTTTTGGACTGGAACTTTTCTAGTTTTGCCTAATCTTTTCCTATATAAAAGTTTTAGTAATATCATTCCAAACATTTTTAAGTTATGTATGTATTAATAACATAAACTTTTTCAGACATTTCAGGAGCATATTTTATGACTGAATATTTCAATAATGGCAAAGGACAGAAACATCACCCCTAGCTTGTTTTGGAGTGGTTTTTCTTTTTAGTTTGGTGTGATCTAAAAAATGCCAAGCCTGGAAAAATGAGCATAATTGTTTCAAAGTTTTGAGTTTAAAATGAGACATCCTCAAGAAAACCTTATCTAGGTTTGTTTATCATCTATCTCTAAAAGGACAGAAACTGACAGTTTCAAATGCACTAAGATATCTAAATATTACAGTTCTGGTGTCCAAGGATGATGATGCCAAGATGATGTGGTAAAGCTCCCATTGTACTTAGCACTGTAAAAAGGTCCAGCACTGTACTGTGATATAACGAATTCAAATACCTATTTTTAATGACCTCTGTTTTGTATTTTTGGAAAGAGCTCAGATGTTTTCTGCTGGTTCAGAAACTTATCTGATGATTGGATCCACATGAATATCTACCAAGAAAACAGACAAGCAGAAATGAGAGGGAGTTCAAATATTTTGAGTCTGGCTTTGAGTAAAAACAACTGAATCTTACCTCATCCATCAGGTAATTAATGGAACAGTTCAGGTCTTTCACTGAAACCTAATACTCTGTACTTTGGGAATTCACAAAGGTGTTTGAAGTTGGCAAGCTGTGACATGTTGCCACTCACCTCTTCCCATAAGGACAGTGCATCACCACAAAGAAAATAAAATGTGGATGGTTTTCTTTTCTTTCTTGATTATTAGTGGATTGCAAGAAGTGGATGATAACATATTTATTGCAAGCTGTCTGAAATACCCTTTGTGGGGATTTTTTTCCTAGCTTTGCAGTGAGTGCTTATTTACCTCAGGAGGCAACTTATAGAGCTATCACAGCTGTTCAGAAGCCATGAAGCTTTGTAGTGAAGCATATAGGCAGGTTAAAAATGTGTCTGTAACTTCAGCAAAGTGCTTCAGATTAAAAAAGGACATGTTGTGCATATAACCTTTTCTGAACTGGTTCTCCATTTGACATAAGTGAGTTTGGGGAGCTTCAGCTGAAGGTAGGGCAGACAAAGCAGCACTCAGTCACAGTGCTGGAAGGGTGCAATCAAAAGGCACAAATGCTCCATCCTCAATAGATGGGAAATACAGAATTCATGTACCCTGCATGATTAAAGTAAATATGTTCCTGGGAATTGTCCTGGGTAGGAATGTTCTCTAGATTTGTCCTTCAAAGAGGTGTTCAACATACCTGCTCCTATCCTGCTTGACAAGTCAGCATTCCAAAGCTTGCTTAGGAGAGCAAATAAAAATTTATTTACTTCTGTGGAAGGTCATTCCAAATGCCACATGAAACACACTCAGTACCTCCTTTCATGGGCCAAGTACTGCGACCTGCGTCTTTCTGTTTCTTTCAAAATTCCAGTTCAATTTTTTTCACAAAGACACCTTATGGAAAGTGTTTCTCAAACTGGACAGAAGATATCCCTCTAGGTGCACAAAGGGGGAGTAGTGGGATGCTCTTTACTATCGTGTATACTTGCCACTGAGATACTTTAGTGACACTGGGTTATTGCCCATCAACAACATGTATTTCTGTTGTTACAGAAGAAACACTGCTGAAGTTGTTGCTTGATGTCATTTTGTTTGAAAACAAGATGAGAACACAAATATCTGCATTTTTGGGGGAGCTGATGTTGAATTGCTGCAAACGTATTAAAATACAGAGAGACAAAACAAACAAGTTAATACAATCTTGTTTCCCATAATGATTCTTTCTTGTTGTCTGCTTTCTTGTCACACTACTGTCAGGTCTAATAGCATAGGTGTCAGCTTCTACTCTGAATTGTCTTCAGAGTTTGTCGTGTGGATCTTTTTGGCAGTGAAATCTTCAATCACAGCCTGTCCATGATACAATGGAGCATCAGACTGCTTTTTCAGTTATGACAGATATATTCCGGCACTGCTCCTGTTCGTTCAGAATCTTGTAAAGATTTGTGTAGGTTTCTGCCTAAAACAACATTCTGGTTACTCTCATTTATCCCTGTTTGCATAAACTCATGCTGTTGATTTTCACTTTCAGGTTCCTACGCAGCCCATCCCCACACTGCCTACAATGGCTCCTTCCTAACAAGATGTCAACACCTTTCTCTGACAGCTGACTCTTAGAAGCAGGAAAACTCCTTTCTTATGTTTTAATTCAAGTACAGAAGTGTTTTTCCTATGCTTTCCTTATGCCTAGTAGCTCCCTGAAGGGATTTGCCCATCTGGCCACTAGGCTTTGTGCTTAAAGCTCTCCTTGACACCTACAAATACAGAGAATACCAGTCTTCATTTCTCCAATCTATAGCTTGGTAGGATCCTGCTCTCTTCACAGCAACTCCCAGATCTTACAATAATATAGAAACAACAATAAGGACCAAATCAGCAAAAGGTATTTCATAGGAATAGAATACTATTCTTCTGATAGGTCCAAAACCAGCTGATAGTGAAAAAACAGCTTCGCCCAAATAATGTCAGATTAGAAAGAAAAAATAAGGGACTTAAACTCTTAAGTAGGTGCCCTCTATACTTCTCACTTGTGAAATTGTTAAATTGCTACCAAAAAAAAGTTATAAAGGATGAGCAGCAGCCTTTCCAGTTTTACTAGCAGTAGTAAGCAAAACTCCCACAGTTTCAGGCAATAACTTTCTCCTTCACTGAATGGCAGAGATCACTGTAAACCTACCTTCAAAGCATTTAACTGGTGTCTCTTCATAGAGCAGCATGGTATTCAAGATATTTAATATCACCTTCCCTCTCAAAGATTGATGACACCTTTATAAAGATACATCAATTCTGATCTGATCTTCCATCAATTTGTCTCAATTTTACAACCTATAACTGCCATTTGAAAGAGACTATTTTTAAAGAGTGAGAGTTTCAAATTAATATTGTTTAAAAATTCATTCAAATGCCCAGGAGAACCTAAAGCCTTTATTATACCTGTATAAATCCTATGTTACAAGATTAACAAATAATTGCATGGCAGTATATGTGGTGAAATGACTGTACTTTTTTCACCGATGAAGGGTGAAGTGGCCAGCTAAAAAGCGAACTAAGCAACTAATGGAAAAGCACTTTATTTTGGATTGTGAGGAAGTATAATATGCCACGCATATCCTAAATTAAGTCTTGTGGCATTGCAGTGCTATGACTGCAAAGTCATTGTGTGTTTATGGGTGGGAGTTGGCAAATAACTGTTGAAAGCTCAAAGTTTCTCTTTAATCTTGTAATGTGTTCACTGGTATTTTATTTACAGAAGCAATTACTTCTGGCTATATATAGTTAGCTACTGTAATAGTTATTTTACAGGAATAGCAACCGCGTTTAATGTGTCAACTTTCTCCATTCATTGGAATTTTTGGAACTTCTTGTCAGAGAATGAATGACCTGCAATGCTGCAGGATAACTAGGACAAATACAAGCAACCATTTTCTAGGCCTTCTAGTACTATTAAAGGTGAGGTTGCCATGACACAGTTTCTTGAACCTAACAGCATTGATTTAAATTTAGCAAAGCTGACACGTTATGTATGTTTATGTTACTTCCAAAATGTTGGCCTGGCTACAAAATACTGTGCACACTTCAAACTGAGCAGATATTGAGACTATGTCTGCAAGACTAACAGCAGTTGTTTAAAAGAACGGTCCCTAGGATTGCTAACAGAGCCATTTTTCAAGTATTTTTAACAAAACTGCAGGCTGCCATGCCAGTGAAAATACTGACACAAACCAAAAGCAAGCTCTAGCTTCTCCTGGGGAAGGCAGAAGGGCTGGATCTAAAGGTAAAATGCACCACTCCCTGCAGCCAGGAGCTGCATCTTTCTCTCATCTAGGATCAGGCTAATCCATCTCCAGCTGCAGCTCTGCTGATGACAGTGGAATTTCAGGCAAGTGATAATAGCTTTAAGTGACTCTTATTTTCATCTTTACAGTTGTGTGGATTTGACCACACATAAAAAAGCCCTCTTTTGGATTTTAAAGCATCAGCTTGCTTTCGAGGAAGGGAAAAGAGGAAATGATGACTGAGAATGCAAGTTCTCCAAGTGATACTTTATATCAGGATATCTAGTACTATGGCTACATTTTGACTACATATAAAGTTTCTTGATTCAAAATTATCCACATATTTCTTAGTAAGAAATGGTTGTGTGGGCCTGTATAAATGGTTGTGCCAGTAACAGACCTGCATCAAACAGGGCAGACACTATTACTGTCCATGCACTGACTGGAACTGGTCAAAATTTTTCTGGCAGAAATCTCCCTGTAGAATCCTACACGCTTATCTATCTCCTTTATGTGCAAATGCCTGAGCATATCACAGTCATTGTTTATCCTCACACATGGTTTTAGGAAATAAGAGGCCCATTTTAACAATGAGGAACTGAGGCACAAAAAGAGTCACTGGTTGTAGGTCATGCAGGACATCTGTAGCAGAGTAGGAAATTGAGACTGAGATTCAGATTTATGTTCCCTAGAACGAAGCCCTTTTTGTAGCTTGCTGAAAGCATCTGATCAATTTGTAAGCACTTAAGTTGCTATTTGAACAGACAGGAATAATGGGCACATTTTGAGTCTCCTCCAGTTGCCAACATCGTCTCCTCTTTTCAGAAGTGATGGATTCAGTCCCACAGTAACAAAACATGTCACCTTGTGACTATTGAAGGTCCTGACCTGGATACTTCTGCAGAGTCAGCAGAGGAAACTGAGGAAACTGGAGACTCTGATTTGCCTTTCAGGTGTCCTAGTCCCACACAGAGAAAACTGATAGGCATATATCTATCTATCTATCTATCTACACATACATACATACATATAGATATAGATAGGTAGATAGATAGATACAGTAAAATAAAGAGGATAATTTTTTATACATAATAGTACTGGAATAATGGGTTTTGATAGTTCAGTGGTCTACCTTTGAGTGAAGAATTTTACTTCTGATTCTCCCAAGTGTGACTTTTTCCAGATAATTCTTGCAGCGTAGAAAAAAGTTTACTATCATCCTGGGCATGCTTATTCACAGAAATCAGAACTGACCTCTACCAAAGTAGAATTGCCCTATAGCAATCCCTAAGCCTTCTTTGCTTCTGGTTCTGAAGAGACCTTCTCTTTGGAATAAAAGCATGCAGTAACCCAGGAACAATAGCCTACACTTCAGTCTAAACATACTTTGGCATCCCTTAGCTTCCTTCCAAAACTTAATTCTTTTTCCATTCTCTTATGTATTTAGACTGGACATATGAGCATGTAACAGAGCTTCAGGAGTAATTTTGCAAAACAGTTGCTGGATCAGTTGGAAGAAGAACTACACTATCTTCCTTTCTGCAACTGCACAATTAGCAGTTCATGTATGGAATACCAACGGATTTTGAAGTTCTCTACATTTGCACAAGGTAGGTAATTTGTTCTATGCCCTTGTTCTTTACACCTGGGAAACAACAAGGCCTTGAGGGTAAATACCAGGGCTTTCTGGAGCAATTCAGAAACTCTTCAAACACACTCTGACAAATATCATCCTATAAATGCATAAGTACTCTGAATCATATGGACCCTGCATCATCCACACACAAATCAGAGCTGCTGTAAACACACACAGAGCAATTGCACAGCAATGACCTGTAGATTCGGTAGGTTTTGGACTACAACTATTGATTGCAGGATCTTCTTCAAAGTAGAACTTAGGTTCTGAGCATAGAGGACCCTCATTTAGAGAAGACACCACAATAAATACTGTAGACTGTGGATGACTCGCAGTCTGCAGTGGTGAAGGCCACATTTATTTTCTAGAAAGGCAGGGCATAGGCTTATGGTAGGGTCTAACTGTGATCAAAGCAATGAGCTTTCAGTAGTGGAGAAAGTAACAGTGACATGCAGTTTCCATTTACAAACACTCTCTACCACACAAAATAAAAAATATTGGTGCTTTGTCCAGCTGACAAGTAGAAAATATGAATACAGTGCAAACTATTTTCCGGCAGATCTGTGCTTCTGCTGATTGGCATTTCTGTGAGTCCCAAATCAAATGGTGACTTAATACAGGTCACCCATATCACTGCTGGGCACACAAGTATTTAGGAGTCAGAGGCACAGATGAGGATGCTGCCACTCTGTATTATTGTACAGAGGCAGTGAGATAGTTTTTTCATAGACACCATTCAATATAAGTATAAGATAGGAATAAATATAAGAAAGCAAAAACCAATGGGTGCTACGAAAGTACTCTGAGACTATATTGGCAAGATAGACAATAGACTCAACGTTGGCCATTTTCTTCTGGGCCTGGTAGAAAAAAGAAATTGAGGAACTGTTGAAGCAAGGCTTTTTTTTTTTTTTTTTTTTTTTTTTTTTTTTGGCAGATACTCACATTGGTATTATTTGCCAAAGGTGTTTGCTAATTAATTGGGAAATTTCTGTTTTTTCGTCTGCAAGACCATGCAGACAGGTGCAGACAGACACAAAGCAAACTCTGCTCACACTCCACACTCTGAGCTGCCCAGACTTTGCAAGCTTCTGTCTGGAAGATGTGGAGTCATGCTAATGTGGCACCATGCCCAAAATAACATACCCTGCCTCTCAGCAGTGCTCATTAGCTTAGGTTCATGTAGTTATCTTGCTTCTGGACTGGGGCCTTCCGGTGTCTGACAAGCTAAGTGCACTGGCAGAGCTCTCCTGCCTCTCTGGCCTCTTCTATGTACATATACCCTTATGTCATTACACGTTGTCACTTTTTGTTGAGAAATGGGCTGTTAAAAATCACTGACTCCCTTCTCCCAGTCACACTCCTAAGGAAACTTTTGTCAGTCTGCCAAGATGATAAAAACACATGAGGATCTCATGGTTCAGCTCACACCACCACCAAAGCAGCAGTAATGGCTGCAGAAGAAGCTAACTCGCAAGCTGCCAAAGCACTGAGGTAGGAAATAGAAGTATGGATTACATTTTGTATGAAACCTGAGTACAGACCATATTACCCTCAGCACGTTACTGCAACATGGCCAAGAACCAGATTGCACTCTCGTACTGTAAGTAATCCAGCATCTGCCCCCAATGGCAAATTGTTGGGAACACTGTGAAGGACTGGATTTCCTCCAGTTCTCAAGGAGGAGAAAGACCCAGCAGGTTGCCCCACTGGTTCATCTCCCTTCCTGACATTTCAGGTGGCATCAATTTTCCAAATCCCAGGAAAAGAAAACAAGAGGCAGCTATGCTGAGTTTCTTCCCACTGACCAGTGGGAAGAATATAATCCATCACCCCACATTAAAATGACAAGTTTGACTGTTTTTATATTGAACAGTGGCTACTGTGGAAAACACACATCCTCACTGGTAATATAGGATATGGGACAACTCAATTTAACTTTTACCCGCCTATCAGATGTAGAAAATTGCATGCAGTAATATGAGAATGCTGCTGAGAATGCAATGTGAAGGACCCAGTGGGGAAAGAGACAATCAGTTTGCTCATCAGATTTTAGTTCTGCCTCCTTGTGGTTATTTCACTATGCTGCTCTCACAATTTTCCATGGGATGTCTCCATTCATCAGTAAATATTTGCACAAAGGGCAGTATAAAGATTACACAAGGAGCTCTAAGCATGGATTTTTGCTTGGTTTTGCAGCCTAAACAATACCCTTTAAACACAGCTTTTAAAAAAACACATCAGGCACATATATTTGTACAATAACATTTATACTAGTATATATGGATGAGAGGTTTTACCTTGGCTATACCTCAAGGGTTTTTTGCAAGCAAATATATGCTTATTTTGTGCAGCTTGCAGAATGCTAGGAAGCTGAAGGAGCATGAAGCAGCAGCTCATGCACTCTGTTAGCAAGGCCCGTTAGTTGAGGCTAAGTGCTGCACTAGCTATGGCTGCACAGCTTTTGCCCAGCACAAAGCATACATGGGTCTTTTCTTGTAGAACTCCTACACATCCCTTTTGCTGAAGGTTTTTAAACCTGAGCTTGAGAAACATTCTATTGAGGGTAATATTGGAATAGGCTCACACTTAAGTCCTTCTGAAATGAGAAGGGTAATCTGTGTTTAAACTTAGTCCTATGCTTTAATCTGCTTTTTTACTAGTTTGCTATACTGAACTGAGATAAACATAAGCATGTGCTTTCCTGAGTGGAGCTCTGAAAACATTTACATGTAGCAGTCGAGACATCGATTTATTGGTGTCAAGTCTAGCCCTTATCAAAGAACAGTAACATAAAGAACAAGCCTTACTTCTAGGAAATGAGAAGCTATTTTACTTTGCGACTATATTGCGTTGCATTAGAGAGTAAATACTATGCATGTAAGAGAGGAAAAGCTCTTGTATGATTCAACTCATTTTACTAAAATTATCCAAATGAGGGAGTTTCAAAATTTATATATTTGAATTTACATCTGGTTGGTTCTTATGTGCTGAACTCAGAAATAATTGGGTAAATATCTTTTTTAAGTCTTAGACAAATGTCAGTCTTTTGCAGCAGGGGTCACTATAAACAAATCTACAAAAACCTGCCAGCATAGAATACATATGACAGAACAGACAGAAAAATTACTGATTATAGATAAGGAATGGTGTCACTGTAGGCGAACATGAGAAAGGAACCCAAATATTTATATATAGGTAATTTCTTTTAAATCAGTTGCATAGGCTTAGCCTATCCTTACAAGAATGGTGACCTAATTTCAAACTATTAATAGAAGTAAAGTTGACTGCAAGATATGTACTTAGACATAGGAATTTTAATGCAGTGCATCAAAGGAGTCAGATGACACAGACAGTATTTTTATAGTCTGCATAAAGTTGCACTCTAAGTATTACAAAATTTAATCAGACCAAGTCTTTAAATATCACTTTTAAGGTATTTATAGTCACAATCTTTTGTCCTTAGTTCTACAGTGCACTGAGTTCCTATACTTATGTAAATGTTATTTTGGCGTAAGAGTAGAATCTGATCTGAAATATAAAGAATTAGAACCTTTTCTATTATAAATGAAAACGTTTAATCAGAAAAACTGATGTTCTAACATGATTTCATGCTTCCTAGTATTACCCTAAACTATCCTTTGCTGAGCTCTTACTAGAACAAAACTCCAAGTAAATCGGGTCTGAGCCTGCAAACCCTTACACACTTGATTACCTTTAAATATGTGAACAGTCCTATTCAGGTCTGTGAGTCAGATCTTCAGCTTGTGTAAATCCCAGACCCTGTTTGAATCAACAGAGTTGTGACAGTTTATATCAGCTGAAGGCTTGGCACCAGAGATACAACCCCATGCATAAAGAGGAGCATGAGCATAAGTCTCTCTCCAGGCCTCTAAAAGCTAAAGAGGTCAGGTAAACTCCATGGAAACAGAGAGACTGCATTGAGTATTATTGTGTTTAAAATCATTCCAGACTGTTAAACACACATATATTAGAAAGTCAAGATGAGAAATTATGAATTATTTAAGTTTATAGCACCTTAGTTACATTTAAGATGTTGCCGTTCCAAGGCTGGAGGACAGCTGGCTCGTAGTTATGACCACAAGTTACAAATATTTATGATACAAAGCAGAAGACCTTTTAGGGTAATGGAAGCTTGAAAGGCGGCTTTAATGTAACAGTGTACTTGCTCCATGCTTCTGGTGGTAGCTCCAGAAACCAGTGCTGATTAAACTTCTTGCAGAAGGTATGGACTTCACAGCATCCTTGCTGAACGCTAATTTAGAAGATATGGACGGAAAAGGAATAGGTGTAGAGACTGCGGGGAAACATAACTTTAGATGGAACTTTAAGGCAGGCACCTAACACTTGGATACTTTTTCCAGCACTAGAGTGCAAACGCTTATAAGGAAAAACAATGCAAGTTTTAGCGTGCGTGGGTAAAGGAACACGAGCATCCTATGTATATTGAGATCTACATGCTCCTGTCTGCTCCGGGGCCTGAAAGAGCATTTATCTATTTCTGCGTCTTGTGCAGTAACCTTTGATGCAGTATCTCAGTTTTACACAACGATGACTTCTGCTTCCCAAGACCCTTGCTTGGCTAACACCTTTCGAACTCCCCTCAACCCAGAACCGAACGGGGACATTTCTGCATGGCCGCCCTTTGTCCTTGGTTTAAGACAAGGACTGATGCTCTCGCCCTGGGGCAGCCTCGGGGTCGCTGGCCCGAAGCCCCCAGCCGCTCTCCCCTCACAGCTTCAGTCGGCGCTCCGGGGGCGGCGCGGCTGAGGGGTGGCGGGAAGCGCGTGAGGGGCGGTGCGAGCGGCGGTGCGGGCCGTGTGAGGTGTGACGAGGGCGGTGGGGGCCCTGTGAGGTATGACGGGGGCGGTGCGAGCGGCGGAGGGGGCGGTGCGAGCGGCGGTGACGGCACCGCCCCGGCC